>OY770107.1:12036482-12043982 GCA_963669365.1 Verbascum thapsus | reverse complement strand
TCTTCGCTCTTTTTGATATGTGGGAGAAGTGTTTTTTGTTCAAGTCCTTAAGATACTCCTTCAAGCATTGTAAGAACTTGCATACCGTGTATTGGGCCGTTCCTCTTTTGAATTGAGAGCTCAAGGCCTCATCAACTGCCATTGGAAATTCATGGTGTAGAGTAATCATATTTTGGAATTTCCAAGGCCTCTTACCAGCCGGTGCCTGATTTAAGATAGCCACAATGCAAGGTGAATGATCTGAAGGTCCCGAAGGTGGAAACTCTGACCGCGCATTAAGGCTTGACCATATTCTAGTGTTTGTCCACGTATAGAAGCACCCACTCGATTGTAGGTCCGATAACCCTAGATCATTATAACATGACTCAAAGTCTATTATTTCATTCCTTGTCACCGATGCCCCCCGTATCCGTTCATCCTCTCTCATAACTGTGTTAAAATCGCCCATTATTAACCATGGGTGTACATTCCGGGGCTGTTGCAGTCTCAAATTCTCCCATAAGGGCTTGCGGCTACTTTTAGAATGCTTCCCATAGACAAAGCTAACACAAATGTTAATTTTAGTGATAAGGCAATGAACCGTGGTATGTATAACTTGCGGGCGAATGGCACTGACATGTAGGGATACCTTTGCCGTATTCCAAGCAACCACAATACGGCCCCCACTGCTTACCTCTAAGTTATGACAATAGTCCCATCCTCTAAGCCGGCTTGTGGCAAATTTTCCTAACGTACTGTCCGTGCACTTAGTTTCTAGAAGCCCAATTACATCAATGTCTCGGTCACGGATGAGGCGTAGTACCTCATCTTGTCTTAGGGGCGCATTTAGGCCCCTAACGTTCCATGATGTGATGATCATTTTGATGGAGTTTGGGCCTAAGCCCTACCTCTATACCCTTTGGTATTTAACGCAACATCTTGCTCTGTTTTTGCCTTGTTCTTTTTCTTTTTCCGTCTAATCACTGGAATAAAATCATCTTCACCATCACTAGTTGTCAGAAGATTGTCCTCCACATCCAAAATACCATGGTCCAAGGCAAGATCAGTATCAGAGTCCCCTTCCAGGCCCCTACGGTCGGAATGGTTGCCCTTTCTTCAATCGTTACCCCTGATTGTCCCAAGTCAGTACCGTTTTTCAGCGTAGCGTGCGACAAGTTTTCGGCCATAGGTATATTTTCCATTGTCGCATAGGTACGCCGAGCATCAAGCATAAGGCTACCGGCCTTAACAGTCTGGGTGTTATCGGGAGGCCGAGTAGTACCCCCTTCGGCAGGTCGTTTACCCTTATCCACACCTTGCTGGGTGCTCTCGGCCTTACGAGTTTCACCGCCCGCATCCGGCTTTTTACCCATATTCTTTGTTGCGCCTTGGGTCATGGAGGCTTTCGGCTGTCGGAGAGCAGGATCTTTAGATTTTCCCTTCCGGGTATCCTTCGGCCGGGAGTTAACCAGGTTCGCCCTAGCTCTCCTAGCCACATCAGCCGCAGTATGCTCCGCGCAGCCCTCGGCGGTGTGCCCAAGTTTCCTGCACGTTAAATAGAACTTAGGTAAGAACTTATACTCTACACATTGTAAACGATATTTATTATTGAGTAAACGGATAGGAATTTCAAACACAAGATCCTTCGAGGCGTCCACTTCCATAAGGACCCTCGTGTAAGTGAACCGGTCCTTCGTTTTAGTGAACGAGTCCGTAGCAATCGGTGTCCCGATCCTAGACACAAGTTGGCTCAGAAGCGTCTTATTCCACATATCCAAGGGTAGGCCCGGGAGGTTCATCCAAACTGGGACTAAGTGTAGATCGTTTGCCGAATCAAATTCAAAGCATCTAGGCATTGACTTTGTGATCATCGGTCGACCAAAAGCATAGTATGGGCCCCCATTTAACACCTTATTCCTATCCTCCTCAGATTCGAATTTAAAAACTATCCACCCGCTAGGGTGTTTGAAGTACAGAGAGGGCACCCCCCATTTTGCCAGGATAGAGTTCAAGGCCTGGAATCCCAAAAACGTCGATGCGAAGAATCCCACGAAACAGAATTCCCACACACTTTCCACACTGTCGAGGTACTGGGGATCCAATACGAATTCATCCCCGGTGACTTGCATCTTTTCAAGTTTAATTCCGTCCTCCAGTTTCTGACTATTGGCTGCCTTGGCCACCTCAAAGTAAGTTGGTTCAGCTTTGGGTGGTTCATTCGGCTTATTTTCCTGATCCCTGATCTCCGATGGAGCTGTATTTTCCTGTGAACCCTCAGGGTTTTCCCGTGGCACTGTGTCAGTTGCCTCCTCCACTGTAGACCTTAACTTTTTAGGAGAGAAAATTTCATTCTCCCTCATGATCACTTCCGGCAAGGTTTTCCGCTTTGTAGCCGGCTCAGGTATGGGCGTGGTAACATATGGTTTCCGGCTTCGCATGCTCGCTAGCGGTTTCAACACTTTTCCTTTATCCAGCATCCCAATATCGTCCTTAGCCGTCGGACTCATGTCCGCAACCAGAGCCACAAAGCTTTCATTTCTATACATTATCGGTGGTATAGTCTTATACCGCTTTCCATGGGTCCTTTTCGTACTTTTCTCCGCCATAGGTCGATGTTGGCCGAAGTCCAATCTTCGGCGCGTTGCCGAATGGCTGGCCAGTGGGGTCGAATTCAAAACTCATGCACACGCGCAACACCGATAGGTACCGCCTGCGGGCAACCAAAAATTATCAATCAAAAATGATGATAAAAGCAACAAATTATAGTAATTTGAATTAAGAGCGCGATATTTGTCAGGTTTCTGGGCAGTATTCAATTGCTGGGCGGATTCCAGAACGTGGAGCGAAAAGCTTCAAGCGCCGCAATGTATATTCAACGTTTGGCGCGAGAATCTTCAAGCGCCTGGGATTTTCGGCGCGAAAGTCTTCAAATTCTGGGTACGAGCCCAGAATATCAAACAATCGACCGTTTCCGGCAGTCCGATCTTGAATATTTTAGCGTGAAATGAATCCAAATTCTTCCTTAATCCCTGAACTGGAAAAATATCCGTCAAGATCCAAGGTGAATTTTTTGGCGCCAATGTCTTCAAAACTAGAGACAGCCCAGAATTCAAAGATTTGAACTCCAATTTTCAAGATTATGCCGATTGTAGGGACCGGCCACCAATATCGTACGGCACCGTTTGCCGTTTATGTCAATCAGTAATCCACCAGAATGGAATTATATATATTATCCCTTCCATATTCAATCGGACGTTCGAGATTTACAAACCACATCAGAGAAACACTCGCAATGTAAATTCCAAACCAAATCACAAAGTTCCCAGCGCCGTGATCAGAGATGATCCCAGGAAGATCCGCTATCTTCAAACCGTGAACGTGAAATCTTGGAGAGAAATTTAGAGCGCGTGGTGGGCACTCGACCGCTTTTTCCTTCCTTTTTTCCTTCCTTTCCTTTCCTTCTCAGAGCCAATCCTTTTCCGAGGTTACAGATCCATTTTGATGACTTTCCTTGCCTACATTGTTCCATCGACCAGAGGCTGTTCACCTTGGAGACCTGATGTGGTTGTGAGTACGATCGGGCGCGGTCGGCACTCGGTCCTCCGGATTTTCAAGGGCTGCCGAGGGCGCACCGGACACCACGTGATGTGTGGTGCTCTTCCAGCCGCTGGACCCTACCTCCGGCTGAGTTGTTTTCATGGTGGGCAGGCTGTTAAACAGAAAAGATAACTCTTCCCGAGGCCCCCGCCGACGTCTTCGGACTCCCTAACGTTGCCGTCAGCCGCCGCATCCCGGTTCAAGAATTTTAACCCGATTCCCTTTCTGAGTACGCGCTGAACGCGCTATCTGTCGGGCTTCCCCCGACCCTTAGGATCGACTAACCCATGTGCAAGTGCCGCTCACATGGAACCTTTCCCCTCTTCAGCCTTCAAGGTTCTCATTTGAATATTTGCTACTACCACCAAGATCCGCACCGACGGCCGCTCCGCCCAAGCTCACGCCCAGGGTTTTGCAGCGACCGCCGCGCCCTCCTACTCTTCGGGGCCTTGCTCTTGCCCCGATGGCCGGGTATAGGTCACGCGCTTAAGCGCCATCGATTTTCGGGGCTAGTTGATTCGGCAAGTAAGTTGTTACACACTCCTTAGCGGATTTCGACTTCCATGACCACCGTCCTGCTGTCTTAATCGACCAACACCCTTTGTGGGATCTAGGTTAGCGCGCAGTTGGGCACCGTAACTCGGCTTCCGGTTTATCCCGCATCGCCAGTTCTGCTTACCAAAAATGGCCCACTTGGAGCTCTCGATTCCTTGGCGCGGCTCAACAAAGCAGCCGCGCCATCCTACCTATTTAAAGTTTGAGAATAGGTCGAGGGCGTAGCGCCCTCGATAACTCTAATCATTGGCTTTACCCGATAGAACTCGCGCTCGAGCTCCAGCTATCCTGAGGGAAACTTCGGAGGGAACCAGCTACTAGATGGATCGAATAGTCTTTCGCCCCTATACCCAAGTCAGACGAACAATTTGCACGTCAGTATCGCTACGGGCCTCCACCAGAGTTTCCTCTGGCTTCGCCCCGCTCAGGCATAGTTCACCATCTTTCGGGTCCCGACAAGTATGCTCACTCGAACCCTTCTCAAAAGATCAAGGTCGGTCGGCGTTGCACCCCTTGAGGGGGATCGCGCCAGTCAGCTTCCTTGCGCCTTATGGGTTTACTAGCCCGTTGACTCGCACACATGTCAGACTCCTTGGTCCGTGTTTTAAGACGGGTCGAATGGAGAGCCTGCTGGCCAGCACCGGGAGCGCGCAGTTGCCGAAGCACGCCGAGGGCGCGCACTGTTCGCCACGATCGGGGCGATGGCATTCCGCGGGCATATCTACTGCCCGGGCTTTGGCCGCCGCCTCAATCCACGCTGGTCCGTGCCCCGAGTCGATCGGCGGACCGGCTCTTGCCGTTCCACATCCGACCGGGACGCATCACCGGCCCCCATCCGCTTCCCTCCCGACAATTTCAAGCACTCTTTGACTCTCTTTTCAAAGTCCTTTTCATCTTTCCCTCGCGGTACTTGTTCGCTATCGGTCTCTCGCCTGTATTTAGCCTTGGACAGAATTTACCACCCGATTAGGGCTGCTTTCCCAAATAACCCGACTCGCCGACAACGCCTCGTGGTGCGAGAGGGTCCGGGCATGACGGGGCTCTCACCCTCTTCGGCGCCCCTTTCCAGGGGACTTGAGCCCGGTCCGCCGCTGAGGACGCTTCTCCAGACTACAATTCGGACGGCGAAGCCGCCCGATTCTCAAGTTGGGATATTCCCGGTTCGCTCGCCGTTACTAGAAGAATCCTTGTAAGTTTCTTTTTTTTTGATCAAGGTAAAAATTTTTATTGATAGATCAAAACAGTACACAAGTCGCCGGGCATACCCGGGAATGCAAAAAAAGTAAAGAAAATTTACAAAAGCAAGATAGGCTAAGGCGCCACCCTTAGCATCAAAACAAAACTAGTCTAAAGCGCCACCCCTAGACTACAATCATCACAAACAAATCTCAACAATCGATTCAAAATTCCAAATTACACATCTATCTATTCTACATCAGTTTTCATGATCAAGCCGTACTCTTTTCTTTCCCCATACCCGCCTTTGTGATAGGGCGGTGCCTCTTTTTCTTTGTACTCGGATGGTGCTTCTTTTTCTTCTTCCTGTAAGGTGCAACATCTATATCGCTAGATGATGCATCAATATCGGTATCAATGTTCGTTTCCAGATTTGCGGGCTGGTCCTTCGCACCAATCAACCCCATACGATTAGGTCCTGCCGTTAATTCTTCCTTGAAGGAAATTGTGTCTTCCTTAGGATTTTCCATGGTGTTCTCGTATGTTTTGTCATCTTCCTTTGTAGCAATTTTACTTGCTAGTCGGTCCTCTTTCGATTCCTCATCTGTTAAAGTTTCCTTATCCCATCATTTCCATGTCGGGACCCGTCTGCGTCCATCCTGAAATTCTCACTCGGCTTAAACCATGTAATCGACTTACGCCAAGTTTTCCTCTCTACCCCTTGTGCAGCTGGCCCTGCACTAGTATCCTTAAGTGCATCCTTGGCAGTCCTGATGTGCTCAGTCATGTTCAGTTCCACATTCCCATCATTTCCCCGTTGATTCAAGGCTGCGGCCTTGGCCTCGATATCAATCTGTTTTTCTTGTATTCACCGAGTGGATCTATCGGGTGAATCCACCTCGGCAGTCTTGATGTGTTCGGCCAACTTCGGCCAATCAATGTCCTTCGGCCGAGTTAGCACATTTGCCCCTGATGCAGCCGGCCGTGTTTTCAGTGGTGCCACCGCGGCAGCCTGAACTTTGATCATGTCATTGTGCGCTGTACAACCATCACTCGCATGGCCAAGTTGCCATTTAGAATCCGCAAAGGTATGGATTTCACTAGATCTTTAGAAGCATCCACTTCGATGAGTACCTGGGCATAAGTGAATCGCTCTCTGGATTTAGTGAATGAATCCGTAGCAATGGGGTTACCAACCCTCGAAACGATCTGACTTAAAATCCGCTCATTCCACAAGTCCAGCAGGAGGCCCGGAAGTCTGATCCAAACCGGTACCATGTTCAAATCATTCGCTGAGTCAATTTCGAAACACCTCGGCATAGCCTTTGTAATAAGTGGTCTTCCATAAGCAAAATAGGGTCCACCTCTAAGAACCGTATCCTTATCCATCTCAGTTTCGAACTTAAAAATGATCCATCCGCTTGCATGCTTAAAGTACTTCGATGGAACTCCCCAAGAGGCTCGAATCTCGTTTAAGGCTTGGTAACCCAGGAATTGTGAGGCGAAAAACCCACAAAACAAAATCCCCAAACACTATCCACATCCTCAAGATGTGTGGGATCAAGGACGAATTCACCATCAGTAGTATCAATTCTTCGGAGTTTAAACCCATCTTCCACCCTACAACTATTTACTGCCAAGGGTGCACTTTTTTGTTGGCCAGCTTTGGGAAACTCGGCAGCCTTTACATCTAGGCCACCCAATTGTGGACTGGTCGGCTAACTACCAGTTGAACTCGTGTCCGATAGGGGGTCATCGGAGCTAAGGCTTTTAACAAGTGGTGGGGCCACCGTCCTAGCCATGCCCGAGAAAATTAATGACCTTCGTGCGATAGGATACGTTTCCAGATTGCGAGTCTGCTGAGTGGCCGAGAGCGGCGCACAGGGCCCGGTTATGTTGCCTGACAGAGTGCGCAAGAGTTTTCCTCCCCGATTGTACCGCACTCGCTTGTTCTCACCCGACAGATGCCTCGGCCGTTATTGATTTGCGCGTGCGGTGTATGCGCGCGCAGTTATGCCGCACGCGAAGCGTCAAACCCGGCAGGGACCTCGGCAATTAGTGTATCGCGCGTTTAACCCACCCGATAATCAAGTTGCCCAGAATTTTACACAGATCTTCAAGAAATGGCGCCAATGTCTTCAAGTTCTGGGGATATGCCCAGAAAATCGCATATATCTTCAAGTTCCGACGAAA
>OY770107.1:12026482-12033982 GCA_963669365.1 Verbascum thapsus | reverse complement strand
TGCCTTCCTGTTCAATCGATAAAAACACAAGGCAACAAGCCACAATATGATATATATCAAAGCAGGATATCAAAGACACAAGAAATACAAGCAATCGCTCAACTCGTATTATTTCACAAAATCATAATACAAGAAACTCCAAGGCTCACACACAATCACTCGTATTTTCAATCCGAGTTGTGTGGCTCAAGGGATGGGTATTTTACATACAACAATTGAATTACACGTGGAACAAATCCTAGCCTACACGTCGCTGGATTTTCAGGAACGTGCGCGTCCATGTGCTTGGATCAATGCCCACGTCTGCCGCGCACTACTTATAACCGCTTAACTGCACTTTCCACGTTCTCAGCATTTTTCACGTGCCTTATTCGCGCCTAAGCTCGGCTTATCTTGTCCGCGCCCCCGACCGATACTAAGTTCGCCCGTCGCCCAAGATTTCTCGGCCAATGCTTGTTGGATCACTCGGCTGCGTTGCTGAGCGATCTGGCCGAGCTATCCAAGGCACCATGCTGTCGATATCCGTCGCCCGCATCCGAACACTCGGCGCCTGGCTGTCGACATTCTTCGATCCCGCTGAGCCCGCCGAGTTCTTATGCACCTTTGCCGAATCCCGCTGAGATCCCTTGCATGCTGTCGAGGTTTCTCGGACACCATCAGGTTCGGCCGGCTTCCGTCCGATTCCACTTCGATTGTCCGTCCCATCTTCGGGTCATGTGTCGACTCTCGACTCGTGCCACCACCTAAACACTTTCCCGCACATCTGCTCGGCCCTTGGCCGAGACTTTCCGAACCTTGGCCCACATTCCTGTCGAATCAAGGCATCCAAGAACTTATGGGCATAACAGACCACCCCCACCAGCGGAGCTCGATGCCCTCATCGAGGCCGATGGGGTTTCCACCATCTTCCAATATTCACCCACCTGTTTCTCGAATTGCCATAGATTTACATCTCGTTCCCACGTCGCATCCCCCTCCGGTTCACCTTCCCACTACACCAGATAATCCGTTCTTCGATTTTTTTTACTGTGGCCCATGGTGCGGTGTTTCAGAATCCGCACAACACCTTTGTTGAATTCCTGCCGAATCACAGGCGGAGCTCGCTTCGTCTGCTTTCGGCGCTCATCTAAGGCATCCTCCCGAAACTTTTTCAGAAAACTAACATGGAATATCGGGTGAATTTTGAGTCTATCGTGCAGACTTAACCGATATGCCACCCTACCAACCTTTTTCACAATTTCGAAAGGTCCGTCATACCTCGGGACCAACCCGCGATGCACTGTCTTAGATTTTATCTTCTTCCATATTTGGGGAGTAAGCTTGAGCAACACTTGCTCCCCAACGCTGAACTCGACATCCCTCCTACCTTTGTCCACATACTTTTTCATCTGTCTTTGGGCCTTGGACTGACTGTCCTTGGCCTCTTCCAACATTTCTTGCTTGGCCCGAGCAAACCGATAGGCGGTAGGGGATTTCCCACCGGTCCATTGGGCATCAATCTCGTGCGGCGTCATTGGTTGCAATCCATAAACCAACTCGAAGGGACATCCCTGTTGCCGATGATTTGTGTAGGTTATAGCTGAATTGGGCCATATCTAACAATTCAACCTAATTCCTTTGACTTGCTGATACATAGTGCCTTAAGTATTCCTCCAATAGTCTATTCATTCTTTCAGTCTGCCCATCGGTTTGCGGGTGATTAGCCGTGGAAAATTTTAGCTCGGTACCCATCATATTGAACAAGGCAGTCCAGAACCTGCCCGTAAATCGCGTATCCCGATCACTCACAATATCCTCCGGTAGGCCAAAATACTTGATAACATTCTGGAAGAACAGCTCGGCTGCTACTTCCACGGTACATGCTTTCGGGGCTGCAACAAACACACCATATTTTGAGAATTTATCAACGATTACAAAAATAGATACCATACCTCTGACTTTTGAAAAGCCCGACACAAAATCCATCGACACCGACTGCCACAGTCGATCAGGTATAGGCAGGGGCTGCAATAATCCTGCCTCTCTTTTGTTCTCCGATTTTTCTAGTTGGCACACTAGACAAGTGCGTACGTACGCCTCAACGTCGTATTCCATTTTGGGCCAATAATACCTCCAAGATAGCAAGGCCAACATTCTATCCATGCCGGGATGCCCAGCCCATTGAGGATCATGGGTTTTCCTCAATAGCTGGCGCCGCAGGGGACCGCTTGGCACATTTGCTCGGCCACCCTTTGCAAATAATAAGCCATCCTCGATCCAGTACTTTCGGGTATTGCGCTCCTTAGCCTGTTCAAGCATTTTCAAATACACTTCATCAGAATGGGACATTTCTCGAACAAGATCCAAAAAGTTTGACTCAATAAGAGTCAAGGCAGCAACATATTCCTCAACCATCTTCCGACTCAACGCATCTGCCACATCATTGTGCTTTCCCGACCGATGTACCCAATCAAAATCAAACTCCCCAAGATATTCCTGCCATCGTGCCTGCTTAAGAGTCAATTTCTTTTGGGTATGGAAATAAGTGTTGGCCACATTATCAGTCACCACTGTAAACTTCGTGCCCAACAAGTAATGTTTCCATGTCTCCAGGCAATGGATCACCCCGGTCATTTCCTTCTCATGCGTGCTATATCGAATTTCGGCATCCTTTAACGTGCGGCTCTCAAAGGCAACCGGATGTTGATCGTGCACCAACACACCCTCGATTGCACGGTCCGAAGCATCCGTCTATACTTCAAAGGGCTTGTCAAATTCCGGTAATTTCAGCACAGGTTCAGTTGACACAGCTTCTTTTAAGTACTCAAAGGCTTACTGGCAAGCCACGGTCCAAGTCCACTTTTGATCCTTCTTTAAGAGATCCGTCAAGGGATTCACAATTTTTGAATATCCCTTAATGAACCGCCTGTAATAGTTCGCTAGTCCCAAAAATGAACGCATCTCCGCCACCTTAGATGGTACAGGCCAGTCCCGCACGGCTCGCACCTTTTTCCCATCCATCTTAATTTTTCCTTGGCTAATAATATGCCCAAGGAACGTGATCTCACCCCTGCAAAATTCACATTTTTCTTTCTTCGCATAGAGACGGTAATCTCTAAGCTTTTGGAACACCTGCCTCAAGTGGTCCAAATGATCGTCCAAGCTTTCTGCATAGACCACAATGTCATCCAAATATACCACCACAAATCGATCCAGGAACTCGTACAATACATCATTCATTAGATTGCAAAAGGTAGCAGGGGCGTTAGTTAAACCAAAAGGCATAACTAAGAATTCATATGATCCATACCTCGTGACGCACATTGTTTTGGCCTCGTCACCTTCAGCCACTCGCACCTGCCAATATCCCGCCCTTAGATCAATTTTGGTATAATACCTCGCCCTCGCCAATTTATCAAATAGGTCTAGAGCATACGGAATCGGATACTTATTTTTGATCGTCACCTTATTTAGCGCCCGATAGTCCACACACATCCGCATCGAACCATCCTGTTTCCTTTGAAATAGAATAGGAGAACCGTACGGGCCTTGGAAGGTCGAATAAGATCAACTTCCAAGAGCTCGTCCAGTTGCCTCCTTAATTCTATCAATTCTGTCGGATTCATCCAATATGGGGCCATGGCCGGGGCCCTGGCTCCAGGTTCCAATTCAATCCTGTGACTAATATTCCGTCTTGGTGGGAGTTGATTCGGCAGTTCGGGAGGGAAGACATCCTCGAACTCCGACAGCACTTCCACCACTGCATCGGGCACCTCTTGGAATACGCCCTCCTTGATTTCAATCATCGCTGCCAAATATGTTGTTTCACCGTGCTTTAATCATTTCTCCACTAGGAGGGCCGACACCAGGGTATTTTTCTTCCCCAATGCCCTCGGTTCCTCCCCGACATAAGTACCTTTCACAAAAGGCGAGTCTTTGGCACAAGCGAAAAACAAACCGCCCGCATGCAGCCATACTGACACATTAGCCGCAACCAAAAATTGCATCCCAAGAATTATATCAAAGTCATCAAGGGGAACAGCCATGAGCTCGCACTGTCCCTGCCAAGGGCCGACCACCAATTCCACATTCGCCACCCCCTTGATCGGCTTCGCCTCTGAATTAACCGCCTTGATTCTGCTCGTGTGCTCCGAGACCTTCAAACCCAACTTTTAAATCTCTCGGTCGGCAACAAAGTTATGTGTGGCACCCGTATCAATCATCGCCATCACCTTTTTGCCATTCACTAGAACTTCCACATACATAAGACCTTTGTGGCTCAGGGACTTCCCTTGGATTGCCGATAGCAATTGCAAGGGATTGACCCTAGAAGGTCCAGCATCTTGTCCGTCATCGCTTTCGGCCATCAAAGCGTTCAGTTTACTACGCTTTGGGCATTCCCTCATTCGGTGATCACCACAGCAAATAAAGCACCCTTTCTTGGATTGGTCAATCTCGGGCTGGGATTCCTTAGGCTTGAATCCAGCCGAGCCATCTTTCTTCTTCTTATATTTATCTTGCTTGCCGGTCTTGCCATGTTTCCCTTTATCCTTGCCCCCATCCTTATGCTTCTTCTTTTTTGAATCAGGGCCACCAACAACCCGGAAATCAACCAATCGATCTGCTGCAGCATATGCGGATGGCAAGCCCTTGACCCCTTGCCTCCTAAGTTCAGCTAGGGCCCAAGGCTGCCGTCCGGACATAAAGTTAAATAACTTATCTTCTTCTGACATGTCTCGGATGTCCAGCATTGAAGAGCTGAAATCCTTGACATAATCCCAAACCGTTCCAGTATGCTTCAATTTCCATATCGCTTCCCTTGCAAGCCACGATGTATTGCAAGGGAGGAATTGTTCTTTCAATTCCCGTTTCAATGCCTCCCACGTCTCGATCTTCGGTCGGTTGGCACTGATATCATCTGACAGCCTTGTCCGCCACCAAAGTTTCACATCACCAGCGAGATACATACTGGTAATCGAAACTTTCTCGACATTGGGTATCTTCGATGCCTGGAAATAGGTCTCCATATCCCACAGAAAGTTTTCCAATTCTTTGGCATCCCTCGCACCACCAAAGGGTTTCGGATCAGGTACTTTAAGTTTCGATGATGATCCTTGATCATCCAAAGTAGGGGCTCCTCGAATTGCACGTTTCAGAATGGCCAATTCCGTCTGAATCTCCTCTATCTTGTGATCCATCGAGTCGGTTAGTTCCTCGCTCAAACTAACCATTCGGCTTTCGACGAATGAAGGGGTTTCATTCACCGATTCCTACAACGTTACCTACACCTCCATCGCTTGGAATAGGGTGCTTCCAAACGGTTCAGGGGGTGCACCCAAGAAGTTTTCCACCCTTCGAATCTTTGTCTCTAACTCAAGGATTCTATCACGTACCGGATTTGTATCTGCCATAACTTGATAATATCACACACAAATGCGGAAGCTCACCGGTCAGAACCCTTTTAACGGCGCTCTGATACCACTTATTGTAGGGTTAACTTTTGAACACAAATTTTTCTCGCAAGCCCAACACCCACACGGCCTAATTTCCCCACTGAAATTAGTCAGCCCGATCAACTTTCTTGCCTTCCTGTTCAATCGATAAAAACACAAGGCAACAAGCCACAATATGATATATATCAAAGCAGGATATCAAAGGCACAAGAAATACAAGCAATCGCTCAACTCGTATTATTTCACAAAATCGTAATACAATAAACTCCAAGGCTCACACACAATCACTCGTATTTTCAATCCGAGTTGTGTGGCTCAAGGGATGGGTATTTTACATACAACAATTGAATTATACGTGGAACAAATCCTAGCCTACACGTCGCTGGATTTTTAGGAACGTGCGCGTCCACGTGCTTGGATCAATGCCCACGTCTGCCGCGCACTACTTATAACCGCTTAACTGCACTTCCCACGTTCTTAGCATTTTTCACGTGCCTTATTCACGCCTAAGCTCGGTCAATTTTGTCCGCGCCCCCGACCGATACTAAGACCGCCCGTCGTCCAAGATTTCTCGGCCAATGCCTGTCGGATCACTCGGCTGCGTTGCCGAGCGATCCGACCGAGCTATCCAAGGCACCATGCTGCCGATATCCGTCGCCCGCATCCGAACACTCGGCGCCTGGCGTCGACATTCTTTGATCCCGCCGAGCCCGCCTAGTCCTTGTGCACCTTTGCCGAATCCCACCGAGAAACCTTGATAGCACCCGAGATCCCTCGCATGCTATCGAGGTTTCTCGGCCACCATCAGGTCCAGCCGACTTCCGTCTGATTCCACTTCGATTGTCCATCCCATCTTTGGGTCATGTGTTGACTCTCGACTCGTGCCACCACCCAAACACTTTCCCGCGCATCTGCTCGGCCCTTGGCCGAGACTTTCCGAACCTTGGCCCACATGACTGTCGAGCCAAGGCATCCAAGAACTTATGGGCGTAACAGTAGGCCACTATCCTACCATCGAAAGTTGATAGGGCAGAAATTTGAATGATGCGTCGCCGGCACGAGAGCCGTGCGATCCGTCGAGTTATCATGAATCATCGCAGCAACGGGCAGAGCCCGGTTCGACCTTTTATCTAATAAATGCATCCCTTCCAGAAGTCGGGGTTTGTTGCACGTATTAGCTCTATAATTACTACGGTTATCCGAGTAGTAGGTACCATCAAACAAACTATAACTGATTTAATGAGCCATTCGCAGTTTCACGGTCTGAATTAGTTCATACTTACACATACATGGCTTAAACTTTGAGACAAGCATATGACTACTGGCAGGATCAACCAGGTAGCATTCCTTATCGACGCCGCTCCCGCATGAGCAAAGCCACGAGGACTCCATTAAAACGAGAACCGCAGTCGTTCGCACGAAGCGTCGAACACTTGTTTTGGGGCAAATAGAGGCCGACGCCTTGTACCCGCTTCATATTCCGAATCTGAGATATCGAGCACGTCGTCATAGGCCAACATCCCAAGCATGTGCATCGGCACTTGCAAGGGAAGTGATACACGATGGGTGCTTTGAGGTCCACCCCGCGCCACGGCCCCGAGAGGCGCAGCACAAGGCGGAAGTGGGACATTTTAACAAACGGGATGCCCTCATATTAGGTATTCAACATAGGAAAACCAACATCGGCCAAGGCAATGAAGCACTTGGGCCGAGGAATGAAGAGGCTTGCATGAGATGTCGTCGCTGCCCTAGCAGGGAACCGACAAGCCAATACACGCCAAACACCACGCACGCACCCACACGTACGCAATGCTCGAGAGCACTAGCCATCCCTGACTTCCCACGTTGCATCTAGGCGTCACGAGTAGCAAACAACGCCAAGCACCCCCCAAGCATGCCCCGCTAGGCACGAAGTCACAACCGAAATGCCACTATGATGCCAACACAAGCTCGCACCCACCGCCGCGACCCAATCAGGGGCAAGCGCCCACAAGCGAGACATCGGTTTGGAAAAGTTTTGCACTGGACAAAACTAGCCGTGGCCGAAGGATTTTCCTTACAATGTGAT
>OY770107.1:12016482-12021482 GCA_963669365.1 Verbascum thapsus | reverse complement strand
CGCCACCCCTAACCAAAATACAAAACTAGTCTAGGGTGCCACCCCTAAACTACAAAACACAAATGATACGAATACAATATATGGTCCGCCAAACTAGCTTAGATCTCCTTTCCTTGCTTCCCATAGTTGGCGGAACCTTGATTCGAAATCTCAAATAAGCGCCGAGGAGTTAGTGCCAACCTCGGCTAGCTTTTGAAGTCCCTCTTGATGCTCAGATCCCACTCAGGAGCGCGCCAGGCTTCGGTAGGCTTGAGATGTGCTCTCCCGCCGAGTGTGTCGCAGCCCGATATGCCAAATGGGCCGTACCCAAAAATCCTACCACAACCAACAGGTTGGAATCTAAAAACAATCGAAATGATCTCCAACCATTATTTGGCGAAAGACCTACACGAAAATTTACATTTTACAAGGGGCATACCCCAGGACAATATAAACAACCTATCAAAAGTTTCAATAACTAGTTCGGACATGCCTATTAGTGTCACCCGCACGCCGACGATTTGCCGCCCAAGTCCAGATCGCTCTTACCACTTCACTTGTCAGCTTCTGCTGCACACCTATTCCCGCGGCACACCTGTTTATCTACACACACTTGCAAACAAGCCATTAGTAGCACCCGCTCACTAGTATTGGCCCTTTTATGTCACCCCGATGGCCAAATCTTGGGCCATTGGCCTTCGGGGGTTAGCATTAAAGGTGCATATGATCAAAATTACTAGCAACTCCCGGAAATTCAAAAAATACAACTTTGTACACCAAAATTTGAATTTTCCGAACTAGGGCTGCCTGATTGTACCTTAGGTTTTCGAATATGATTTGATTTCGTGTGCTCCAAATGAGGTATATTGTAGCCGCAAAGGCCAAGTGCTTACTTCGCGGTTGCCATCCTTTACCCCTAACTTCTTTCTTTAGCCACTTAACCGAGCTTCGTATAGTAGACATGGTCCGGCGTAATCCAATCCATTTCCGAATATCCCCCCAAACAGCGCTTGTGACCGGACATTCAAAAAAACAGGTGCGAGATGAATTCATAGCTTTGTTTACAAAACACGCAAGCCGGATCGAGTTCTAGGAACGTCATTCTATCCTTTGTTTTTAGTCGACCATGGAATGTCAACCAAAGTATGAAAGATTGTTTAGGCAATATTGAGCGTCCCCATATAATTTTATGCCAGATTTGTGGTGTGCCTTTCTCCCGCAGTAATTCATAAACCATCCCCGTATCCTTTCGGTCCATCCATTCCATAAGCCGTGTACTTGTATCCACTGTATTGCCACCGGTTTGGCAGAGTAGTGTGTCTCATAGTTTAACAATGTAACGGATAAGGGGGGAATCATATTGGTTGGTCTGCCAATGCCAAAACGTGGTCCGTCGAAGGTATATATGGTGGATCCATTTATTCCAAAGGGTGTCCTTTTTACCATGAATATTCCATAGGGTTTTTGCTAGCAATGCTTTATTCCATGTGTTCAAGTCTCTTAGCCCTAGTCCACCTTCGGCCTTTGGTAAGCAAACCGTCTTCCATGCAATACTAGGATCTTGATCACCCCATAGATAGTTCCGGCACATACATGTAATTTGATTTTGCACTTTGACTGGAATAAGGAGGATCGACAACCAAAAATAGACAACACTTTGGATTACCGAACTAACAAGCTCTACCCGGCCGACAAATGATAGGTTTGTTCGACTCCACCCGTTGACATATGTCCGAATTTTCTCGATAAGGAGGGCGAAGTGGCCCGGCTCTAGCCTATGCCCCGCCAGGGGTATCCTGAGATACCTAAATGGCATCAACCCAATCGACATTTGTGTAATATCTAGTATACGGTCTTTGTTCCGATTTTGCACACCACCCAAGTATATATTTGATTTTGTTACGTTCATTGCTAGTCCCGAGCGAAGTTCGAAATCTCGTAAGCAATTCATTAGTATTTCAACCGACTTTGGGTCCCCTTTTGACAAAAGTATTAGATCATCGGCAAATGCAAGATGAGTTATCCGTAACTCCCCACATTTTGGATGGTATTGGAAACCCCTTGCATTTCCACACAAGTTTATAGAACGGGACAAGTATTCAAGGCATAAAACAAATAGAAAAGAGGAAAGGGGATCTCCTTGTCGGAGACCACGATGCCCTTTGAAGTACCCAAATAACCCACCGTTGATTGATATTGAGTAGGTCGTTGTGCTCACGCACTTCATTACCCATTCGATAAATATAGGTGGGTAATTTAGTCCTTCAAGTACCTGTCTAAGGAACGGCCATGCTACCGAGTCATATGCTTTGGATAGGTCAATCTTTATAGTGCACCGAGGTGACACCAATTTCCGGTTGTACTTTCTTAATAACTCTTGCATGAGGTGCACATTCTCCACAAGACTTCGGCCCAGAACAAAAGCACTTTGCGCTTGGTCTATAACACTGAGTAAAGTAATACAAATCCGATTAGTAAGAATTTTAGAAATAATTTTGTAAAGTACCTTACACAGTGAAATCGGTCGGTAATCCTTGACTTTGTGTGCTAACTCAGTCTTGGGAATGAGAGTTATAACCGTGTGATTCAATTCCCTCAACAATTTCCCAGTTTGGAAGAATTCCATGACCCCATTTGTGACAAGCACACCCACTTGATCCCAACTGAATTTGAAAAAATGAGACGTATAGCCGTCCACCCCGGGCGCTTTGTCGTTGCCTATACCATTCAATGCATCTTTGATCTCCTCCCCCGTAGGCTCTGTAATAAGCATAGGCCACATCATAGGATCTAGTTTGGGGCCATAATTCATTACCGTGTGATCTATATCCTCGGTTCTCAAAGGCGATCCAAGTATCGAATGGAAATGAGTTATGAACTCCGATGCTACGTCCTCTATCGAATTAGTTGTTGTTCCATCACCTCTTTCCACCGATGCTATATAGTTCCGTTTAGCATTTCATTTCACCAAGTTGTGAAAGTATTTAGTACATCGATCCCCCTCCATGATGAATGCCTCTTTAGCTTTTTGTTGGAGGAATAATCTCTCGGCCTTTGATAAAAAGAGGCTCTTTTTCCGAAGTACCAATACCTCCTCCCGAATACTCATTGAGTCTGGTCGGTCATGGAATTCTTGTTGTTTATCCTTTAGTTGTTGTCGTGCATTTTGGGCTCTCATGGAGATATGAGAGAAATGCTCCTCATTCAACCGCTTAAGGTAGCACTTCAAGTGGTACTCGTGGTCGTGGTTCTCGCTCTGGTCGTGGACGTGGTCGTAGTGGTCGCGGGCCACCTTCCTCTGGTTCTTGGCATCGGTCTTCTCATTCATCTGTTTCTCCTGGACCTCCAGCAAACTCATCTGCACGCTCCCCACGCCTGCCGTCTAGCTCTCTTTCTGGGCCTGGTCTCCTGCCCACCCCTTCCGGCTCATCTCCTTGTCAGATTTGTGGTACTCTTGGTCATGCTGCTCTTACCTGGTCTAATCGGTTTAACCATGCCTATGTCACTGAAGAATTACCGAAATCATTCTCTGCTCTGACTACTGCTGAGACCTCTGATCTGCACTGGTATCCAGATAGCGGTGCCTCCGCCCACATGACACCTGATGCTAGTAAGCTTGCTCATCTTACTCCGTATTTTGGTTCTAATAAAATTTTAGTTGGTAATGGTGCACATCTGCCTATTCAGCACGTCGGTTCTTCTAACCTAAGAACTTCCGCCCATGAACTCAAACTCAATAATGTTTTTCATGTTACTCAATTATCACATAATCTTCTATCAGTTCGTAAACTTTGTCAAGATAATGATTGTCTGATCGAATTTTCTGCTACTGGTTTTGTTTTAAAGGACAAAATTATGGGGAAGATACTTCTGGCATCCCCTTCAGCTAGTGGATTATATCCGATTTCCTCATCTGTTGTATCTCCTGCTTCACATGCTTTCGTTGCTCAAGCTGTCTCTGCTGATGTTTGGCATCGTCGTCTGGGTCATCCTAGTTCATCTGTTTTTCATAAACTTTGTAGTATGGCTGAATTAAATTTTAAAAATAAAGTTGTCTCTTTTTGTTCGCATTGTCAGTTAGGTAGGTCGCATAAACTTCCCTTTCAATCTGTTGAAAGGTCTCGGTTATGTGCCACTTGAGTTTATTCACTCTGATGTTTGGACATCTCGTATCTTATCTCCTACTGGTTTTAAGTATTATGTTATTTTTGTTGATGACAATTCTCGTTTTACGTGGTGTTTCCCTTTACGCGCTAAATCTGATGTTTATTCTTGTTTTTTAAAGTTCAAGGCCTTGATTGAAAATTTGTTCTCCACTTGTATTAAAATTTTTCAAAGTGATGGTGGACGCGAGTTTGATAATGCTAGCTTCCGCACCCTTTTTGCTCGCTCCGGCATTCAGTTTCAATTGTTTTGCCCATACACTCCGCAACAAAATGGCCTTGCTGAACGCAAACATCGTCACATCTCTGAGCTAATCCGTACCTTGCTTTTTACAGCGAGACTCCCGTCTTCGTTTTGGGTTGACGCTCTATACACTTCCATTTATCTCATTAATCGTCTTCCCACCCCTCTTGTCGCACACAAGTCTCCTTTTCATACTCTTTTTGGTCGGTTACCGAACTACTCTTTCTTTCGCACATTTGGTTGTGAATGCTACCCCCATCTTGGTCACAAGGCACCTCACAAGCTTGCTCCCTGCTCCACTCCTTGCATCTTTCTCGGCTATGCCTCCGAATATAAGGGGTACCGTTGTCTTGATCCTACATCTGGTACCATCCACATCAGTCATCATGTCGTGTTTAATAAGTCAGTTTTTCCCTATCTTGACTTACTTTCGGTACATCACTCTCTATCTGATACTTCTCAAACCCCTCTTCTCTCTCTTCCACTTTCTCCATACCTCGGGCCTATCACCGATCATCATATTTCGTTTTCTACTATTGCGCCCATTTGTCCCTCTCGTTCATACCCTCCTCTCACATCTTCTTTCTCTCCACCATCTGCTTCTCGTGGTTCGC
>OY770107.1:7728982-8276482 GCA_963669365.1 Verbascum thapsus | reverse complement strand
AGTGACATGGGATGAAGGTAATTTAGGGGAAATCGAGGCGAATAAACCTGTGAGACAGAAAATAACTGAACCTAAGACACCATACCATCGCATGATCGAGGATGATGATGATGATGGTATGTTTGTTGAGTTTTGTATACATTTCTGTTCATTTTTGGGTGTGATTTTGTGAGATATCTGTTTTCCTTCGATAATGTTCAAGAGATTTTCTGGGATTTTGTCATGATTTCTCATACCAAACTGGAAATGTTGTTGATCCTGCCATTTCAAAATGCTTTGTTATTATTGATACACTTTATTTGATTATATATGACTAACCTTTTAGAACTACAGGCAAGTCTTCATGTGTTTGTGGAGTAACTTTTTTGAGAAATTAGTGGTTGACTTTATCCGCGAGCTGTTAATGATAAGGATACTATGTTTAACCTAATCTTGCTTTGTCCAATTATAGTACTGCCTTAAGAATGATAGCTGCAAGGGCGTAGGGAGTGGCTGCCCCTAGATTTCCATGTTGGTTAAAACCGAAATCATCGCCTTGTAGGATAAATTCGAAAATTTCCTCGGAATGCATCATGGTTTCACTTGGTTATTACCCTTCCTGGGATTTTGGTTGGCGTTTGCACTTAAAGTTGTTGGGGTGGCGGTTTTGGGGGGGGGAGGTGAGGTGATACTTTTTAGATCTTGTGATGCTTTAATTCCTTCTTTTAAAATCCAGTCCAATCAATATTAGGACTACCTGTTTTTTTTTTTTTTGGCTGTTTTTGTAAGAAGCTGGGGTTAGCATTTCATAATCCACGTAAGTACATAGTTAGCCAAATCGTGATGACTTTGCTGATAAATAAATGCTGAATGTTGAGATTAGGATGTTCCATCTTTTCTTTGAATTCTGGCCACTAGCAGCACCACCTATGTCTTGTGCAGACATTGACCTTCTGCTAAAGTTCAAGTTCCAAGATTACATTATTTACACTTGACATGACATAGTAAATGAATTTTTCCTTCAATTTATAGGAGAAATCGATAACTTCTAACCATAAATCTTTTTTTTTTTCAAGTAGAGATCCATTTCTTACTTGTTCCACCAGCTATAACAAGACGTCACATATTCATTAATATGAAAGCCTGATTTATATTACTCATGTAGCTGAAGCTACTTCCAATCTCATTGCATCTTGGTTTTGTTTTGCCAGACAAGGTTTTTATTCTGTTACAATCTGAACACTTTATTAGTCTGGAAGCATGCAACTACAAATTTAACTTTCTAGACCTTCATATGATGAGGGCTTTTATTTTTGTATTTACTGAAATTCCTTCTTTCATTATCTAGATTGCATTAGGTATGCAGTACTACAATTTTATTATATCAAGTACTTGTATAAGTACCATGCCGAGGGACAATTAGTTGTTGAATTGGTGAAAATGTTTTAGTTGCAGCTTTTGAACTGGTTTGTAAATGAATGTAGATTTCTTGTCTCCAACCAGAAGAGGGAGTTTCAAGGATGGTTTTGAAGAAGCAATAGACGCAGAAGCTATACGTTCTGCATTGAATGATGTAGGTTCCTCTAGTAAAAGTGCCTCGCATTACTCGGGCTGGACAACATCTGAAGATGAGGCAGATGCTATGGATCAAGATGATGAAGGTTTTTCTTGTCTGTACTAAGTTGTTCACCTTCACATGTCTCTTTATCCCATAGGATTAGTAGTTGTTTTTTCGTCCAAGTCAAATACTTTTAAAATTGAACAATTCTAAACTGAAGTGCTGACTGCTGATAACTATAAAGTAGAAAAAAGAACATAAAAAAAGAAAAGCTAATTTTCTTATTTGGAGTTAAATTTGAATATATGTTATCTTAGATTCTAGATAAATCGTAAAACACTTTTGGATAGAAAAGATGTGTAACTATGTTTCTCTAAATTTAACAAAACTAAACATTTTTAAATTTGAGGTGACAAATTTGAACTCAATTAGGTTGTCCAAGTATGCACATTAGTAACAGTAAATTACATAACTTTTTTCATAACCTGATTGTCATACTTGTTCCATGCTCTTCAACTTTGGTGTTATTTCACCAATTGAATTATTACTAAAACCTATCAGGTACTGATTCCGAGAGACGCAAGAGCTTTAAGGAACAGAGGAAATCCCACTATGATGAGTTTCATAAAGTCAGAGAACTACGTCATAAGGGATCCTTTATTGAAGAAGATGAAACCGATGAGGAAACTCACGACAATGGAAAGAAGTGTGATTCATCATCAATAACTGCTGGTGTTAAAGATATAGACATCAATGAAACTACAAATGGATCTTAGTATCTATTCTGAACATCATTAAACTGCACCTTCCCGTGGTCATCTTTATTTCTGTACTGGTAATTCTGAAACTTTTTCATTCGGTTTTTGTAACTTGTGTACAGGCATGTTACTGGGCTTTGGACATTAACGACGATTCAGTTTGTTTTGGAATGACATTTTCTTCAATAGTTTTGAAACTTCCTTTTTGGTTTGCTTGTTTGATAAACAACTGGTGCTTGAACATTTGACTTATTAACTATGTCGTTGAGTCAGTCTCACTCGAAATATACGATGAAGTGAGTCTGAGGAATATTTTTTGTTTTGATTATATTTGAAGTCGTTGCAGCCTAACTGAATTAGTCTACAATGTGTGTAAAACAAATTGAGTTATTCAAACTAGATTTAAAACTTGTTCAAGCTCGGCTTATTTAACATCGAAGCCAAGTTTTTTATTCAAGTTCAAACAATTATGTATTAAAAACAATTTTTTTAGAAGTATAATTACCTAAACAAGTACAATAAAAATTTGATTGGATCTAGAATTCCAAATTAAAAAACACCCCAAAATTAGATGTCATATACGCTCAACTGAATTTCATAATTAGCTAGCCTAAAATAAAAATTGATATATTCATAATTAGCTAGCCTAAAATAAAAACTGATATATTCATAATTAGCTAGTCTAACAAAAGGAATAAAGGACCAGCTTTACTTACAAACTCAGATTTAAAAAATATTCTTGCATAGTCTTTGGGCTTTTGCAAGCATTCTTTTGTATTGGGCTGGTTCGCCTGTGGCATGAAATTTCGATCTATTCAAAAAGCCAACTATTAATTAATAATTTAATATTTTTAAAGTGAAATTTACTCAAAAATTAAATTTTTTTCATAATTTTTTTTTTTTTTTATAAATTCAACCAAGAACAGTGACCTCCTGCAAAAGTGGGAATCAAATCTGAGACTAAAAAACTAATTAAAAAAACACAAAAATGATAGCTTTAACTTTAAGATCTTCTTCAAAACTATCCTCATTAATCCCCCTTCCTCAAATCATAAATCAAAGCTAACAATTTCACCATAATATTTTCCATGTCTCTAATATCATTAATCCTCTCCACAAACAATCTCGTAATCCATACAACATTTGCAATCTTTCTCACACTCATTTTCTCCTTCATCAAGATCCCAACTTTAATTCTCTACGCCCTTCATACTTACATTCATCCAGATGATGTCAATCCCAATCCAAATTCATCATCAAGTGGTATCCGAGCTGCCATCAGACGGCCAGGATCGATGGACACCGACCTACCAAAACCCAGAAAGAAATCGAAGGAAAAATTCGAGTTTGATGAGACTAAAGCTCAGATCTTTAGATTGAAACTCAATGAAGGTCAAATCCAATCAAGGATTTATTTCAAAGAGTTTTACAGTACTTTTAATTTTAGTCTCGTTGCTTTATTGTCTTTATTGATCCATAGATTCTTGAAGGTGGATGAAGATGCTGGGGTTGTTAAAAATGGGACTATAATCCCTCTTTTGTTAGGGTTTGTTGGTTTTTGTAGAGTGTTATTTCTGATTGCTAGGGCTTGTTGTGAAAGATCTGCATCTAAGAGATTGGATAAGCAATTGAGCTTTGTTTGGGGAGTTTTAGGGTTTGTTTTAGGGCTAATTGCTGCTTTTGAGGTTATTCCAAAATGGGTTCTTGATTTTGAATTTGAATCATTGGATGGTTTAGGGAAATTCTTTCTAGCTGCTTTCATGGGCTGCATTGTGGGTTTTCTCTACATTCCTGCATTGAGAAATTCTCGAGCTTTTTGGCTCGGAACGGACCAAATTCGTTCTAATTTATCGATAGTTTCGTGTGGATGGTTCTCAAGAATGCTTCTTCATGCTAACTACATAATGGGTATCTTCACTTCATTGCTTTGGATTAGCCCATTTGCAGAACTCCTAGTTAATAACAACATAAACGATAAAAGTCTAGAAGTTATGGATTTGGTTGGGTATATAGGTCTATCAAGATCAAATTTTGATAACTTTAGGCTTTGGTGTATGTTAATTAGTGGACTTTTACAAATTTTCGCTCTTCGCCCAAACGTGCAAATGTTCTTAAACGAAGCTGTGTTATGTTGGTACCAAAGATTACACGCTAGCAAAGTTCCCGACTTGGGTTATAGCCGTGCAAAGGTTTTTCTTCACAACCACTACATATGTTTAGTTGCGGTGCAGTTCTTCGTGCCTGGAATAACGGTACTTATTCTACTTGCCTTGTCTCAATTTGATGATACGTCTCTTCATGGTGTCACGTTCGTGTATAACGTTATGGCTTGCTCGGGTTTCGTTAAGGAAGTTGCCTTGTTTATGGCTTGGTGGATTATCTTTGTTTGGGCTGTGCTTAGTTCAGTAATCCTCGTCTTTTATCGACATGGGAGTTTATATGTTTCTTAACAGTAGAATTCGTTTGTTTCGTTTCGTGTAAACGTATCCTCTTTACATTTTGAATGAGGAAACACAGTTTTGTATGCAATTTCGACATTTTCTTCAAAACGCATTCGATATTACCTCTTTATCAAGTGTATATCTTGCAGAAAAATGAAGTTTGGGATCAATTTTTTTTTTTTCTGATATTGGAATTGAAATGTTGCTTATTACAGTCTTGTCTCGGGTTTTTGTTATAGCAATTAGATGGTAAACAATGAATATATACTGGAATAGTCACAGTTCCATGTGAGAGTCATATCTGTCGATCTTTTTTGGGCTTCAAAGAGAAGGGTTCTACCTAAAAACTTAGCCCCTCGAGACGATAGTTATGTTTCTTCGGTTCCTAAGCAAATCTAGAGACCCTGAAGAATAACAATGTTTTTAACTAAGCTTAGAAAACTACTGTTTGAAATAGGACTTTAGGCATGTTATTGGATGAGTGTTAGTACTTAGTACCCAGTTTGAGGCCTAATAGATATCTATGCCAAAACCCACCCAATGATGATGTGGATATGAGAAAATAGACCCGATTCTTGGACCCGTGACCGAGTTGGGTGAAAGGTAGTTGTTTTCGGGTCTGGGTCTGAGCCCTACGACAGTTCTAAACGTATAGTAAGCTTGAAACAAACAGTGAATGGTCATTATACAATCGAAAGACTTCAAAGTTCGACACGGAGCCAATAAAGAATTCCTATAGGGTCATTCAATCTCATACTCACCTAAATGTACAAACAGTGAATGGTCATTGCTAGAGATGTCAAATGGCCGGCCCAGGCCCCTGATGAGCCCACCCATTTGACATCTTTAGTCATTGCCCATGGAACAAGCCACTATTTCATGAGAATCTCATTCACAAATAAGTCTTGGCCAGAGTACAATATCCAATATTGTTATAGTCTCTATCACTTTTAACAAAATTAGTAATCGAAAATGCATTCCCATGTTGCCACTAATTAATGTATGTACGATAAAAAAGAACATTGATAAACTGAATTTGATATAATATTAAATATAAGATTGTAATAGTGTTTAATTAGAAAAAACCTTAATACCTATGCTTAGTTTAAACTTGCTTTATTCATACACGACGTGATCAAACCAGAGGGTAATTCTTCCCAGTCCAGTTATGACCACATGTTTCCGTAAAAGGGATTGTATTTTTTACCTACCCTATGTGAAAAACCACTCCCCTTATGGGGAATTTGTGGTTGTAACTACACTAGGACTGTTTTTTCTCAAACCAAATGACATATTGGGCAACTAATTCAATCGATTTGATTTCGTCAGCGTAAAAAATTGCTAAACTCGAAATATTTATATATATATATACACACACACGTTATGAATAAATACAAATCTTATTCAGTCATACATGTATTATATTTATATCACAAAATAATTCATTTAGTTCTAATATATACAAATTTAGATTCAATTCTTAAAATTTACATCGGATTTATTGTTTTGTTATATACTTCATTTTTCTTTTTAAAATCTATAGCATGATTTCCCCAAAAGAAAAATATATTGAAACATCATCTTAGAAGTGGGCTAAATATAGCCATTAACCAAATGGGCTTGCAGAACCCGGTTTATTTGCCAGACCGGTTTGTATTTTTCACTGGTTCAAGAAACGGACCGGTCAGGGTTTAACCCCCTGAAAACATTGATACTGTTCTTTTTTCCATTCAAATCCCTAAATTGATCAGTCAAAGAAAATTAAAGATAAAAATTCAGAAATTTCGAAAAATTCAGTGAAGAAGAGAATTGAACATAATCAGTATGTTAGTTCAAACTCTTATCTCCGATTATCACTATTTTGTTTTGTTTTGCTTAATTTAATTGATTGGTTTAATTTTCTTTTATTATGTACGCAGATACATCTTTTCTAGGTTTTGCTTTGCGATATTTGCTTGAACTAATTGAATTTCCTTGACAGTAAGTTATATTCGTGTCTCATTACAACTTCTGTTTACAAATTTGATTCATGATTTGTACGAGGTACACTGTTGCACTTGTTATAACTTGCTCTAACATTGTTTCTCAGTGGATATAGAAGATACATTGGATGCCAGCAATGACGTGATCGAAGCATCTGCAGTGGGGGACTTGATATCATACGAAGCTGACAGAAATGAAGAACCCTTTGAGGGTATGGCATTCGACTCGGAAGCTGCTGCTAGAGTGTATTACGATGAATATGCTGGTCGGCTTGGTTTTTCGACCCGTGTTTTATCATCCCGTAAATCAGAGCGAGATGGATCAATTGTATCACGTGGACTAGGATGTCGAAACTTTGTTAACACACAAAAATCGGATAATATCTCCAATGAGATCGGAGAAAAAAAACGGGATGGTTGTAGTGCAATGATGTTAGTGAAGAGGGAGGGTACAGGGAGGTGGGTTGTTCGTAAGTTCGTGAGAGACCATAATCACCCTTTGGTTGCATCGTTGCCTAAGAAACGTCATGCATTCGTAAGTTGTGTGTATTTTCTGATTACTTTATACTCATGTCCTTTTGCTATCGACAGAATGTCTAACCTTTTCTTATAGTTGTGGGTTCATATAAATTTGGGTAGTTCGGTTTAACGTGTTTAGAAGGTTTTCTTTCTCTTACTGTGGTTTTTCGTGTCTTTTTTGAGAATATGAAGGAACAATTTGTGAAAGCACTTGTTACGGATGATAATAATACAAACAATTTGCTCATAGTTAGACTACGAAGACTATAACGACAATGTTAGTATGTTGGGAAACTCACATGAAAATGAAATGCATACAACTATGGAGTTGAAAATGAATAGCTTACCAATTTTATATTGATTTTTTAACTCCAAAATTTTATCAATGCGCAAATTTTGTGAGAGGTAATTTATGGTATATGTAACGATTTCATACGTGTTCACAGCTTTGTACGTGATAAATATTTAATTAGTCTCTTCCAATCGTGTTTAGCTATGTTCTATGACGGTCTTTGGAATTCTCAAGGGCTTTACAACATCTTGTTGTCTTATTTGATGTAGTAATGCAATTGTCAACAGTTGTCGCATTTGTCTTTTGTTTCTTTTGTTTTAAAGAAGAAGAAAGTTGAGTAAAGCTGGTCAGTCAAGTATACCAGATTTTTGCTCACTTTTATAGGTCTAGTGAGCAACAAGTATACTAAATTTGCATTTGCGCATCTTTATTTTTATCACATATTGACTGGCAAGAATATGCTGTTTTCGATTTTTACCGATTTCCAAAACGCTTATGTGTTGATCAAGCTGTATAATTTGTGTAGGACGAGAAAGATAGAAAGATTCAAGAATTAACTGCAGAACTCAGGATAAAAAAACGTCTAAGTGCCGCATATCGGGAGCAGCTACTTATTCTCATGAAAGACGTTGAAATGCATAATGATCATTTGACAACCAAAGTGGAAATGATCCGTAATAATCTTAGTGAACTTGATGCAAGAAGGAAAGAGCTTTTAGGCCAAAATAAACCAAGCTAATAGGGTGAGTACCATAACTTTTTACGTTCTTGTTTGTGGTTAAAGTTCTATCTTGCCCACTGAATTTCGCAATTTTGTATTTCAATTTTTAAATTTGATTCTGTTCCAATCACCTAGCTGCGAAATGGTATGAATTATGGACCTCGATCATGCCCGTTAACATATTGGTCTGAAATTGTTCGAAACTGCTGATAACTGTTCTAATCATAGGAAGAATTTATAAGCTTTGTCCAGATAAATGATATTTAAAAGATGAATGGACTGTATATAAGGGACTGTTTGTAGTGGATTTTCGTGCTAATTACATTTCATTTTATTCGTTTTTCAATTTATCCGAATGCCCTTTGTCTTGTTTTGAAATATGAAATCGACGTCTCTCTCAAGGTAGTTTGTTTACATAAAACATTATAATAATTTGTTTTCTCCAAATGGTAGATCTTGGGGAAATTGAAGCAAGAATACTTCAAGTGAGGTCGAGATTTGAGGTGGAAAGGGATGGCGGGCAGCAAGACATGAGACGGTGAATGGCAAACGAGAGGTATTGTTTTCGTTCCGGGCAGATATTTGTATTTTAAGGGCAGATATGTCATTTAAGATGGATTTGCTCTGGCATTAGGAAACTTGCTATGGCATTATTAGAAGCCAGAACAGTAAGGTTGAATATAGCTTAACTAGTAGTACATTGATTTGGGATATTCTATATATGCTTCTCAAGATGACAAAAGTTATTCTTCTATTTTCTATAATTATTCATGAATTATATTTGGTTTATAGATATCTTTGTAATAGACATGAATCGAAAATCCACAGACGAACTTATGTTCTGTTTGGGATTTCGATTACGAAATAAAAAGTTTTGGTTCTTTGATATAATCACGATTCAATTCATGATATATGGCTCTTTGATATGAGGATTATGTTTTGGTAAAATCGAAAAATTCAGATTTTAGTCTAATCATTCATCTGATCTCGATCGCAACTTGTTGGGGACCATAACCCATGTTTAGATAACATTATGACAATAAACACTTCTCTAATTTTCGACCACATAAGAGCCTCATGGCCTGATTGAGCTGGCTCGAATCGAGCTTGAGCCTAATTGTATTAGTTCGATAATTATATTTATACTATTAATTATATTGATAATAAGTTAATGAAAAGATTTAGAAAAATAACTAAGAAAAGATAGAAATCAAAAATTATTTTTCTCTAAAGTCTCACTCTTTGCTTACACCTTTGTTAAAAGATCGCAAACACATCAAAATTCAAATTTAAAATCTTGATCCTCGACTCGAGCTCGATTTATTTACATCTTTAAATTTATTCTTAGGACTTTTAATTTTAGTTAATTATGTTTTAATAAAGTTGAAAATCCACATATATTTTTTAGTTGTCAATTATTGAATAGATTCCGGTTGCAACTCGTGGGGGGACCGTAATCCATGTTTGGTCTGTGGATGAGAATAATATAATTTATGGATGAGAATAAATCGTGCTCTAACTTCTCAACCTCAACCACATACAAACTTTATGGATAATCAAGATTTTATATATAGAATGTGTTCATTGGATTGTAGGAAATCAATCAACAAAATTGATTTTTGTTTATTCTCTAAAAGATCATAACAAAACTTTACTATAGTAAACAAATGTTTTATGGGGAGATTGGCCTAGCCCATGTTTGTTTATGTTTTATATTTAATCACAAAATTCTTTAAAATTATAATATAAAATGTATTAAATCAAATTCGTATATTTTTAATTCTGCTTTTTTTCAATCTCCTATATAATTTTGGGTGTTCATAAGTTGGTCTTGGTTGATTTTCTCGACTCGAGCTCATAAAAAAAATTAATTTCTACCGTAATATTAAATATAAATTATTTATACTTACAGAAAATTTTATATATATATTAATAAACAAAAAATATATTAAAAAATATATCATTAATAAAAAAATATCTTATTTTTATTCTAGCTCATGAGCTTTAAACATGTACTTTTAGGCTCGAGCTTGACCCCAATGAGTCGAATTTTTCTCACGAGCTCCCTCGACTCGTTTCGTTGGTCACTCCTATATATATCTGCATATTAATCACTATATATATATATATATATATATATATATCTTTTCATACAACCATCGAACTTTCTCTTTCTTTTAATATATTTAATAATTTAATAAATCACATCTTAACTAATCGCTATTAATTTAACATATTTTATAATTTTAAAAGTAAAAATAAAATAACACTTACATCACATTATTTTCAGATATATATGTCCTAATACATTTTTACAACAAATTTCCAAAAATTTAATTCAAATACATAACAAGGCATTAGAATTGAGTCCCGAGAAGTTCTATAACTAATCCATAGAAAGCCCAAAAATTTCTATTCGTTCATCTTGTTTTAATTTGCATTATCCTCTGAACATTACTAACTTAAATGATTTGTTTCTCTTTTGTAGAGGAACATAAATAGTTCATAGTTTAGGTTTTTTTCTATTGCAAAATATTATTTCATATTATAATATATTTCATTTGTATATAAATTAACACAAGAAATTTCTAGTTAGTAAATGAGGTGATTTATCTAAACTAATAAATGAAGACGAACAAATAAAAATGCATATACGATGATAGATAACGTGACTAAGACTTATGATCTAATTGATTAGAAATACTTAGATAAATTATCAAATTTAAAATTAAAACATAAATAAAAACACAAAATTTCCTAAATAAGTAAATTAATTTCCCACCTAAAATAGGAAAATTTACTTGTATATATTCCCCACTCCCTCCACGCTTTTTCTTCTCTTTTATTTTATTTTTTAAAAAGGTTTCGACTTTCGAACACTCTGTAATAATCATATTCATTTATCATCGGAACCTTCTAGAATTACTGTACTTACCGGGAGGTGATGGCTCCGTCATCGTCGGATCAGAAAGCTGCCGGAGGTGGAGAATCGACGGATCCACCGAGGACAAATCCGACGCCGTTCTTGACCAAAACTTACCAGATTGTTGACGATCACGCCATTGATGATGTCATCTCCTGGAACGTTGACGGAACTGCTTTCATCGTCTGGAATCCGGCCGAGTTCGCGACAAATTTGCTGCCGAAGTATTTCAAGCATAACAATTTCTCCAGTTTTGTTCGCCAGCTCAACACTTACGTAAGCTTGAATTTATCAAATTCGTTTTCGGTTTCTGAGAAAGCTTTTGTGTTTTTTGGTAATCGATCTGAGTTGTTTTTCCAACTTTCATCAATTTCTAGGGATTTAGGAAGGTTATGCCTGATCGGTGGGAGTTTTCGAACGATTGCTTCCGAAGAGGCGAGAAAAATCTGTTGTGCGATATTCAGCGCCGGAAATTCGCGGCTGCGGCCGTGCCGTCGAATCCGGCGCCCACACTGGCGCTTATGACGGTCTCTCCGTCGGACTCAGGCGAAGGTCAGGTGTTTTCCTCTTCCAATTCCGCCGTCGGAGAGTTTAGCGGTAGCACGGGAGATCTGGATCTGATCGGAGAGAACGCGAGGCTGAGAAAAGAAAACGTTCAGCTCAACAAAGAGTTGAGCCACATGAAGAATTTATGCGGCAATATATACGATTTAATGTCGAATTACTCGAGTAACGGCGATAGATCAGCGGCAATCGCTGTCGAGCCTCTGGATCTGCTACCGATGGCGATATTTGGCGACAAAATGGAGATTTCCGACGTTGCGAACGGCGGAGATGAGAATAACTTGAGATCGGCGGCGGAGGAAATGAGCCGGAGATTGTCTGGGCTGCCTGTGTGTCTGAAACGCCGGAGAGAGGGCGGTGATAATGCGGCGGGGGATGAGATGTGTTTGTCGGTAGGTGAGACTAAACGTGAGCCGTTAGATCAGGATAACAGCGTTGACGATGAAGAATCATCGTGGCTAATGCTGAGCAACTCCAGGAATCGAACGGTGTGTGATTGAGGTATATTAAAGTGGTCCAGTGGGGATCCTTTAGATGATTCAATCTTGTAAAGTTTGATAATTTATTTTAATTTTTAATAGAATGTAATGTTTGATTATTATGAGTAGATTGGTGTAGAAAGTAATGTGGATTCTCTACAAGGAGAGTAATAGTCAAAATAAAAGTGTGGCACTTGATTTGAGATTCATGTGATTCAGAATTAAATATATATCAAAGTGAATAAAACATGAGGATGCTATGATCCGCCATATATGACACACAACAGATTAGTTAGTATTTTAATGGACTAAGACTGCGCTTGGTAACTTTGAGTTGCCTACTTACCTATTTTGAGAAGATTAAACATTTTTTTAGTTTACAAATATTGTATTCCTCGATTTTGAAAACCTCGACAGTATTAAATAATTTTAGTTTTTAGAGTGTAAACTAAATAAACGTATAAAAATGGTATTTATAGGAACTTCTGATAGGTCATCAACTCAAGTCATGATCCCTTTGAAGGAACAATCAAAAGGAGAAAAAACTACCATTCTGGTGGTATGATATGTTGCTATAATCAAATATAATTAAATTTCGAGACAATTATAATCATTACGGTCTGAATTTGATCCAAAAACTTCCTAAAATCACTTCAAAAATGTATAAAAGAATAAAACTATAAGTAAACAAATCCACTTCTAACACTCTCTCACCTTCTACAAGTCCTAATCAATTCATGCATTTATCTCAGCATTGCATTTCTGATCCTTGCTGCAGCTTCTTCTACCCCAAAACACAATCGAACACGTCGTCTTATCCAATCCCGACCCTTCGATTTTTTCACGCCCCCTCGTCACGGGCAGTGATCTCCTAATCGACGGCTCCTCTCGATTCTCATTTTCTCGTGTTTCAAAATCCGGGCTAGGCCCTTCACTACACGTGCACGATGGCATAGCTAATGAACGAAACGGGCTACAAGTAATGGGGCAAAACGTATCAGTCGAAACAGAAGCCACACGATTCTTTCTCATACCCGATCCAACGGTCAATGATGAATCTTGTTCTCGGGTGTGAATCACGCACGTTGTAGAGAAGCCGGGTGATGAAGGTGAATTCGTCTCCTTTGTAGAAAAAATGGGCGATTTTATGAAATACATAATTCCGTGTCGACAGAGTGGGCACGGGATTGAACCGGGTCGGGTCGATGATTCGGAAGGAATGGTATTGGTTGAGCATAGGTAGAGAGCACATCTTACACAGAGCTCATGTGCACATCCTGAAAGTTTCATATCATCATAAAAATAATGGGTACTAAAATAGTATATTTCACTTTGATTTGATATGGAAAGGAAATTACATAGATAATTCTGCATGAGATTCTAATTATGAAAAATACCTTGAAATTTGAAAAATCATAAAATTCCTAATTCAAAAGTATATTGCAATTTCACCTCTTTTTCCAATGTTTTTTTTTTCTTATGACGAGGGAAATCTGCAGCCGTTACTGGTGCGCACTTGGATAAATCTCGCCCTTGTGTAATAGGTTCAAATCATAGTAGAAAGACTCATAGTAGAGAAAGTCAATAACATACTCAATAGGCATTCCTTCAAGTTGAATCGAACCCGTAACTAAAACCATAAGATTCAACTGTCCGACCAACTCTATTTAGTGTTGCCCTTTTTACAATATGTCCGCTAACAAGGGGCATCTTGTTAATTTGCAAAACTTTAGAATGCTCGTGGTAATTACCCATTAAGTGAAAAAATTAGCCTCTAGAAAAGAATCTCGAGAGCTCGTAAGAATAAATAACCCGTCCGATAATTTGCAAACACCTTCTATTGTGACATATTTCATCCCATTTTCGTCACAATTCGATGGTCAACGAATACAAATCAACAAAAATCACACCAAAAAAAAACACGAAAACATAAACGAAGAAAGAGATAACATACCTTCGGCAGCCACAGAACAAGCCCTCTCCAAACAAACAGCACAAATATCAGCATCATCACAAGCAGTATCCAAGAAACGCAACCCGCAATCTCTGCCACATTTTCATAATCGATAACATATACTTTAAATTTCTGCATTAAGTTTTCGATTAAAGCTTTAACTTTAAATCTCGTTTATCTTCTTACCGTGCTATATTTAGTACGCTCAAGAGTGGTAATGATAAATAACGAGAAGGTGGAAATATTGGGACCGGAATATTAGAATTAGGCGATAATAGTGGCTCGAGCCAATGACGACCCCACATTCTTGCAACATCAAGAGGAAGCCATCTGCAGTAGTGTATATGTTAATTAAGATTAGCACGAAAATATGTAAAAACTCGAACTTTTAGTAGAATATATATATATATATATATATATATATTGCATTACCCGTTGCAGTTTAATGACAAACGGCTCGCACCTCTTGCAAGAAGGATCTGAAGAAGCAAGATTGTGAAAAAAAATTATAGACTTTATATAGATCCTTTTTTATTTTTTGAAATTCCGAGTATTCATATTTGGCATATCATTCAATATTATTTGAATATATTGAAAAAATGAGTACATTTTATATAATTGCACTGAAAAATCGGTCAGCTGTATATCTAACGAAAACTTAAATTCGAAAAAATAAAATAACCTGGCAGCATTTTGGATTTCCTCCACAAGCAGCATAATGCAAAGGAGTGCTTCCAGCTCCTACAAAGTTAAGCGTTTGGAATGAAGGATTTCGAAAATCAGATTTCAGTTCCTAATATTGAAGTCATCTTAAAATTGTAGCACCAAAATTTTCAATCCAAACACAACCTAAGAAAATAGTTTACCGATTAAATCCATTGATGTTCCATAATGGAATGTAACAGCTGATACGTTCGCATGAAGGTCAAGTAAAAGATGTACACAGTCGAAATATCCGTTTAATGCCGCCATGTGAAGGGCCGTTATACCACAATCGGCGGCCTTGTTTACGAACTTGGACAGAGCACTACAATGTAAGAAGAATATGTGTTATATAATATACACATGTAATAGAAACTAGGCTTTTGATCGATTTTAGTCGAATGTGTAATCGTGTCGGTTGAAAAATTATGGGATTTTGTTATCTAAGAAAATGAAGAAAACAAAAGTTTTTGGATATTTTGTTCTTAAATATCAAAGAAGAAACTCTAAAGTTATGTATATTGGACCCTATATGAAGAACTATTTAAGGGTGTGTTTGGATTGAAGGATTTGAAAACTATGGATTTCAAATTCATCGACAAATCCATTTAAGTTTGTTTGGATGAATTCTTGTTCTGATGGATTTCAAATCCCTTGCCATTCATTTTAAGCTCTTTTCTAGTTATTTGAAATCCTTCCTCCAAACCAAATCACTCGATCCAAACACAGCCTAAGATAAAAGAAGATACAAACTAAGTATTAACATTTGAACCATGTAATTTTGCTTCAATATTATTCTCTCGTTTGATTTGTTACTAATTAGAAAAGGACATGATTTAAAAGAACAAGTAAGAAGTTCAAAATAAAAAAAAAAAAAAAAAAAAAAACCTTTGTTCAAACTTGGGCTTAGCATTAGAACTATCACTAATTGATTGAGCATGAAGAGATTCAAATGGAGCACTTGGAACAAAATCAGCAACCACTAAACGCATGCATCGCACGTGACCATTCCCTGCTGCAAAATGAAGAGCACTTCTTCCACTTAGATAATCTGCTCTTGTAACCTGAAAAATCTCATCCAAATTAAATAATTACATAATATTATTTAAAAAAAATCAATAAATCTGAATTAAGGAAATGGAAAAACAGAGGAAAAAGGGTTTTTTTTAAAAAAAATTTAATTATCAAAATGAAAACTAACATTGCATCTGAAGAGAAGAAGAGTTTGAACAACTTCCCAGTGCCCATATCTACAAGCTTGCATTAAAGCTGTCTGTAGAAATTAATTAATTAATTATGATCATCAATGAAATTAAACTTAAACAAAAAATCCAGTAATTAATAGGGAAAAAGAACAATTAATTTACCTGCCCACAATAATTTCTTGAATTAACATCAGCTCCATTCTCCAGCAACAATGCAACAATCTTTAGAAGAAAAAAAATCAAAACTTTCACAAATATTAATGGGTTTTTTCAAAAAAAAATGAAAAAAAAATGTTTTTTTTTAAACCTCAGTATGGCCTTTAGCAGAAGCAAAGTGAAGAGGAGAATTTAAGCCACCAAAAGTTGAGTATTTAGAGAGGCATGGATTGATATCTAACAGCATTTTTGCTTCTAAAAAATCTCCATCTCTTGCTGCTGATACCAATCTCTCCCCTGAAGCTGAACATCCAAATGAATTCCCCATATATATATATATATATATATATATATATATATATATGTATATGTATATATCTGTGTGTATATATATATATATATTACAAGCTTCTTCTTTCTTTGTCTCTCTAAGTTTTTCTATGGATCATTTATGTGTTTATTGATATTGGAAATGGAAGTTTGAGGAGTTTATATATATGTAAAGAAATTTAATTTATTTTTGTTGTTGAAAAAGATTGAATAAAGAAAGACAAAATAGGTCAACAATTTTTTCAAAGAGAAGTTGGAAAAATGGGTATTTTCTTGATTACATATAGGACTTATTTTGTTTTACTTTGAAAATTGTGTTACATGATTTGAAAACCAAAATAATAGATTAGATTTTTTTTTATGATTAAATAGTAGGCCGTGTAAATCTATAATTGTTACCCAAAAAAATTAAAGAGTTCTATCTCATGGATAAATGTATGTTTTCATTATCATTTGATGAATTGTTATATGTCGACCACTAAATATAATAAAACATTTAAATAAAATAAGGAGCTCTATCTCATTAATAAGAATTCATCTAGTGAAAAATAGTACAATTTTTTAATCATCAATTATATATAGTATAGAGAAAAAAGGATCAAAATCTAGAGGTATAGAGATACCTCATTACATAAAACATTCCCTTATTAAAATAGTAAAATACTCAGACAGAATGTCACAAAAAGATATTAAAAGCACTTTACAAAATTCTTTTATTGGAAACATTTATAAATTATTTATAGATTTTTATTTGAGTATATACTATAGTTAGAATCTAAAAGATGTCTTGCTTTGAGAATGCATAGTGGGGAAAAAGTGGGAGCAATTGTCCACTTTTTTTGCCTTCTTTTTATCTAATTTTTTTTTTATAAATTAAAAGGAATATAGAAACCATATTATTGTTATACTAATTAAGTTCATTGAAATAAATCCAACCTAATACTTTAGATTAATAGTAAAATTACTCACTTATTCTATTTCATTAATATATGATTATTTAAAATACGTACTTTATACAATAATATGATTGAGATTGTATTATACGTAAAGAATTGGGTGGGTGGGGGGTCAGAGGAGCCTGTCTGAAGGATTACGGTAAGAAACAGAAGCTGTGCTTTGGAGGTAAGAAAAAATAAATAAAAGTTGCTTGTAATTATTATAGTATTATTATTATTATTTAAATATTGATATTATTAATTTTTTTTTTTGGATGACGAGGGAAACCCGCATCCGCTAGGTTGCCCATAGCTGACAGGCTCATAGTAGAGAAGACAATAGGCATTTCAAAGGTGGGAATCGAACCCGTGACCAAGGCCACAAGGTCCAGCTGCCTTACCAACTCGATATTATTAATTATTATTATTCAAGATATTGTAATAATATGCTGAAAAAATAAGGCAGTCAAATGGGGCAAGTGGGCTTTATAATAAAGCAAAACAAAACAACACACAAAGCCAGAGAAGTGGGAGTCTTTGTTCCTACCAAACATACGTGCATATGGGTTATTGTCTAATATTTCATATGATTATTATATATATTATATATAATATGTTATCTTTTAATTGATTTATAAAGCAAATATGTCCAAATTTGAATATTCAAGAATTTAAACTATGGTGGCCTGCAATTGTATTATTATTATTATTAACAACCAAGAATCCGTAATTGAGAAACCCACTAGATACCAATACCATCATAATTCTTGGATCTCATTAGTGCTTCATTATTTTTTTTTAGATTAATTAACATCAGTTTGTACCTACTAATAAAAAATAATCATTCGATTAGAACAATAACAATAATTCACAATCTCTTATTTTTTAAATTTGCATAAAGTCGCAATCTTTTTCTAATAAATTCTTTCTTAATCAAATAGTTGTGATTATTTCGGAATTGTAAATTCCAAAGACTTATGTAAGAACTCATCTCATACTTAAGTGTGTTTTCCTCTTCCTTCGAAAAAAAATAAATAAATAGAAAACTTACATAAATAAATGTATTGAACAAAAAAAAAAATGCAATTTTGTGGCTGGTCTTATTAGCATATGAATTGGTTGGGACATCAACCACTTGTTATGTCCCTATCAAAGTGACTCAATATGAAAGCAACTTAAAACATGCATCAACTATTTATTAGTATATGAATTTCTGAGTGATTCTCAATATATCACAAAATTTGAAGTAATAATATGTAATTCTAATTATTTTCATATAATAGATCTCAAATGAACTTATCCAATTAAAAAAGATCTGACATTGATTACATTATATAAATTTATCGTGATTGTCAAAAAAATTTAAAATCCTTGAAACACCCAAGAATTATTACCTATCAAATTTGTGAAAATGGTTAGTCGATACAATTGCAATTATATATAATGTGTATATATATAAATGGTGCAAGAACAATGCAAATTAATCAAAAATGATGACTCAAATAGTCCTAAATTATTGACAGTATAAGTTATGTAAAGAAAAGATGAAAAAATAAGAAAAACAAATAATTGGCGTCGCCCGGGTTCGAACCGGAGACCTTCAGTGTGTTAGACTGACGTGATAACCAACTACACCACGACACCTTCTTGCAATCTGTCTCTAATTCACATATTTTATCTACAGATAATAGTAATAGTTCACGATGGCATATGACATTTTAATTATGATTTACCGCAGCATCGGCCAATATGCTAAACTGGACTCTCTGCATCATCATCTCAATACTACTTCTAAACACCCTTTAAATTTCAAATATTTTCTGAGTTTTTTAGTCCCTAAAGATTTATTTTTTTCAGAAAATAATCAAGTTGAGGTCCAATATTTAGTGGTTTTCAATTTTCAATAAAAAAATATCAGGAATAAAATGTTCAAATAAAAAAAAATGTATCTAGTCTAGTCCATAAGTTCATAAATTGTGCAGCATTAATATCTTGTAAACCATACTCAAGAACATAGAAGTCATGCAACATAGAATCTCGAAAAAGTCATTAATATACACTTCTTTAATACGGTCTTCCCCACTTATTGCAAAAGTCCATTCAAAATTAAACACAAATTATGTCATCAAACATTTTTACACACAAAGAAAGCATACTAAAATCCAACTTTTGAAACAAGAAAATGCATACCCTTTTCTCAATGGCTACATGAGAGATATATGAAGCCATGGATGTCGATCGAATCTTCTAATCTCGGCCCACCAAATTATCACCGATAGAAACCAACGATCCAGATCAACCGCTAGAGCCTATATCTATACATGGACCCAAACCCGGGAATTGTGCCCCGTTTTGGAGTCCCTTGTCTCTTCAAATGACCCGTGTACACATAAGTCGAACCCTTTTCCGAATTGGCCTCCGTTTCCAAAAAACCTCGACCATACTTAGCACTCAAGCTAAGCTCTTCAAGTTGCATCCTCTGTTTTGGCGCGCTTTGAGACCTAACTTTAGCCCACGATGATTCTGTACTCGCCATGTAATTAGGGTGACCGAGATAATCACCATATAGGCTTCTAGAACATTCGCTTCTCGTTGGAGTAAACGGGCCCCGTAGGTTACTAGTCGGTCTCGAAGACGATGAACGTCCACTTGGGCTAATCACAGCCGTCCGTTGTGGAGCTTGATCTCTCTCCGATGGAAACTTTGGTGATATAAGAGAAGAAACTTCCTCGGACGATATACTTGGATTCGGGTTTTGAAGTTTTGGGGAAAGTCTCGAGAAGGGGCCCGTTTCGTTCGATGCTGAGAAATAGTGGGAAGTAGTAGGGTTGGTTCGGTTTTGTCGAGGGGTTTGATGGGGTTTCCATGTGTCTACTTCGAGTATTTTGTCACTTCTTTCGTCATCACCGGGCCCCGGTAAGCTATCTTGGGCGGTGTTCAACGTGCATTGCTCCATCCAGTGGTATAGCCAATTGGGACCTAAGTGCATACTTTCTTTTCCGACATTGTTGCCCATATGTGGCCTCGAATGGCTATGCTGCATCTGTTTAATCAAAACGCGTTAGTACGATTTATGCATAATGTGTGGATTTCTTTCGTAATTTGATCAAATATAGAAATATATTGAGCTGAAATAGAAGATCGAAGCTCTTCAAATGTGGATCTAAATGAGCACACAATAAGAAATACAGTGGTAAAAGCCTGTCAGCTATGGGCAACCTAGGCTGGTTGAACTCTCTTGTGTGGTTTGCATTGCAGGCTATTACACAAGAGCGAGGTTTACCCAGTGCGCACCTAATGGCAGCGGCTGCCGGTTTCTCCCGTCATTAAAAAAAAAAAAAGAATACACTGGTAAAGCTACCTTAAGAAGTGATCCATCGTGTTTTGCGCTACTCATCATCTCCTCAAATCTTCTCGGGTTTGTGACGCCCTGCGGGTAAATCAATCCAAAAACACAATATTAATCAATGTGTATATCGAGTTTTCGTTTTTTTTAAAAACTATTCTTTAGACATTTGTGCTTAAAACATGTGAAAGAAAACTATACTCACCGGATGACGAGAAGTGTGAGATCGATGTGAAGAGGCTCGAGCTTGAATTCGAGCCATTGCTTGCATGCGACGAAGCATATCCGCACTTTGCTTCCTCACAATGTAGCCTCTAACTCTAGCTTGAAGCTTAACCAATGCCTTAAGGGCCCTCAATGCCCTCCTAGCCTACAACAAACACAACAAATTTTTCTTACCTTATCTTAACTAGGGCTATTTAAACCCGACTTTGGGTCTCGAGATAATTATAATCCAAAATCTGAGTCCCGATACAATTACAATAAATCCCATAAATTATGAAACTATTTTGACGTTCAAAGTCTCGAGAGCTTCTAAAAAACGAGCTGAACTTTCATTAGTAAGAAAGTCAAGCATCCCATTAACCTAATTAAGAATAATACCACATTATATGTTTGCAATAAAAGGACATTTATAAAAACAACCTAAAAAAGCATGTGAAAAGTTCATTTACATACTATATAAACAAGGAATAATTACAGATAAATTAAAGATAGGTGAAAAGGATATCTCCTTTACAACTCATAAAATAGAACAAAATAGGTTTATTATCCCCACCATCAGAGGACAAGAAAATCAATTGGCATTGATTGTGAGATCTCACAGCCACTTGCTTCAAGACCCTTCCCCACCACTAACAACACTCTAATTTTATGTTCATTTGAAATATGATCGAAATAATAAAAGCTTGAATTTTAATGTTTTTGGTCAAATTTATTAAAAAAATATTGCATAAGTCAATTAATAGTAAAATAAATAAACTTTAATTAATTTCATAGCTGGCTAAGTCACACAACCCATGCTAAAAATAAATAAATGATAAAGACGTACACATATAATCCAATAAAGAAAAGATGGGATCTCATCCCAAAGGATAGAAGTCCCAATCTTTGATAATTAAACATTATACTCACATTTTTACAAAAAATAATAATTATACCAATTAAAAAAAATTAGCTTATCTCTCATTGGCAAATTAAAATAGAAAAAATAAATAGCAATTCAAGTGGATGAAAGAATATTTTTCTCATGGAATTATAGAATAAAAAAATAAAAAAAGATTACTTTTCCATATTAAAATTAAATTACGGAGTTTTAACTCTAATCCCACTTTTTTACTTTTGCTAATTAATACAAATTTAATTTAGTCCAGCTCAAACTTAATTCAAACATGCAACCAAGTATAATTAACTTGTATTTTCGAAACTATTATTTAAATTCGATCAAATTTAACTCAAACTTAATTTAAAGTAAAAACATGCAAGCAAGTGTAATTAAATTTTGTAAAAGTATAATCAACTTATTTTGTTACATATTAGCTACTAACCAGATAAGCTCGAAAAGCCGACTGGATCTTCACAGCCGCCAAAACCGGCCGCCGATCACCACCACGATACGGCGTCGCACTCCTCCAGCTCCCACCTCCGCTCGTCAGCTTCACAACCTCAGCCGCGGCCTGCGCCGCCGCCAGAGCCGCCTCCGCCACCGCGGCCGTCGCCGCAGCCACCGCTATCGCGTGCTTGTTAGCATCCAATCCACCGACGTTGTACGGACTCGAATTAGGGTTTTCTTCTGCCACGCCATTCTTAATCTGATCGGAATTCTTATTCTTATACTTCTTCTTCTCCTTCGCCGCCGTGACGGATGAAGATTCCGGCGACTTTTTGGAGCCTAGAAGCGAACGGAACCACCTGGAAGCTTTACCCATGGCACATTGTTAGGGTAATTGGAGATGCAAAAGTGATTGATTTTGTGGGATTTTTGGGCATTTTGTGGTTCGATGAGAGAGCATTAAATTTAATAATTGATGTGAAGCAGAAAGGTATTTAAGATGGATAGCGAGTGTGGGCGACGCGCAGTGGTGGTGATGTGGTGGTTGTTGGAAGTTGGGCCCGGGAGATTTAAATAAGACGACAATTGACAGGTAAGAGACCCTTTGCTCCATTTCTTATTCATAAAATATCTCATTTCTATTTCTTTTACTATTATTTTATTTTATTTGGCTTTTAGTAACAAAAAGGAAAAAAAAATACCTCAAAACAAATATAAGAAATGATAATATCACAATACTTTGAAGAATTTCACAATTTTACATTTGAATAACTTTTTGATATAGGATCAAAGCGTATCACGTGAATAACACGTGTGATGGAATCTAATCCGTCTCATCAAGACAGATTTGAAAATATATTATTAGTTTGTGAATTGCGCTCGATAACTTCGAGCTGCTTTTGTACCAATTTTGATATTATCAAGCCTATTCGTAAATCTTAATATTGTAATACTCGATCTTAGAAGACTTTCAGAGTGTAAAATATTTTTAATTTTTAGAGTGTAAACCAAATAAAAATCTTTTCCTTAATTAAAATGGTACTTATAACATCTTGATTAGGGGCCAAGACTCACTTCACGACCCAAAATCATAATTGTATATTAATTTTTTTACTTATATAAATTACAAGAATATCCGCAATATTAGCAGAGATCCATCACTTTTACGAGGTTTTTCTAACTATATCTGAAATTGGAAATTTTTTTATGACGAAAGACTTTATATTGCGTCCGAGATAAAATGTCTTCAAATTTTCTAATTTGGAAATCGATTAAGACATTTTCTTACTAGAAAAACAAACTTTTTACAAATTTTTCATACTTGATTTTTTTTAATAAACTTGGTAGAATATTTTTTCCATTGAAGAAGTATATGGCCCCTACGTGTTGTGTAGTAAATTGTTTGTTCGTACAAATATGTGCTTGTGTTAATGCCTATGGCTTTCATAGTTATTACTCCACTTGTGTAGTGACTTAAATGTGTGAATCTGTCAGTAATAAAACCACGAGATTATTATGCTTCTTTTAATAATAACACTGTAAAATTTGCTGAGATTTATATGGAATTCAAATATAAATAATTGTGATCAAACTATAACTTAGAGTCTCGATACTCCTCTTGGGTTCATAATAATATACCATCATTATTTTACTTAATTGTTTGATTTAAAAAAAAAAAAAATAACAAGCCCAAATAAAAACACACAAAATTGTCAACCTAACATTTAATATAAATTTACTTCCTAGTTTTATTTATCTGGAAAATAAAAATACCCCTCAATACACGTTAACAACTCTTTGGGCCCCTATATGAAACTAAACAAATGTGAATAATCAAAACATAATTACAGTAGTATTATACAGTATACAATGTGAAAACTCTTCCACAATGAGGTCAATATAATCCTTTTTAGATACACAGTTACAGATTGAATTGCTAGATCTGCTAATTTTAATTTTCTGAATCAGCAGCATTTCAAATTTAAGGATAGACAACTAAAGTGATATATAGAGTCTTACGAATCCAGATATGTTTAGCACAAGGAACCAGCAGTAGCTTGAGAACCAATCAGGCTTACCTAGTTTTTGTCCATGCTCGTTCGAGTAAATCCCAGAGCATCAGGTTCCATGATTCTACAATGTCAAAAACATAGAGCAATTAAGCAATTAGCCTAGTGAAAATCAAGTAGCAACTAGCAAGCAATGATGCAAAGGGACAAAAGAAATAGGATTAAATTACGTAGATACCCCATGCATAGGATACTAATTACCAAAAACAACCCAACGTTTGAGAAGTTAACATAACTCTCTCATGTCAGTAAAACCACAATACAACAGCACTCTCTGTTTTTCGAGTTGTCGTGATTGACATGGGGTGTCTTTGGTAATTTGCAAAACCTCAAGGTGTCCGTGGTAATTGTTCACTAAGTGAGGGGGTATGAACCTAATTATCCCAAACAGATGTGCCCGCCCCAACTGCGGATTGATGGAACTCTTGATCCAATAAAACCCATATAGTTAACAGCGTAAAGACCAATATAATATAAAGAAAGAAAGAAAGAAAGAATACCCTTTTGTTACACTCAGGAAGACTGCAAAGCAAACATGCCTGCCATTTGATGTACTGCATTCGAACACGCCTCAATAGGGAAAACAGGCTCAATAATAACCTCCACAAGTTTGTAATATATATATTTATATATATATGTATCATGACTATGAATCCAGTTACATCATATAGATACATTAACCAGCACTAATGCAACATCTCTCAGTTTATACGCTAAACACCAGCTGCTCTGTATCTGTTGTGATTGTAATGCATGAAAGAAGACGAATGTGGCTGTTGGATGTCATCCATTCCCTACATGTGCATAAAATTGGAGGTACATTTTGTTAATTAAATATTTTTCATGTCAAAAATAAGTTAGCGTCAGGTAGGGGTGGCAAAATGGATCCGAACCACGGTTCCAACCCAATTTGGGTAGAATTGGTTCCTAAGAAAATTTTATTTGGTTCCTAATTGGTTCCAACTTGGTTCCAAGTTGGTCCAACTAATTTCAACTTAGGCCCAAATCGCTTGCTTGTCAATACTCTAAAATTAAGAACAAAATATAAGGTATTGAGTCGGGTTGGGCTTGGTTCCCTTTCGGGTTGATTTTGGTTCCCTTTTGGGTTGAGTTGGTTCCTTCTTAAAAACCATTTAAGAATCCAACTAATTTTAGAACGAAACCGTTGGAACCGACTCAAACCCAACCCAACCCGCCCATTTGCCACCCCTAGCGTCAAGTATACATTACCGGCTTCAATGGAGCACCATTTGACATAGGATCCTGGAACTGGTTACGAATCAATGACTCCTGTGTGAAATACGTATAAGATCAGGGTACCTCAAATTGAGACATTGATTAGATTAAACAAAAGATTGTGATGGTTGTTGTAAATGAACTCACCTGTAAGAATTGAGCATGGATGGGAGACTGATGCTGGTTAGAGTAAAACGTTGGAGGCTCATATAAGTTAGGATTAGGTTGCTGGTTGATGGTTAAGTTAGATGCTTGATACATGCTTTGAACCATGTGATTTGCCTCAACAGTGTATAAACCCTTCAAAAGTCATAAAATACTTGGTCAAAATCTTGCTCAAAATAGAGAGAACTCACAAGAAATGGTGCACATGAACTGTTTGTTTATGCTTTCAATAACCGTTTTCTATGTTTTGGATCACAGTTTCTGAAACTTTCAATTACAACCCACTTTCAACCAAAACAGTTTTCTTCAATTTCACTTTTTCCTATATAACTGCATATCAATCAACATATATATCACTTCAAACTATCTTTCATCAATGATTACATAATCCAACTATTTTTTCTTTCTCTTTTCTACTTTAATTTTTTTTTAATTACATAAATATTACAAAAAACAACTAAATCATTTTCAAGCTCATTCATCAACATACCAGACTTGATTTGACATATTTTCACTAATTCCAACCATTTTCCATAACACAACTAATATCACACTATTTTCACCAAAAATACTCATAATGCTTTTTTATTGAAAGATAACCCAAAAACATAAACATAGCCTTTATAGTTGAAATTTTAACCAATCTAACCTGTGTAAGTGGACTCAGTGTAGGTGCGGGACCAGGAGATGAAATGTATGTCGAACGGGCACATGCAACAGACAAAACCGTCTCTGGTGCAGATGGACGGATATTTAAACCATCATTTGAACTAGGTACTTGTTCATCACAATGATTCAGTTGATCTTTATCTGGCCCTAAACTCTCTGCTTCAGCTGTTCCTTTCAAGACATTAACATCCTGATCCTCGAAATCATTTCTATCAAGATCAACGTCAGCTAGTTCATTGTCAGAAGCACAAGTGTCTTTACCTTCCTCATAAGATTTGAAATTCAATATTCTTTCAACCCCTTGCATCACTTCATCAAGTTTTCGTGCAGCAAAATCAAATGCTGCGTCAGATTCAGCAGCTCTAGCCGATATTTTAATTATATTGCGACTCAGTTCTTTGTAACGTGTTGCAATTATCTTTTTGTTATCATTCTCGGGGTATCCATGATTTTCTCCAACAGGTAAAGTCCTTGCATCTTTAGTCCATCTCCTCAAGACGTAATATGAAGGAACAACTTTTATATTTTGATGATCAAGAACTTTTAGGGCATGGCTGCATAAAAAGCCCATGTGCTCAAACTTCATACAGCTGCAAGAAACAGTACCATCAAGAGAACTATATGTGACCAAAAATTCTTTTGACTTTCCATATGTTTTAGCTTTGTAATCGAATCTTGAATCTCTTTCACTAAAATTGTTGACAATGACATTTAAGCTCTTCTCATATTCTCTCTGAAATATTTCAAATGCCTTAGGTGTATAAATATCACTGGGATGCTTTAACAGAACCGCATTAGCCATCAAAACTGGAGCATGTCTTCCCATTTCAAAAGTTGATTCTAATTCTCTGTACCTTTGCTCATTGACGACATTCTCAAAGTGCTTGAAAAATTGAAGCACATCAATTTCAAGACCTAAATAGCTTCTCAGTTTATCTGACATCACCTCACCTGAATGCATGCCGTTTCTTTCAATGAAAAAAGTATTTCTACCATATGCAACAGCCCACTTTTCTTTTTCTCTAAACATCCATCTCAACCATGAATTATGACGCAAGCCATGTTTTTCCAACATAAAATCCCATGCTTGGATAAAATCTTCTTCATGCTCATGACCGAATATGCAACTCCTAAGATCGATGGAGAAAGAATCATACTCCTTTACAGCATGACGAAGATGCTTAAGTGCAATTAGATACATTTGCCATGCACATATACAGTGGATTGTTTCGGGTAATACTGCATGAATAGCTTGCACAACTGTTGCATCCTGATCTGATAGAATAAACTTGGGTTTCTTACCAGACATCCATTCAACAAAAGTTCGGAACAGCCATTTAAAGGAATTAACACTGTCATCATACAAAAATGCAGCTCCAAAAATTACGACTTGTCTATGATTATTCAGTCCAATAAACTGAACAAATGGACGAGAATTTGTGTTTCTCGTGCATGATGTATCTAGACAAACAACATCACCAAAATGGCCATAATCCACAACCATATTATCGTCGGCCCAAAATATATTGCTTATCTTATCATCAATATCAAGCTGTACCGAATAAACAAATGAAGGGTTTTCAAAATGTTGTCTCTGGAAGTAATACATAAGGCGGGCTGCATCTCCTTCCTTCATGTCTCTTGTTCTTACAGAGCTCAAGAAAATGTCATCACTTATTCGGGGGTCATTATCAATATTCTCAGGAGGGCAGAAACGTATACCTAACAACTCAAAAGATAGTTTTGACTGAATTTCTGAGTTCTTCATTGAGTCAGTTTCAGAAACTTCAACTAAAGTACCTTTTCCAGATAATGGCGATTCTAGTAGCTTTTGCGCCTTACTCAAGTTCACATCCTCGTGATTATGCTCAGCTTCAAATTGTGTGACAAGATATTTTCCACTAGGTTGTCGAGTTACTACCATGTGGGCTAAACAACCTGTTCTTGTTTCTTTTCTATGCTTCTTCACATTAACATCTCGTTTGTCTTTCTTTCTATGACCTTGTCTAGAACATGTAAATTTTCTGGACATCACTCGACCATGGACCTTACTCCTGTTTACCCAATCCTTTCTAACACTAAACCCTGCCAACTCAGCATACCTATCATAAAATCTGTATGCTTGTTCATCCGATTCAAACTCTGAACCAAGTGTGAGTACTTCATGTTTCGAGGAACGATTAGAGTGAACCCCATTGACATTGGATGATCTCAGGCTGCGACAGTCGTGCTCGATATTCAAGTCCAAATTATTTGACATTCTGACATCTATATGCTCCTCATGAGACATAACAACCTCACCTTCATCTATTTCCATGACCTTCCTCAATAACCCCACTGCGAAAAGAAGACAATAAAAATTATTCTAGCAAAAAGCCTACAACAGTTGCAAAATTGAGCATAAATAACCATATCTTTTGGTCTAATTTCTATGAACAGAGATACAAATCAAGCATCAAGAAGAATTTTTTCATTACAAATATCAAACACGGGCATGACTAATAAGTCACCTACAAAAACACCAAAAATCCAGCTACGTTATCAAGAAGCAAAAGATTAAGATATACTGAAGAAAAATCAAGACCATTTCACAGAGGAGTTGAATCTAAAATTTTAAACCACCAACATTTTAGTCCTTAGCCATACTCCACAATTCAATCAAGACTATTAACAAAATTATAATTTTTCTGAGGATTACACGTATATATACCTAGATGAAAGTCAAACATCACTCTGAAAAATTGCTAAAAGTAACAGTTTCAAACAAGGAAATGCTGGCGGTAGGCCCGCAATCGAATGTACCTAACGGCGAAAACAGCTATAAACTGTTGCATGGGACGGCGGATTAAAACCTAAGTCGCTGTTAGATCACAAAAAATAGTGCCATATCTCGTTAACATCGCCGCGGCGGCAGCTACGATGAATCCTACAGCGAAAAAAACGGCAATAGGCGGTGGCTTACAGTGTTATCAAGACGGTTGAGGTAGATAAGGTCGACGACGGCGGGCGATGGTGGGCGGAGCGGAGAAGAAGCTGTCGGATAAAAGAGTCAAAAACTGACGGTGGATTTGGTTTGGGGAAAGGGGTAGAGGATGGGGGCGGGGGTGATTAGGATAAATTGAGACCGTTGGATGCAACAAGATAAGACCCGATTATCTTCAATTCGTTCGGGTAAATGGGTTATGGGTCCGGGTCGGATTTAGACAGGTTGAAAATGGGTCGTTTCTTTTTAAGATCCGAAAATTGGCTATGTTTGTTTATGTTTTTGAGCAAAAAATTTGAAATTTTCTTGGGAATTGCGTACTACTAAAATTCGTGTGAAAATGATAGTTGTTTGTTTATGTTTTTAAAAATAGGTTGAAAGTTATGAAATGTATCAAATCAATATTGATATGTTGATGGATGATGTGTAGAATGATTATTTTGGTTGTGTATATAATGATTATGTGAATAAAAAATAAAGAAATATAAATAAAAAATTATAAAATATGAAAGAGAAAGTGAAATAATGATTGATTTGATTGGTAAATGTGTGAAAAGTTGTATATGATTGATAGGTGTATATAGGAGATTGAAAAAGTAAAGTTGAAAAAGAGTAAATTTGAATGAAAATTTGGTGTGTTAAGTTTATTTTAAATTTTGGGATTTAAAAATTAGAAAATAGGATTTGGAAACATAAACAAATAAAGCCAGATTCTATAAAATTTGAGTCGAACTCGAGTTCGCGTTTGTAAATTTGGGCTAATTAATATAAAACTATAATATTCAAGCTTAATTTATTTGTAGTATAATTAGGGGTTTAAATTTATATGTAATTAGTATATTATATGGCACGAGAATCATTTTAAATAGTATTATTATATCTATATCTGTAAATTTATCTCTCTCTGTATATAAAATGCTGCATTATAACTTTATTTCTACACATTATCAGAATTATGCCATCTAAATATTATTTATGATATTATATATGATATCAAAACAATCATCGGTCGGTTCAGTTTTTTATACTATCCATCAAAATTATTATTATTATTATTACGGATAAATTGCACTTCACCCCCTCGAAAAATTTATATTTTGCACTTTCCCCTTAAAAACACAAAAAAGAGACATCGTCCCCTACAAATTTAGTATATGCATCACTTTGCCCCAATTACTATTTTCCGGTCAAATTTTGATCGAAAATCATTTAAATAATTTTTTCGTGATCCTCTCACATGCTCGAATTTGGACCTCGACCGTTGTGTTTCTCTAATATATCATCTTAGAGTTTTAAAATTCTCTAATAAAAATGATAATGCCCTTGACAGAAAAATTATTTAAATGATTTTCGATCAAGATTTAGCCGAAAAATTGTAATTGGGGCAAAGTGGTGCATATACCAAATTTGTAGGGGGTGATGTCTTTTTTTTTTTGTGTTTTTAGGGAGGAAAGTGCTAAATACAAGTTTTTCGAGTGGGTGAAGTGCACTTTACCCTTATTATTATTATTACTATTTTGAACTTATTCTGATTAAATCTTGAGAAATTCAATAATAGAGTGTTGCTCAATATTTATTTGTTTCACATGGAAAAACATCCTTTTTTTTATTACATTTATGCATCAAATGCTAAACTGCAGACTTTATTTCAGGATGACATCTCCGAAAAGAAAAGATACAGAAAAGATTATTAAATCTTCTGATATTATTGGCAATTGTAATGCATCAAACTCAATTGCCTGCAACAAAAGAAAATATTTCACTGTTAGAAATAAAACACAACAAAAATGCTATAAAAATAAATGCAATTTATATAAATATAGAAAATATATTTCATACAAATTTATGCATAAACATGTGAACTATACAAATTTCCCTAAATGATCCCTATTATAGTATTATTCATGAATATTATACTCATTATGTGCCTAAAATTGCATTCTAGTGGTGTTGCTCAGCCAACTTTATTATCTTTCTAAATTCAATAATATATAATTGAATCAAATTTTCATATATATAATCGAATAATACCCTAAATTAGACAATAACATCCTATAATATCTAATTTTTTGTAGAACTAATTATAAAAAAAATACTATATATGTTAGGTTTGATTGACAATTTGATTTTGTAGTGCAACAACTTTTTAGTATAAATGCAATAATAAATGAATTTTTCCTGGGGAAAATTTCAAAATTCATACCATAGGATAGGCCGAATCCAGTTTTGATACCACGGTTTAGACCTGTAACACATTTGGTACCAAATAAGATTTTTTTTGACAATTTTGGTACTCCCGTTAGTTGACTAACGGTCAAACTCACGGGTACGTTAGTTTCTGCCATTTAATGTCTCTAAAAATGACATTTCGGTCCTTGTAACCTGAATTATTACACTATAACCCCAAATCTTTAACAATTAGTATCTTTTTCCCCCAACTTTTTATTCTCAACTTCTCTGAAGGTTTCTGAAGGTGTTGTCGTCGGTATATTCGCCAGAGATGCTGGAGCAACTGGAACGTTGATCCATTCCAATTGAGACGTCGGGATAAGATCTCCGATCAGCGGAATATTCCAACTCCGAAGATTCCGCCGGCTGAATAAAATGTAATTTGAAACTCGAACGCCATACACCATTACTCCAAATACACTCGCGTTGTTGAATAAAATGACGTCGTTTCGCGTCTTTCCGATTAGGACCGAGTAGTGAGGTAGGAGAGTGTCGAGGAAAGGTGAGATTAAATTTTACAGATCTACAAACGTGTGGCGGCACGAAGAGCAGAGAATCCTTCGGCACGAAGAGAATGAAGTATGACGTGGATGCATCAGCGGTGGTGTTGAGGAGGTGGTATTGGAGATCGGAGTTGGCGATGGCGTTGGTGAAGAGGGAAGATGTTCTTTTCCTAACAGGCACATGACTCGCACGTGAGTTTGACCGTTAGTCAACTAACGGGAGTAACCAAAATTGTTAAAAAAAATCTTATTTGGTACCAAATGTGTTAAAGGTTTAAACCGTGGTATCAAAAATGGATTCGGCCTATCCTACGGTATGAATTTTGAAATTTTCCCATTTTCCCTGGTATATTCATCTAATCGATTAATATTATCAAATAAGACCTATATTCTAGAAGAAACTAACCATTAAAACACTAATATGTTGCACAAATTCACTAGGTTTAGTTCAATAGTTTGACTCGCGTCATAACAAACAAACAATTATTTTAATTATTACAGATATAATATATTTCCTATAATAAAACATTACATTGAATCATTAAGAAAATTCAAAACGAAATAAGTTTAATTACCGCAGTTAAGGGGAGGGAGATTGCACATTGTGGGAATACGAGACATAATCCTGATCGTGTTACACATGCAGTCTTGATCCACCGCCTGGAGGGCCCCACAACAATTAGCGCTCGGGGTGGTGGGGCCGTTACCGCCGGGGACCACAAAGGGTGCACAAACATTGAGCCCTGAAAGTGAGGAAGAGCAAGATTGTGCATTAGAGTGAGTGATGAATTGGCTTTGAGCCACAAACAACACCATCACAATCACTACAAGGATAAAAGTTTTCATTGCACAAAATTTATGTTATCTTTTTTTTTTTTTTTCAACTTGGTGTTGTTTTTGATGGATAATGCAAAAATAATTTTCTTCTATTTATAGTTACAAAATGAAGAGAATGTTGGTGTTTTGGGCATGAGTGACCTAATTGGGGTTTTGGGGGTGTCACTAAATTTGTGCTTTAGCTCTAATTTAATAGTAAAGTGGGCTTTTGGGTTTGGATATTCGATATAATTATAAGAAAAAATAACTTCATTTGTAGCTTTTGGGTTTTAAAATTCTAATATATTACCTCAATTGATAGTTCTTGAGTTTGAATTTTCGATATAATCATAAGACAATCGCTGGATTTTGTGGCTCTTGATACGAGGTATTTACGTACTCGTATATACGAGGAGAATAGTATTTTTACAATACTTCTAGTGGCTATACGATACGATACGTGTATAATGTGTACGAGTATAATGTATACGATACGAGATAAATTGAACGAAAAGTATAAGTGAAGCCACAATTAGCGGACTGGACCCATGAATAGGGAATAATCATGTGAGGAGGCCCAGCCCAGCAACGTAAGTTGAGTAAATGATCCTCAGCCATCAGTTTAATGACAAATGGCAGATAATATCTAGGTTACAAATCAGATCATCAACAGTGATTTAGAACCCTATAAATATAACAAATAGCGACCCTTGTGGGAACAGAGAATTCCAGACCTACGAGCTATTAAATAATCTACACACAAGTATTTTAGAACTACGTCAGACTTGATCCCCATGCGAGGTACGTAGGCAGCTATTATACGAGCTCAGTCTTTGGAAGCATCTGAACGAATATTTGACTAGATCAGCTCTTAGGTTTTGAATTTTCAGTATAATCATAAAACAATCGCTCCATTTGCGACTCATGGGATTTTAATTTTCAGTATAATCATAAGTCGAATTGTTGTGGAAATTTACTTAGATCTCACCACATTATTAGTTGAAATTATTTTTAAATAATGTGGTTGAAATTATTTTAAAATTTCTTGATTTTTTGTAAGTTTATCTTAGTTCTCATCACATAAATAGTTATAACTATTTTTTGATTGGGATCACAATTACCACAAAATTAGCAATTAGTGACTCATACAAAAATCAAGTACAATTAATATAGACTACAAAAAAAATATAAAAATAAACACATTTGTATTAGAATTATACTACATCCCATTCCCATATTTCTTTTTCCTGTTTTTCCAATGTAACTTTTAACACAAATTCATAATGTATTCATTTAATACCAAACTTTTGTCATCCCGTATTTAACTAAGTAAACGATCGACGAAGCAAACACCATAACAAAAATACAAAAATAATAAATTTTAACAAGAAAAATAATTTTTTTATTAAAAAAAATAAAGACAAAATACACAATTATATCTCTAACTAAGAAGCTTAAGATTGTTGATCAGCAGATTCTGCTGGAGCTGTCCAATACAATTTAACTGCAAACAGAAGCTTTTCCCTCTCCAATGGCCCATCTTCATGATTCACAATTTGGCTATCCCATTTCAACCCATCTGCAATGCTTTTCACCTTAACCAGTATATCGACATCGTCTCGTATAATCAAACTTCCTTCGGGTCGTAAAATTCTATCCATTTCTAACATAATATCCTCCATTTCACACCTTTTTGCATAAAAAATTTCAACAAAAACATTCGTCATTTACTTAATCGTTATCGATTTTACATCTTGTAAGAACAATTATGTGCTTCAAAATGAGTTAAGGGTGTGTTTGGATTGAAAGATTTCAAATCTATGGATTTCAAATCACTCGACATTCACTTTGAGCTATTTTCTTCATAACTACGGTGGATTTCAAATGACTCCATTTTAGCTGTCATTTCAAATCCTTCCTCCAAATTCCCTCCCCCAATCCAAACACACCCTAAAATTAACATACACAAATACTTACATATCCTTGTAGAGTGTAAAAACCGAATCGGCATGAATGAGATCATATGTTCTAGGGTAAGTCGACATCGCCTCACACCTGCACCAAATTAGCGACTCATAATAACCCATCGTCCCAAAACAAAATTACATCGATTTTTTCATATATATATATATGTGTGTATATATATATGTATATATACGTACCAGCTTTGATAGGTTCCAATCAATCCCCGTTCATAAATAACGCCGAGTGTGTTGACCTTAGCCTCGACCGGGACTATATTCATAACCCAAAGTGGATCTTTGATCAAGTTAGCCGCAAATCCACCCAAGTGCGCGTTCATATCGAGTATGTTACGGTACCTTCCCCGTTGGCTAAGTTGGTTGTTAACGGTTTTATAGTACGAGACTCTCCGATTCCACAATTGTAAGTCTTGTTGAAAAGTTTGAGGGGTAACTCCATTTATAGTACCCCTACTAATTCTAGGAGGTATAGCATTTAATCTTTTTGGCCACTTTTCTAGTTTCCCACCGGCGATTTCATCGGAGTTCGAAACTTCCGGCAATGGGGTCAAACACGTCTCTAAGTTCGTGTACCTACAAAAATTTTAGCGAAAAATAAGGTTGATATTGAAAAAATATACGATTTTGAGGTAAGAACTTGAGATAACAAACCAAGCTTTATCCGGATCCGGGGCGGGGCAAAATGGTAGGTATTTGACGATATTTCGAGACTTTTTACACTTAAAATGGTTGATCGGTTTTTGCCATATCGCAATATCGTCTTTTTCGACTAACTTTTTCCAACATAAGCTTTTCGTCACATTCTCGATTTGCATTTGTTCGGCGTTTAAATCCTCTCGAGACCTTTCCCACCCTCTCCAATATTTCTTCCATCGGATGGGCGGACCCGAGAGGATCCAGTACCCGCCCGGCCTCAAAACCCGATCAACTTCAATCAAGTACGCCCCATCTTAACCAACATCAAACCACAAGTTAAAAGTCGAAAAGAGAATCATTAACGACTAATTAACTAACATCATGAGAGTTGTGAAATTACCATATTGCCCCCACGGAATGAGGCACCGGGAGCAATGAGCCATGTCAAAAGCCCTAGAAGGGTAAGGGAGCCTCTTGGAGGCAATAACACCGATCAATGCAGGTACGCCTCGTTCCAAAGCGAATTGCACTTGCGCTTCGTGTGTATCTCTTGGCGCGAATGATATAGGGAGGATATTTCTCGATAAAAGATACGCTCCCCAGCTTGCAACCTCCAAATTCAAAATAACACGAAGAATTATTCCAAACACGTAGAATTATCTTTTAACCGCGTATTTTTCAAAACATACACATTACAATTGCAAAACGAGGAAAACGGGTTATTAATTTTTAGGAAGTCACGAAACTCTACATCTCGTAACTAGGGGTGCCAAATAGGCAGGTTGGGTTGAGTTTGGGTTGATTTTTAAATCAATTGTGTTTTTAATAGTTTTAAAGTAGAACCTAGCTCAACCGAAAAGATAACCAAACTCAACCTAAGATAGAATCAAGCCCAAGTCAAGTTAATGCCTTACATTTTGTTCTGTTCTGTAAAATTTAGATTATTAAAAAATAATTTGGGTCCTACTTGAAATTTAGTTCGAAATCATTGGTTATTTCTCAAAATTGAATTAAATCAAAGATTATTAATTATTATGCAAAAAGACAATATTGCATGGGGTGACATGTGTCTACGAGGTTACATGCATGGGATGTTTTTCCAGACAAAGAAGATGTGTTGATTTATTTATTGGGGTTCAAAATTCAAATATATAAGAATCTAAATAGAAGGAAAAAAAAAAAAGCTGTAAAGTTTTCTGACCACCCATCATTCATGATATACCAAACCTCATCTCCTTTTATCATCATATATAAATTCACAAAATATGACCACACATGTGCCTATCTAATTCTAGCCATGTAAAACTGTAAATTTACTAACAAAAAATTATAATGATTTATTTTCTACATTAGTATTTCGTTATTTGTATTAAAAGTTATGTTTGCTATCTTATTGATAGGGATCTTAAAAATTTGTGGACAATTACAATAAAAGTTGTAGCAAACATATATTGATAGTTGTAGCTATATATATATATATATATATATACTTAAAATCTAGAGACTTTATGAACCACACTATCATACCACAATTAATATATACTCTAATGTCTATAATCACCAAATCTTATCCCCAATTACCCTAATAAATTACATCTATAAAGAAATCTCACCAACACTAGATTGCAATATCAATTAATTAACATATCCAAGATAAAAGTAGATGAAAAAGAACCCAAAAGGCATTTAGCATTATTTATTTAAAATTTAAAAAAAAGACTCTTTTCAAAAGATACGTAGCTGATTAAGATCATAAAATTACAAAAAAATCTATAGCCTTGTTTGCAAAATATTTAAAAAAATTGTGATTTTTAGCTTCTTTTTTTGATTCACTGATATATATTATACATATATGATATATTTTATATGTATGTAACACACAGATAGTTCCAAACAAAACTCCCCAAAAGCCTATCTCATTCAGGATGGTCAACATGAAAAAGAAACCACTAAATTTAAAATATTTAGCATTATAATAAAGGTTACTTTTTTAATTATTATTTTTAAAAAAAAACAAATAAATTAGTAAATTATTTGAGGAAAAAAAAAAGAATGAATTAAGCTCACCCCACAGCCAGTATCAATGGCGGTCCTAATAGACCCATCTTTCAAGTTAATCAGCTTCCCAATATCATCAATATACGCGTCCGCACCGTTAGGAAACATGGTCCCGCCGCCGGGGAATCTGAACCGTTCATCTTCGAACCGTATCCAGTTCTGAACCGCTTTCTCCACCGTCAATTCCTTGTGCGGCACATTGGCGTACCACACCAGATCCCTGCTCACGGGCCACTTAAACGGGTTTTTGTACCCGTACGGGGCGGGTACCCGGCATTTCAACAGCTCGTTCTTCTTGGGGCAGTGCCTTTCCCTGTAAATCAGTCTGTTTCTGGGGAATTTGAGGGACCTTTTGGGGTCCTCACATGGTGTGTACTCGCTGTATTTGATGCTGCATGGTGGGTATGTTTTGGTGGTGGTGGTGGTGGCGGCGGTGTGTGCGGCGGAGTGGTGGGTGGCGAAGTCCAGGGGAGTGGCGAAGGTGTGGGAGGTGGAGAAGCAGGGGAGGGTGGAGACGGCGGTGGAGGGGGTGGCGCCGCCGTGTTGGTAGACGCCGATGAGGTAGGAGAGGGAGCAGAGGATTGTTATGATGGCGAAAGGGTAGAGTTTGGGGACTTTGACGGCGCCGGCGCCGGCGGGTTTGGGGTGCGGTTGGTTTGGACCGCCGGCCATGTTTGTCTAAGGAAGAAATATTGTGCTAGTTTCTCTGTGTTTCCTTTTTTTCCTTAAGAGAAAATATCATAATTTGTTTGAGTTTATAGTGGAAGAAGCTGGGGTAGGGTGGGTTGGTGGGGGGTGGGGTTGGGGGTTTGAGAAGGGTTGAAAGGAGACAAGCTAAGTATCAAGTGGACATGTGATGTGTCATGTGAGTGAGAAGAGATATATACGAAAAACGAGTCGAATCGAGACGGTTTATGAGTTTCATAAATGGATCGATTTTAGAGTTATATTTGAATTCATTCAAATGTATATGAAAATAAATTTGTATATAATAATTTTTTTATTAATTTATTAACATTTTTGAGGTATATATAAGTTTTTTTTAATTCAATTTCTAACTCACCATAATACAAACTTTTTTATTACAACTTATGGAATTAGAATTAATAATTTAATCAAATTCAATCAACTACAAAACATATTCTTCCTAGATAGAAAGAGAGTAACATAGAATAAGGTTATTTGAAGAGTGATTTGGGAAGGGTTGGCAAATGAATTTCACTAGTAAACCTATGATATATATATATATATATATATATATTATATATGTTACTATTATAACACTGTATATGTTTGTCCACTGGTATACGTACATGGGTTGGGCTAAGTATGAGTAGAAAGGTTTGGGTCCCACACCCAGGGAACTGCACCAGATAGATCCTGTCCCAGTTTAGTATTTATACCATGATTATCCTATTTAATATCTAATAATTTAGATTCGGCCTAAAATATTTTAAATTCAGATTAATTTTGGATTGGGTTTTATCTGATAACAATTTTCAATTAATTATATTTTCCTAATAAAGCGAACTTGTATAAAATTCAAAACTATTAAAACAATAATTTAATAAGTGATGCTTCATAATTACTCTTAATTCAAAATTACAAAATGATAATATGATTATTTAAAAACAAATAGAAACGTATGTTTTCTGCAGACTTTTATTTTTATATATATCAACTTTTTCTTGATGTTGATGAACGATTTAATTCCCGATCTGAATTAGACATTTAGTCTTTGTAATAAATACTTCCTTGAAAAAGGGTTTACTATTTTACCTTATAGAGAGAAATTAATTAATTAATTTCGATTTACGTGCAGATTATTAATTAGTTAAAAATATTGCTGACTCATCGGAATTGAATTTGAATTCACCCAAAAAAAGAACAAATTTGGTATTTACGAGACAACGAGGTATATAAATAGTTCAGTCCATCGGTAAAGATAAATTTTGGGAAAGAGCAAATTGTATGGTGCTATTAAATAGCAATTATGTCTTATTTATTCATTATTGAATTGTAATTTGTACACAACTCATTTGTATTATATAAGCAATTTTAAATTTGATTCACATTATTATCACATATAATTTACCATTAAATTAAAATATTTTGAATTGCACTGTGAAATCCAATTTTATTCAATCAAAATATTGTTCATTACAACTTAGTAAAATTAGACTCTAATCAATTTTGTCACAAACCATAGGAATAAGTTCAAGAGGTTTCTTCTTTCGTAGTGCCAAAAAGTACACTTGATCCATATCAAGCTCACTTGGGTCCTTATACCCGGGTAGAAACCAATTGAATGAGTGAACCAAACAAGCCACAACATATGGCACTATCCTAGTAGCCATGGGCAATCCGGGGCACATTCTTCGACCCGACCCAAACGGAATATATTCAAAATCGTTCCCCTTGTAGTCAATGCTTGAATCAATGAACCGCTCTGGCTTGAATCTTGACGGGTCGACCCATATAGACGGGTCGTGGGCCATACCCAGCGTGTTGACCATGACTTGGCTATCCTTCGGGATTATATAATCCATCACTTTGCACGTTTGGATTGCACGATGAGGGAGTAGAAACGGCACCGGAGGGTGCAACCTTAACGTCTCTTTCACACAAGCTTGTAGATAAGGGAGATTCATGAGTTTAGATTCTTTTACGGTTTTGTCGTCTCCAATGTTGCTTGAAAGTTCAGAGCGAAGTTTGAACATTGCGTGCTTGTTCTTGATTAGCTCTGCCAATGTCCAAATGATAGTCATGCTCGTTGTCTCCGTCCCCGCCAATAGCAACTCCTATATATACAAGATACAAAAATATTGATGACCACATCATAAATATGCTATACATAGGAAAAATCTAATTTTTTTTGTTTCGTAAATGTGTCTGATCACACTCACACTGCACTTTTAGTCTCGAACTTTATATAAATCTTACGTTGCATCCGTAATTGCTCAAATGTCTTGCTTTTTGTCTCAACTGAATATTCCGTCCTCCACTGGTCAACATTTTGACACATTTTATTTGGAAAAATTCATGTATGAATGCTTTTATATATAGACGACATTCAAACTTTATCATGTTGTTAGTCAAAATAACGTGTCACTCACACATTAAATCTCTCCAACTAGTGGATGTTGACTAACGGGCTTGAGCATTAGTTTTGGACAAAAAATTTGATTAGAACTAAATATGACATATTTATATAATTGTAGGACTAAATGTGAAATTTATATAAAGTTCGGGACTAAAAGTGTACCCAAACACATTTACAAGACTAAAACTGCAATTTTCACTATATATATTCTATATTTAATTGGAATTGGACAAAACTAGTAAAAAAATTAAGCTACTAGATATTAAAATTTAGTTCAAGAGTAATAAAACTTACCAGTAACAAGTGATTAATGTGATCATCACTAAGCCCATTATCAAGCAAAGTATCCAAGAAATCATCTTGATCCAATGTACTTTTACTTCTATTTACTCTTCTTTCTTTGAGAATTTTCTCCCACATTGTAAATATTTCTTCACAAATCTTTCTAGCCTCTTTATGCAAGCCTTGTATGTCCCATCCATGCAATATTGGGAACAAATCTCCCCAATTTTGGGTGCCCAAAAGTTGCATAAACCTTCTTGCCAATCCCATCATCTCAACCCTACCGTCGGGCCCGAACCCGATAAAATCCATTGACACTAAAACCGTAGTCATCATGTTAAAAACGACCTCGAAAATCACATCAGTCATATCAGTTTTCTCACCTTCTCTTGATCGTAAGTATTTCAACATTTCAGCCACATTCTTCTCTCTGATCGAGACTTGGGACTGAATGGCCCGGCTCGAGAAAAGCCCAGCCCGACAAACGGACCTCAAATTCTTCCACTTTTCGTCGCATTCTTTAGCAAAACCGATCGTGTATTGGTTGATTTTCGGGGTTGAGGCTGGATGTGTACACGTGACATGTCTAGAACATAACAAGCCATCGTGGGTTTTCAGTATTTCACGGGCCGCCTCTGGCGAAGACCCCACTACCACAAGCTTCGAACCGAACCGAACCGACATGATCGGGCCGTAGGTTCGGGCCAATATACTAAGATTGATGTGTGGATTCCTCCTAATATGTAGAAGATTCCCAATCACGGGCCACGAGTATGGCCCGGGAGGAATCTTCGGCCCGTTTCTTGCCCTAATGTGCTCCATGATCCTCATGATCAACATGTAAATTGAGATCAAACTCAAAGTGAAGAACAAAAAATTGGAACTTGAATTGTTTTCAAAATATACATTTATGGGATTCATTTTGCAAACCAAAAGATGGAGAATTTGTTGAAAATGAATCACTAAATCACCAAATATATAACAAAAATTTAATTTTTTTTTTCATAAATAAGTTTAATTGAAGAAGGAGATACGTGTAGGGAATTTTGCATGAAAAAGGTGCTCTTTTGTGCAGCTGTCAAGTAATTGTCTTTTTTCCATTGAAGCTCAATTGTTTGTTCTGATTGCTGAGGGAAGAAAAGATAATTAGTTCTAACTAAAGAACATCAAAGTACAGTTTTTAGGTGAGAATAAATTTAATGCCATTTGGGGAGTATATATATTATATAAGAAAGTAATGTAAAAGATACCTTCCTTGGGGATTTTATTATGATTTTTCTATTTTTTGTATAAATTTTATATTTCAAAATCGAGTTTTTTATTATATATATAACACATGATATATATATATTCTAAATGAAGCGAAATATAATTTAATGCATCATTGAAAACCGAATGATCTGATTGTTACACTTAATAAAATATAGAAATGTGTATGTAAAAAGTAATATCGTTATGTTTATGATTTGTCACTTCACTTGAGTAGGATCGATTTTGTGGAAAGTGCACTCACTTGTCACATTATTCATTGAATTGATTGAACTCAAATTCATATAGGTTTTTGCTATTAATTTTCTCGATCTTATTTTGTTTCAAATAAATTTTATTTTATTTTAATGATTACATTAACGAGATGCTAATAAATGATTAGTCAATATAAGCGCATATATCGTCTTACCATATATCTATCATTATCCGTTTATGCCATCACATATTATTTTTTTTCTAAAATTGTATTTTCATTTTGTATTTCATAACTCAGTGCACAACAAATTTATATATTACATGTCAATTTTTTATTTTTTTACAAACATACATTAATAGGAATACACGATAAAATATTATTTTTTAAATCTGTCTCCTTTTTTTAAGAAAAATAATTGTTGAAAGTATACCCAACTTTCTCCCACAAGGCCCAAACTATTGGACTATAATTGGAAACGTCTCTAAATTTGGGCTCAAATGTAATTAGCCCAAATGAATTATCTGTTACCCATTGGATCCTTTATATGATCCGGCCCATTATTTATACCCTTTTTATATATAAACCCGAACAATACAAAATTTTCGTCCCAATTTTCTGTATTTCAACTTTCAAGCACACAACACAGGTCGCAGAAAAATCACTCGACGCCATGGCTGACGAAGACTATGAGATGGATGGAGGGTACTTTATGTTAATCACCTCTCATATGTTACTTATTTGATTTTTTGTTGTTTACTTTGTGTAAATTGCACCAGTTTTTTAAGTAAGGGTTTAGTTAGGGTTTATCTTTTTACTAACAAAATTTTCGATTTTTGTAGGTACGAAGATGAGCCGATGGATCCTGAGCTTGATGTAACAATTTTGTTTGCTCTTGTTGGTTCATTATAATTTTATCAAAAAAATAAAAATTAATTGTTGGTTTTTTTTTTGCTGTTATGGGGATTGATAGGAAGGTGTAGAGGTGGAAGAAGAGAACAACAACAATGAGGATGTGCCTGATCCTATAGAAGGGGGAGGGGATGAGAAGAAAGAGGAGGAACCGGTTGAACGACCTCGAAAAACATCGAAATACATGACAAAGTATGAGCGTGCCAGGATTTTGGGCACACGAGCTGTGCAGATAAGGTTTGGTTTCAGAGTTTTCGGGTTTTTGTGATTGAGAATTTTGCTTATTGTGATTAATTTAGTTTTCTGAGTATTGGAGAATGTTTTTGTGGTTGGGCAGCATGAATGCACCGGTGATGGTTGAGTTGGAGGGTGAATCTGATCCACTTGAGGTACACTGTTGTTTATCTCTATTTCTTATTATAATATTCTGTTACTTTCTTTTTTGGCAGTTTTGAACACTTCGGGATTGGAATTCGTATGTGGAAATGCTAGTTACGAGTTTACATACTTAATAGTTCACTCGATAATGAATGATGAGATTTTTTGATGAGAAAATGTTGTTATTTTAGTGTGAAGACTGTCTAAAACGGGTGATAAGGGAGAGTATCACTATTGCATATAGCCATCACTCAAGCGTCATAATGTGGAAATACTGCCAATGCTTAAATCTCACTGTTGTAACATTGTAAGAAGTGCTTTGATATACTTTCCCGTATCACTTAGAAGAGTATAATTGTTTATAATCAGCAAATATTTGATCATCATAATGTGGAAACAGTGCCATTAGTGAAATCAAATAATTGATTTAGAAAGCTTCGATCTTACTGTTGTATTTAACATTGGAAGAAGTGTTATTATTATAGCTTTCTATATCATTCTCACTACCACCCCTCTTTAGGCATGGTTCAGTATATAATGCTGGAAATGTAACAGTAGGCTTCACTAGCAGGCTCTTCAAAAAGAGGTCATGTAAGGCTATTAAGTGAACCATTCGGTCAATTTAATTTGTTAATTGTTACTTATTACAGGGTGGTGTGCGAATTATACCCATTGATGTGTTATGTATCTTCGCCTGGCATTATCTAAGTAGAAGTTTTGTCCTGCAAATATGACTAACATCACTTTCTTCATTGGGTTTCTTTTTCCATCATTCATTTTAGATTGCTATGAAGGAGCTGCGAGAACGTAAAATACCCTTCACCATTCGCCGTTACCTCCCTGATGGAAGGTAAATTTTCTATTTTCGCAAATATTCCCAAAAATTTCCCTTTGTTATTGACTGTATCTTCTTGTTGGTCTAATACACACAGCTATGAAGATTGGGGAGTGGATGAATTGATTGTGGAAGACTCTTGGAAAAGACAAGTAGGAGGTGACTGAACATTAACCCGTCTTTGTAAAGAGGTTCAGAATCGATTTTGTGTGTAAAGTGTGTCCCGGGACATGTATATGAACCTTTCAAGTACCGTTTAGAAGTCTCGATTATTACAACCTTAGATTAAAAGATATGGGTAGTTAATATAGTTGGTATTTGCTTTTGTGTTGAAAGCATTGTGTGATTGAACTATGATCTCAATCAAGACTTTGAAGCATGGTTTTGTTGTTTCTTGTGATTTTTGGAGACTTTGAAGGATGGTTTTGTTGTTTCTTGTGATTTTTGGGCACAATGTGATTTGTCTCAATAATTGAGAACCTATTTGAAATAATCATCTATATTGGTAGGCCAGTGCCTGAAATTCTGCTATTACAATGTAATCCTGGTAATGGCATCAAGATTTTTGAACTATAAAATTACAAAATCAAAAATATCAAGAAAATAATAATTTGAAACTCCGTAATAAGAAGAATAGAGTAGGCAATTATTGTTGAGAATGCAATTTTTTTTTTATTATGAGAGTAGGTATTATAAAATATGTGGTGTCACAATATAATTGTTCGATTGAGATATTAAATTCAAGTTTCATATGACTTTGCATCCCTCTTAAGATGCTTTTTCACTTATAAACAATGCAAAAGGCAAGATGCAAGTAAACAAAAATATCTCACTACTATATTATTTTACTATATTAACAAGAACCCATTAAATGTCACAGCTAATATGGTGGCTCCATGGATATGGTCTCCAATTAATATCCACATTTTTTTTCCAAGAAAACAAAAATGGAGTGGGTCCCACTTTCTCACCAGCTTCCTCATAGAAAAATGTCTTTTTGATTGTCATTTATTATCTTTTGCTCTTTCCTTTTTTCACTCCACTTTCAGTGTAAAAGATTCTGAAAATCAAGAACCCATTTTCACATGCTACGCGCAAATGCAATAGGTAATTTTTTTTCTGTAGTATTTTCTGCAAATCCCTTCAAGAACCCTTTTTTGTGTCGATTTTTTGTTGATTTTTCGGTAATAAAGATGGTGTCTTTAATGCCAATTTCATGTCAATGCTTAAGATAAATTGTTTATGGGTTTTGATCTGCAATATACATTTGATCTGGATTTGTTTCTTTTCCTCTTTGTTTTTGTGGTTGTTTAATTGTAAGCATGATAGAAAATTTATTAATGCTTTGTTGGATTAGTGTTTCTTGCGGGGGGTTACTGATTTGTGAATTCAGTGTTTACAATCACATTTTTTGACAAATTGAGTTTATGGGATCTAATTAGGAAGTGTGAGATTATGCTAAGAACAATCTTTATTGAATTTTACAGAGGAAGAAAGTTCCTGGAATTTGCTTTTAATATGAAATTACTGAGATGGCTCCATGAAAATGTCATTTGCATCTTGTTCCCTCAACTATACTTGTGAATTTGAGTGCTTTTAGAGTATTTTATCCACCACTTATATAACACTATGTTGTTCCTCCAATTACATTCAAAGATTAAGGGGACATAAAGACTTCATTGTATAAGGATGTCCGGAGCATCAATGATGAATAACGAGGTCTATAACCATTATTTAACCGGCTTGACACCAGCTCAAATCGCTGAACATCTCAAGGATATTTGCCCTGAATTTGGTGATCTTAATGTTGAAGAAGTTCTTCTAATGCAGGTAATATATAGCCTTGTGATTATTACATGAATGTTCCTTACTACTTGGGTAATTACAAATGGCAAAATTGTAAAATGTTTTTTTTTTTTTTTTTTTTACTGATATGGGGTGACATTGTAATATAGTTTTGCTGATGGGGAAGTTATGATAATTCTCAAAACTCGGGATGTTTTTGTAACTAGGATCTCATGCTCATGCTGAGGATTATAATCTTGCTCTTCGTATTAAGGGTATCTTCGTTTGCATAAACAGGAAAGTGCATTTCTATATATTCAGAACAGTAAAACGAGCACGAATGTGGCCTCTAGCTATGGCGAAACGAGCAACAGTTTAGTTTTGGCCCGTGAGAGTGATTCATCGCATGGAACAGGTGTCGAATCCCAATTGGCTCTCGATGAAGACTTAGCACGAGCCTTGGAGTTGGGCGATGATTTCGATGATTTATACATTCATGAGCACAGTGGCAGTGCAGTTGGTAATATACATTCCATCTCTTTGAGTGTTTGATCTTGTTTCATACAACAAGCTTCTCGAATTTGTCTTGAGTAATTTGTTTTATATTTGACGTTCGAAATTTTTTATCACGTTATATGAGATGACCTCAATGTGATGATCTACAGATAACACGGGGCCGAGTCCCAGAGAAACGCATCTAAGGGTACTTGCCTAATCCTTTGCAAATCACGGTCACTAGTTTTTCATTGTGAACTAAGTCAATGTATTTTTTATGTAGCCTGAAAGTCAAAACATTATAGAAGACGAGATTGATCCCGATAGAATGACTTACGAGGTTTTATTTCACAATTATCTTAATTATTCATAATAAGTGAAACCCTTTTCTTAAAACTTATTATTTTGCGTTTTTAGGAATTGCAATCACTAGGAGAATTTGTTGGTAGCGAGAGCACAGGACTTTCGATGGATCTCATCTCACGGTTACCAACATTCAAATACAAAGGCGGGTTTTTCTCAATGAGAAAGAAAAAAGAGAAACAAGAGTATGATTTCTCGACCCTAATACTTCATAGTTGTACACATGTGCGATTACAAGTTCAAAACTCCACATTGTGTAACGAGGTTGAAAAACGAGACCCGATTACCAAACTTGAAACTCGACTTAATTAGTAAAAGATGATGAAAATATACGCACAAAAATCATTAATCTTTCACTAACCAAAATCGATATATGGGTTTTTCTGGTTTATATCGAAAACGAATAGGTGTGTGATATGCTATTCCGAATACAAGAATGGAGCTAAGGTGATCACATTGCCTTGTGCGCATCAATATCATTCAGACTGCATCACTCATTGGTTGCAACTCAAGAAGGTTAGTTATCTTTCTGAGTGTTCTTGATTTGAACTGTCAAAACGGAAAATTGCAATATCGATCCTATATAGAATAGGTCTTATTGTAACTCTAGTTGCATTGTTTACAAATTGTGAAAATCGTTCCATAGAATGGGTAATTTGCATTTTGCACCCTGAAAAGTGGGCTAATAGGCACTTTGCACCCTTAAAAAGAAAAAATAACACTATACACCCTTGAATTGGATTATCATCGGCAAGTTGCATCTAATCACTCATTTACACGGTATAAAACGTATATCATTTTAGTTTTATGAGATCCATTTTTGTGTATTCGTTATTTCATGTGCAGCATTGCCCCGTGTGTCAAAAGGAGGTTGTAGACGAGTAGTGCTCAGTTGTCGGAGAAGGCCAACGTTATCGCCTCTTGCCCACAATCCGATTTCACCAACTTATCTATGTGTAAATCTTTTGTTTTTTGTTGGCAATTTATCTTTGTAGATGATTTTCTTGACATTTGAAACAATGCATTGTAAATAGGGGTGTGCACGGATCGACTAACCGATCGAACCGAACCGAAACCGAACCATTCGGTTCCAACCGTAACCGAACCGAACATATTTCAAAAAAATCGATTTCGGTTACGGTTCGGTTATTTGGGGTTGGTTAGTCTAACCGAACCGTAACCGAATTATTTGGGCCATAATATAATATATTTCATAATATAGGGGGTCAATTTGAAATATATAACAACTTAACTCATTAACCCTAATATAATATATTTCATAATATAAGGGTCAATTTGAAATATATAACAACTTAATTAATCTCACATAAATAAATAATTATGATCATATTATATGGAAATAAAATTTAAAATAGATGTAAAAGTGCATCATGATGAGCTTTTGATAATGTATTTCGGTAAATTGAAAGCTAAAATTTTATTAATTTACCAATTTCAAGTTAAAACTTTTAAATTGTAATGATTTTTGTGTATTTAAGTAGGTCAAATAGCCCAAAATTCAAATTAATTCTTGAAAAAAAAAAATCTGCCCGGATTTCGGTTAACCGATTCGGTTATAACCGTAACCGAATTGATTAGAAATCGGTTCGGTTACGATTACGAATTTTGCCTAACCGAATTTTCGGTTAACTGAATTTTTGGTTCGGTTCAGTTATAACCGTTTGAACACCCCTAATTGTAAATAAGGGTATTAAGGGTTTCAAGAACCTATATTTATTTTTATAAAAATAAAATTTCAAAAATTATTAACTCAAAAGAATAACATTAATTTAGTCTAAAAATGATTAGTTTTCCTATTTTGACTTTTATCAAATCGTAAAGTTGGAGGATCACATTTTTCAAACTGAAAACAGTTTTGAGGGGCCCTTTACATATAATGCACTCTTGGTAGGGTTTTAATAATATTTCTTAAAATTTGACAAGGCAATTAATTATTATTATTTCCATAGCCATAAAAAAAAAAAATCAGTCCTCAATAGTACGTTTGGTCTATATAATTTTATCGTTAAGTGAAATGCGGATCGAAAAATTAGTCATTTAACATATATATATATATATATATATATATCATATATATATATATATATCATATATATATATATGATGACAGTATTAAAAATTATGTTAAAAAGATCAAATAAAAAGTTTGGAAATGGGAATAATGTAAATACAAATAAAGTGTTCACGAAAATACGACTTATTATGCAAACTTATTAAAATATTGCATAATTCTTACAATTTATGGAAAAAATTATTTTACATGAGTTATTAAATATTTATTAACTTTCCTTATTTTTTTAATTATATAATACTCGTTAGTTAAACTTTAAATCAAAGAGAATTTTTTTTTTTGCCAAATTATACCATTATCCGACAAATATAATATAAGATATATATAATGTATGTGTAAATTGTAATATTATTCATTAGATTCAATATACGAAAAATACAATATTTTTCAACCATTTATATACGTCTACTATATATATGTGTGTATACTTATTAATATATTATATATTATATATATATATATATCATTTCAACTTCTCATCCTCATCTGGAAGACGTCGACTTATTGTTTTATTTCATCATTTGTTGGTGAAGAATTCAGCTCAAAGGTATATATTTTCAATTTTCAACTCTCGTTGCAGATTTTTTGCTTTCGAACAAATTATGTTACATTTTCCATTGAATTCAAGTTGAAAATATTATTTCTTTTGCGAGTGAATAGGTTATTTTTACAAAAAAAAAATTGCTTTTTGTTGTTTGTGCTCTGTTTTATTAGATATGCTCGGTTTCGATTTCATGATTCGAACGAAATTTGAAGAGTTGTAAAATAAGTTGTTGTTTTTTGTGGAAAATTAGGTAAAGGAAATGGATAGGAGCAGAGATTTCGTAGAATGGCTTGGACAAGATTTATCGATAAAAATTCTCATGTGTTTGGATGATCCTTCTGATCTTGTGCGGGCCAGCGCTGTTTCAAGCTCTTGGCGCCGTTTCGGTGAGTTCATTCATCTCGATTATTGCATTTTTGGTTTTTTTGTACTTCCTCTTTTATTCTGTTGTTCATTGACTTTTGCTGTGGAATAATTAGAATTCATCGTATATTCTGCTGTGCTTTGAATATGCGGTTACTCTGTTTTGTTAGTGTTGTGAGCTATGATTAAAGCGTATTTGAATTATGCTCGAGCTTTAAACATGTTTGAAGTTGTTTGTAAATGAACAGAGCTCAGACAAACTTCAAAAACATTTTATCATTTTGTACCAACTTTTTAGTTCAGCTCTAGCCAAACCTCTAAACTTATTGAACAAAGAAAGATGTTAAAGCTTGGTCTATTGTATGTTGCTCAAACGAGCTTTTAACAATCGATCTCGAGATGACTGTTGAGTTCTTTTTGCAACCTTATCTCTTGTCTCTTGAGAGAATCGGAATTTGTTAGTATATTCTTCATTTCTATTTCTAATACCTTCTCTATGGACTTCGTAGTTGTGTTATCGGTTTTGGTTGAAGAATATGAATCAGAATACCAGTATCCTATTCATAGAACCATGCAACATGAGGCAGAAAGCATATTCTTTATTTTATGTCCTCATCTCCACTTTATGTGAACTTATGAAAAACATGTCCCTATCCTTGTTACGCTTCTTACATTGAGTACGAATTCTTGTGCAGTAATCAGGAATGGACTATGTAAGCAACTTTGTTTAAGAATGTTTCCTGAAGCATCAAATTTTGCTTATGTTGTTGAAATTAAAAACACGGACGCACCTGTGGAAACCAGGACGGATATTTCTAGATCACGGACTTGTTTGGAGAGTGAACATAGAGCTTATGCATCACTAAGTCGAGGTTTAACCACTTTTACAAGAAAAAACTGCATATCGGATGCTCTTTGTGCATCGAGCACAGATAATTATCCAATAGAAAGTATAAAGAATACTCTGCTACCAAGTCATATGATTGACAACCGGGCTTCGTACTGGTCAAGCAAGGGTACTAACTCGGATGCTCCCGAGACTTTGCTTTATAAATTGGTCTCTCAACTGTGTCTCATCACTGAAGTTCACATAAATCCATTTGAAGGTTGTCCAAAAAATCAGTTCATGTCATTTTATGTGAGTCCTGGGGATTCTTGTCATAAGACAAATACATATCCGTATATGATGGGCCCTACTTGGTCCCACCATATAAAGAGCTGTGCTTGTCCTAACACCAGAGTCCTAGACCTTGTAAGAATAATTTACATTTACTGATCCAAATTTTGCCTTCACACCAGCATATTTTCAGTTGGGCTACCCCATATATTCAGCCAAGGCTGTGAGATTTCAAATGGGCCATTCCAAGATTCCATTTGGGGTAGAAGATGATGACGAAGAAGAGTGGCTTGACATTCAGGAATTTTCTGAGGATAAGTTTGTGTGGACATATACTTCCCCAGAATTTCCAATGGATCAGGTGAGTTTCTTGATGAGCTTTCAGTTTGATTCTTCGAATTTTATGTATATTTTGAGACTCTTAGATTTGATATATTTATTAGACATTCTTCTATTTGGGTAGTTTTCTGGCTGTTTACCTTTTACATGAAAAATACTGTGATATTATTGACATTTGCAGTCCTCACTCGTAAGATTTAGATAGCAGAGTCATTAGAAAGATAATGGTCGTGATAAAGTTCTGTTTATTTATAGGGATAATTACATGGGCAACCCCTCACTTATTGGATAATTACTATGACCCCCTTAGGTGTTGCAAATTACTAAGAAACCCATGTCCTTGACAGCTTGAAAAAGAACATGGGTGAAGTTGTAATCTGCATTGTACTGACATTGGGTGAACTGAGAAAGTTATGGTAATTTATCGTTATTTTCTACTGAAGTCCATTTCTCTTTTGTTCATTCTGTGTTTGGATGCCTAAAGAACGTCTGTGTGATTATTCGATGAAATATAGGAGAATCGCTTGCAAAAGTTTGAGCTGCCGGAACCTGTTCTTTGTATAGGAGGAATCCTGAAAGTGGAGTTGTTGGGTAAAGTTCAGACACAAGAAATGGACGGTCTGTATTATACGTGGTGAGTATGTTTGCATTGAAGAATTTGAAAGCTCGGGATTTCAAAACCATAAAAACCAGATTCTTTGTACTCTAACAATGATTTTTCAAATAATAATCTCAAATCCTTTTTAGTAACATATTACAATCTCATATTTCACTAAGGGTGTGTTTGGATTGAGTGATTTGGATTTGGGGAGGGAATTTGGAGGAAGTATTTGAAATGACACCTAAAATGGAGTCATTTGAAATCAATAGTAGTTATGGAGAAAATAGCTCATAGTGAATGTCGAATGATTTGAAATCCATTATTAGTTGGATACATTCATACATCCAAACAAACTTCATGAATTTGTTGACGAATTTGAATTCCATTTGATCGAATTTGAATTCCATAGATTTCAAATCCTTCAGTCCAAACACACCCTAAAGGGCTACATTCTTACCCCTTGTTTTCCAACTTATTGGGGGTCTCTTGGTATTTTGTAAAACCTCAAAAAGCTCGTGGTAATTACTCAATAAATGAAGGGTGTACATGCAATTACCCCTATTTTTAATCGCGTTATAAGTTTTTCCCCATCATCCGTATCAACGATATATGTAACCTTCTTTCGTTATGTCACAGCATTAGCAATGTTCAAGCTATCGGTAGAACACTCTCACCAGCATTTGATGTCGAAATACTCGATGAACAAGGAAAATGCAAATTAAACTACAAACCGAAAAATGCCCACAGTTTATTATCATCATCATCAAAGCCATTGGAAGCAGAGTCGAGTAGCAGTCCAAATCGTTTTCACAGGTTTGGTGCTAGCTTAAGGACATGGGAGCAAATGATCCTCAACACTCTCCGAGGAGCGGGACCCGTGATTATAAATGACCATGACTCTGATAACGAGTATATCGATTAACAAAGTTATTACACGAGGCTGTTTTTGAATAAAGTTTCTAGTTATATGACTACATAAATGTTTGGCTCTGTTTGTTGTTTATGTTTTTGAGATAAAATTTTGAAATTTTATCGGGAAATGTGTATTATGGAAATTCGTGTGAAAATGATAGTTGTTTGTTTATGTTTTTAAAGATAGGTTGAAAGTTGTAAAATATGTCAAATCAATAGTGGTAGTTTGATGGATGATGTATAGAATAATTGTGTTAGTTGTGTATATAATGATTATGTGAATAAAAAATAAAGAAATATGGATAAAAAATTGTAAATTATGAAAGATAAAGTGAAATAATGATTTATTTGATTGGTAAATGTGTGAAATGTTGTATATATGATTAATAGTTATATATGAGATTGAAAAATATAGTTGAAAAAAATGAAAATTTGGATGAAAATTTGGTGTGTTAAGTTTATTTTAAATTTTGTAATTTAAAAACATGAAAATGGATTTTGAAACATAAACAAACAAGGCCTATATCTTTTTGATATAAAGCTGTCTAATATATTCATATCTATCTTATTTTAGTTCATGTTTTAGATTGTTTTATTTCAATCAATTTTGTGTATAAAAGGCAACTATTTATGTATAGACCAAGCAAACTTGAGTTTGTATAATTGAGATGGTATTATATATAGCTCAGACTCATCTCCTAATCATATTGAAATTTTAAATTGTCATCATTTGAACATGATAATCTAAAAAATACTTAAAATCTTCCCTACTTTTGTATGTGGGGTGCTAGGTTAAGTTCCATGTGTCCAATTACAAATAATTATTTTTTTGGCAAATGAATAATTACTCTTTGCAATGATTAGTTTCTAAAATAAGTAAGAATTACAATACATTATTTAGCTACATAATGATGCTTGGTAATATTACACACTTGAGTAGTTATAGTACATATTGGAATATAAATTCTTAAAGCTCAATTTGCTATTGAGTAGACTTCTCACCAAGTGAGAAAATGCCTATATGTTAATGATTAGGATTTAAAAAATGCCAACTATGATAATATTATAAAGTGTAACAATTATATAGTCGACTATATTTAAATCGATTTTTCTATAGTTTAAACAATTGTTCCGTGATATATTTTCACTCTAGTCATTTTATTCATTTTTGAATATTGACTAATAGAATGATAAAACCCTATTTAGCATGATTTTTAAAGTATACCTTTATACGATATTATATGATAAACTCAAATATAATTTTATCAGCGATGATATTTTTATTAAAACCACAAAACCCAAATATTCCTAAAAAAAAATCTCATAGTATTCATAAACCAAGATATTAATTACGAAGAACTTTCATTGTATTGCACCGACTATTTTGGTTTATACTTAAATTAACTTAATAAAAATATCATTTACTAAAAAATTATTCAACATAATAAATATAATTTGTTCTGTGTATTACACATAAATGTAACAATGTGTCGGTGCAAATGCAATGTCTTCCAACATTTAACTAATAAATGAAACTTTAATTAATTATTAATTAAAAAAAAAAATTAAATTATAATTAAATGTTAAGAAATAGTCAAACAAAACACCACCACCTTTTGTTTACTCGTGATAAAGTAGGTTGTACCATCTCTGTCGGACTACGTCCGCACAGGATAAAATCTTTCCCCACTATAAACGTCGGAATCTAATCGCACGGACATGAATCCACCACGTGTCCAAAGTACTAATCCTGCGGTTCCAATGTGTCGGTGGGATAAGAGAGAGAGAAAAAAAAAGTTAAAGACACGGCCCGATGTCCAATCGAGAAATGTTTGGTGGGGCAGTTAGCCGACACGTGTACCTGAGGGGATGTGACGTAAGCAGACTTGTTTTGTTTGGTTGGAAGGGGGACGATGACGTAGCATTTTCTAACTACTATTTTCGTGTCTTTTGTCGTTTGTTGAGGTTATTCGTTTGAAATTACGAATTTGTCCCTGGTGGTTGCACTAACTTCTTTGGGTCTTTGGGGGGTTCAAAAAGATATTTCTGCTAAAATCCCTCTTCATCAATAAGTAATTAAGTATATTTCATAAAAATTACCAAATTTGGTACAGGATTTAATAAAATAAAGAATTCATAATAAATAAGGTTATTTTAATAATTTTAAATTAATATAAAAATGTTTTGTAATTAACCCAAAAAAAAAAAGATGAAAAGTGTTGGTGAAAGTTGAGAGAAGACTTTTTCTTTCTTTTTGGATGGCCTTAAATTATTTTTATTTATCTTATATTATATAGGAGGGGATGTGACTTTGGGTATTTTATTGAAATTGGAGGGTGTTGATTGGCAATTTTTTTAGATAAACTTGCATGTAAAATTTGGTTGAGGAAAATTTAATTTATGGTATGGTTAGATATATGACATATGTTAATCAAAATATCAACATTTGCTATATATATCAATTACCTATTGTATATTTATCATATTCTATTTGATCGGCAGATCGTTAAAAAGAAGATAAATATGTGATGAAGTATTAATATAATTTTTGCATTGAATTTATCATTTTAGTAATTTATAAAAGTCAAAAATTTCTTCGCCCTAATTATTCAAAACATAAATACCTTTATTATTTAATTTAAATTCTTCATACCCCCTCATCAATAATTTTTCCAGAAATAAATGCATGACAAAATTAAAAAAGAGTAGTGCTAGTCTACTGGTTAGCTCACAATTTTTTCACTTTTTTAAAATATCATAAAAATTATTTCATAAATATATTTAATTCGATTTTTTTCCGTAATTTATATTCACATAAATATTTAATTATATTAAGTATATATAAAAAATAGATAAAAAAAGTATATAATATTTTTAATTCAAAAAGAAAAGGTGTGGGGATAAATGAGAGAGGCGTACAACCGGTGGATTAAGATTCGCCACCGGCTTTTACCAGTCAAGCTGACATTTGTCCTAACTTTCTTAACCTTCTATGGGCCCCACTCTACCAATAATTAACATTTACTAATCATTTGAGCAAAATCAAAATCCCCAAAATACCCTTGGCAGCCGTGACACGTCACCTAGAAGATTCTAGGCCGCATATACTTATCGTAGGTTAGCAGGCACGTAAGCATCCCATCTTTAACATACTACTATCTATACATTTGTTGAATCATTCTATTTTAGTTATTAGATTTTTTTTTTTGGTAAATATAATTTGACATATCAAATTATGAGATTATTTAGAGTTTAATATTAAATTGAAAAACGATTAAGAAAAAAATAAAATTGAAAAAATTAGGCTATATTGCTTCAATAATACATTTTATTTTCATTTTTATTTATTTTTTTTTTACTTTTTTCTAGGTGGTAATATTTGTCCTAGTAAGTTCGATTTTATTTTTGGTCTTTTCGAATATATTTTGGCTATGAACAAGCTCGACTGTTCATTTCTAAATTGTTTGGCAAATTTTATAATTAAGGTTTACGAATAAATGGAAGGGCCAATCGGTGAATTAATGTAGCTCGAAATTCTAAAAATTCAATTTAAATTTTTCGAATTTGAGCAAATACTATTGATTTTAGATTAAAATGAATATGAAATAATAGACTTGTCTTAAATTTGAGTTTGTGCTTATATTATCAAAATATATAGTATATTTAGTAATTATATGCGAGATTATAAAGTTAGTATATTTCATAATGTATAAATAGAATTCCATAATTTCAAGGTCAATATAACTAGTGCACACTAGAAACAAAAAGTCTTACATTTTAATTTTAAATATAAATATTTTTCAATAAAAAATACAGCTGTGTTTTGACTTCTGAAGTCAAATTTCACAAACTACAATATGGGAAAAATCTATCTTGGTCCGAGACCGTTGATCTCGGCCAAGATAGGCCACAAATTTTGCATGGGTGGTGGGTGATTTTATCCACCACCCCACCCAAAATGTAAACATGTGGTTAAAATTGGACCGGTCCAGGATAGAATCACCCATACAATATGCATGTAATCTGATTTTGAATTGATATGAAACCTAATTTTATTTAGTAAATTTATCTTAATAATTTATTATAAATATAAAAAAAAATTGAAAAACAAAATTCAACTTGATTAAAGTTCGACTCGCGGATCATATTTAATTTCAAATCGAATCCTCTTTAATACAAAAAAAGTTATTTCTATAAAATCGAGCGTAAAATATAACCAAATTCGACTCTTTCGTCTTTAACCTTATTTATTACCATGCAATAAAAAAATTAATAAAAAGTTACAAAAAAAAAGGAAAAAGAAAAAAAAAACAGCACCATGTGCTTTACACCAAGAACAAAATTTTTCTTTTAACCAAATTAATTCCTAAAATATGCAATAATTCATCAGTCAACCCTTCTTTGTAATATATAATACTTAATTTATTTCCTTGATCTCTTTACATAATAAAATATTATAAAGATTATGTAAATTTCAGCTCAATACTCTGTTCAATTCGCTGTCCATACATATAATTTATATTCTCACATTTTCTTCATCTCTCCATCTCCCCATCTTCAGCTAACCTTTCTCCAGCTCCAAAAATAATCATCTCAATATTCATTTAAATTTTCCCATAATTTTGTTGAAATTAATTTTCATCTGATTTAACGGGGTTTCAAGATTCGGCGAGTCAATATTCTTGCCGGATTTCACGCTTTTTTCTACATTCCGGGCGTTTTGTAAGAGATCTGGATTACATTTTTTGTCTACAGTTACTTGTATGTGGGTTAGATACAGTTAATCTTTTGAAGTCGTAAAGCTTTTGGGATAAACTCGTAATGAATGCTTTGATCTGTTGAGTTCTGAAAACCTTCTCGGAATTTGAACAGTCTGTAAGCGGTTATTTATTTAACTGCGCAAAAGGGTTAGATTTGTTTTTTAGTTTTGTTTTTCAATTTGTTCTTGTGCTGCACGAGAATCGAAAATGATGCGAATGAGGAACAAAAACGATGTGTTGCCGCCAAAATTGGACGCCGCCGCCGGTGACGCCGCCGTGAAGGAATGGGAGCTCCGGCCCGGAGGTATGCTGGTTCAGAAACGTACAGATTCTGATCAACCCAACATTCCCCCGCCTACCATACGCGTGCGTGTGAAATACGGGTCGATTTATCATGACATTCATATAAGCTCTCAGGCTACATTTGGTAATTTCTCGATTCAATCTTAATTATGCCTTTTATTTTAGTAATTTTATCATGAAATTCATCGAAGCTCTTGGGTTGCATTTGGTAATTCTCAGTTAAATCTCAATTATGCTTATATATGATTATAATCACGAAGTTTATGGGGATTTGGGGATTTATATATTGAGGATAATTGCAGGGGAGTTGAAGAAGATGTTATCCGGGCCGACAGGATTGCACCATGAGGATCAGAAGCTGTTTTACAAGGATAAAGAGAGGGATTCGAAAGCGTTTCTCGATACATCAGGAGTGAAAGATAAATCAAAAGTGGTGTTACAAGAGGATCCAGTTAGCCACGAAAAACGTATCTTAGAGATGAGGAAGAATGCAAAGATCGAAAAGGCTGCAAAAACTATATCAGAAATCAGCTTGGAGGTAGATAGGCTGGCTGGACAGGTAATTCCTTAAATTTTGAGGGCGATTCAGATATTTCTGCTCATGTGAAAGTGTGATTTGGGAATTTGATTTCGATCTTCGTTTAGTTTAGATTATGAAACTTTGAATGATACATAAGTTTTTGCTACAGAGGTAATTGATTTTACACTGTAATGATATTGGGTTCAGTCTATATAGGGGTTTATTACAAGGGCCAAAGACAGAGTTCTTTTTGTTTCGAGGGTGATATTAGGCGTTTTGGTTCGCGGGATAGGGTGATTTAGGAATTTACTTTCATTATAGAACTTGAAATTATAGACAAGTTTGAGGCCGAGCTGTATATATATATATATATATAGGTTTGAGATGAAGGCCAAAGACACAATTCTTAGTCTTGAGGACTCAAACATCGAGCTTCGTTTACTTTACATTGTAGAACTTGAAAACCATGCAAGATATAACTAATCAATGCGAATTCGTATTAAGTCGTATAATCTGCTTGTGTAGGTATCAGGGCTTGAATCTGTAATTTCTAAAGGTGGGAAAGTGGATGAGAAGTATGTAGCAAATCTAGTTGAGTCGTTGATGAATCAATTGGTTAAATTGGACGGCATTGTAGCGGAAGGCGATGTAAAACTGCAGAGGACAATGCAGGTATAATATATATATATATATGGTTTGATCAAGATTTTGATTTCGAATCTACTTCTCAATATACGAATCGATTATCATTTATATATAACCCGGTCCGTAAATTTTGTTTGTGATTCAAAATTTCCCAAAAGGTGACAAGAGTGCAGAAGTATGTCGAGACTCTCGATGTGTTAAAGATCAAGAATTCAACACCAACTAGCAAACGAAGCCACAAGCAAAACCATTCGAAAGGGCCTGTTCAACAAGAAGCTAATGTTGTTATAACCACAAAATGGGAAACGTTCGATTTAATGACCCCACCAAATCGCCCCGGGCAACCTAGTTTTACGTGGGATTTGCTTTGAGTTTGATAGTAAGACCAATGTATATGCGATAAGGTAATTTTTTAGGAAATCTCGATATCTGAGCTCTGGGATAATCACAATCGTTAATGTAATGAGATTCAGTAGATTCACTACATGGATGGTTGTGATTGTACTGGGATTTGGGGTATCGAGACTTTGAGAATCATTCATGTGGTAGTGTGGATTTGCATTTTGGATTTGTTTTTGAAGATGGTTTGGCTTCTATTCTCCATTCTTTTCTGTATTTGGGTTTTGGTAGCAATCAAAATCCCCTTTCATCATATATCATAAATAAATGGTGCTACTATTATATAGTGATTGATGTTATTTCCAATTGTTGTCTCTTCTAGATTTATATGCCAAGTTTTTGTGTTAGATATTTTAAATGTATTGAATATAAAATAAACTCTTGAAATATTCTTGAAGTTATATTTGGAATCTCAAAAGTGTATGATTATACATTGCTTCTCATTGTGGGCACATAAAGAAACATGAAATCATGAACTATGAAGGATATCTGTATTGGAATACCAACCAACCCAAATGATACAATGACATGTCTCCTAGAGGTGGTTGAAGAACTTAATAAATATTTTATGGAGTTTTGAGATTTTAATTTTCAATATAATTAATTATTTGCGTTTAATTAAGGTAAGAGGGTTTATTCTATGTTCAAGTCTGTAAATATATATTGAGTGAATGGATGTATGTCAATTATTCCATAATTTTTAGATCAAGATAAGCATTTATCCTGCTCTAACTATCCAATATATATCTACATTAAATATACACATGATAGGCTTGTATAAATTGTACAACCGTGGTAATGAAATATTTGTCTACAAAGGTATTTTAGTCTTTCAGGCAAAACAGTTAGAATCATGCAATGACAATATATCAGTCCATCACTAACATATACTTACCCTTCACAGTTTGGTCTAGAATAATTCTTCTAACATGATGTTATCCTCTACAGTTTCTCCTGCAAATCTGGCAAGAATTTCCCTGTTTGTATAAACAAGTATCGTCGAAACGAAACATTGTGATTAATCCGAAAGTTTATCACCAACCAAATACAAAAAATTAGAGCCCGATTCCTTATGTGACCATGATTACACTGCTAACCGGAACGTCAAGTGGAAAACAGAAAAAGCCAAAAAGAAACCCACAACGGTACACATTTCATGGAAATGCAAACCGAAAAAAACGAGGACAAAACTAGATCGATAAAGCAAAGATAATTCCCACCAATATTTTGATAAAAGTTAAGCAAAAGTTGATAGATCCTATTTCGTCTTCTTGATGAGAATTGAGGTTCTAAACTCGCTATCATCCCTAACAAAGCTCCACCACAGGTAGGTAAGGGGAATCGAAATTGCATGCCATATAGCGTGAGCGTCAATTAGTCCCCAATATGGCGGAAAATCGTATATCTCAAAGAGCATGGCGAGACCACCTCCAAGTACCACCACCCACAGCTTTACGCGGGATGGGTGACGGGTAATAAATGCCCATATAGTCCACAAGATAATTTGTAGTGCTCCCATTGCCACACAAACTTTTGTGTTTAATCCTGCAAATGGACGTTTCGGGGTTATATTAGTCCTCACTATTTTTCATACACGAATTGTTGTTCATCATGTACTTAAGTAGCGATAATTCGTGTACAACCCCTCACTTATTGGGTAATTACCACAAAAATCCTTGAGTGTTTGCAAATTATAATAAGACCCCCTTGTCACATGCTGATAACTCAAAAAACAGGGAATAAGATTGTAATATGCTTTTACTAATAGGAAATTACGGTAATTACTCAAACGTATGGTTGATTTTCTTAGGACCTCATGCAGGAGAGTTTTATGTTATTTACGCTTAAGACTGATTCAGCGGAATATACTTGTAGTTTCACTCACCATAATCGAACTGGTAGCAGTTGAGATATAATATATGAGTTGTCACAAAAGCAAAAACGGGAGCAGCAACCATGACCCTGGCAGCCTCGAGTCTCACGTTGAAAACTCGTACTATAGCTAAAAATAGGGAATATCCCAATAATGCAACAGCAGATGAGTAATCCAGCTTCTCAACTAAATCAACATCTCTGCATAATAATTTAACAGAAAAAACTAAATCAGCAACGTATTGAGCTTAAAATTGCGTAGTTTCGATGTTATTAAAGTTAGCAGTCACAAAATTTTCTCATATTAGTTAATATCATTAAAAAAAGAAATAATAGAGGGAATTATTTATATTAAACTATGAAAAACAGTCAAATTAAATAGTCAGTAGTGATAAGGAAGTCATAATTTTGGGTACAAATGTATTAATTGATGAAAATGCAGTAGAATTATTTGTTTCAATAATCTTCTAATATGATACCACTAATATCATGATATATAGAGAGAAAAGGAACAAGAGAAGTCATGATGCTCACCGACTGTGAAAAACAGCATTCCAAAACCAGGCATTCATTGCGAAGATGGCATATATATGCCACAGGCCCGTAAACTCATAATATGCCTTCTTGTTCGGCCTAAAAGGCAGCTTGTAGTTCACGAGGATGAAAAACGATACCCATCCATGAAATTGTACGGCAAGGTTAAGAGCTGAGAGAGCCACAGAAACTGGTTCCTGATCACATTAACCACACCTTTTAGCATGCTCCAAAACAACAAATGTAATGGGTGATCCAAATCCTCATTATACAATTGTGTAAATCTCTTGTTACATGGATAGATGCATGACACTTGGACAATCGTGTGGTGGTGATCTGGAGATTAAGAAAATCTACTTTTCTCTCATTTTTCTTTCTCCAGATGACAACCATCAGATTATAAATGCTTCACGCATCCATGCATGTAATTGGAGATGTTACACATTTTGATTGTGATATCCAGAAATGTTGCATGGTTTGTGTGAGGGAAAATTGCAATATGGTATCACAGAATAGGCCTTATTCTACTTTAGTCATATTGTTCCCAACGTTGCAAAAATAATCCCATATGATTTCCCCCCGCAATTTTGGTGTCATTATTTGAAATGGATGTAATTCCACACATGGCATGCACGAGTTGTTCAGGGTTTTAATTTATACAAAATTATGTTATGGTTATGTGCAAACATGTGCTCAAACAAAGTTTTTCCATCCGTCTTTAACGGCTGGGACAAATGCTAAAAATATGTCTTGCGGGACTAATTTGTAAATAATTGGGCTAAAATTGCAATTCCAATTCCCAAGGAGTAAAATACTGCAAATTTTTCCCGATGATTCGAATTTGGTATTTGGTGCTCCAAGAAATGTCTCTAATACCTGAATCCCATAAACACGCTTAAATGGCCATTTTCCATGGTACTTGGCAGGCTTGTGGCCGAGTTTCTGTCGTTCTTCTTCTCTAGAGAGCATACAATGGTAACTACAATCACTTTGGCAGTCCCACTGCTTCCACTGTACATAAAGTGGCTCCTGCAGGTACCACGGGCCATCGATGGGATTTCCATCAGAGGAAAAATTACAGTGTTGGAAGCATTTATCCCCCACGCATCCAGTCTTCTTACATTGCTCAACACAAGCCCTATCATTTACCATCCAATATTTTAATAATAAAAAGGAAATGAGTTCAATGAACAAATTAAGATATAACTTCACTACAAGCCATTGAATACTTGCAGTGTGTTTCAGAACTTATTGCTAAACTGAGACAAAATGTAAAGTTTAAGAATCAAAAGATCTGAATTATGCTAAGAATTCAAGAGAAGGATGCATGGTGAGCTTGAGCCAGCTTGAGCTTTGAGGAATGGGAGAATGATGACCTATTAATACTAGTGATAGGATTGGGAGTTTGAATAAAAACTAATTACAGTAAATAGTACCCTCAACTGTCAAAATCTCTAGAAGGGTATTCCGGTCATTTTACGGCAATAGTTGTTGCTCAAGACTCTAGTTATAAATAGAGTAGGCATATCTGTTGTCTCTTGCAATTGGTCATTCTGAATATATACTGATAAGAAGTGCTAGATAATTGAGAACATCCAACGTTTTATATTCTCAATAAATGTTCTATGAAATTTCTACAGATTTCAAAAAAAATCCTATATAAAGGCAATAGCATCATAATTTTTGGATTATAAGTACTTACTGAATATAAACTCCAACTAATTAATATCATCAGAAGTCCACAGTTATACATTACCTGTGCAAAAATGTTGTTTGGAGATATCAATACATTATCAAGTTGTCATTTCTCCTCGTTCATTACATATACCTAGAGGAAGAAGTTATTCTTGAATCTCAAGAACGCCATGAGAAAAGATCGATTTCAACTGTAGCTAATTCAATTTCTTTTTTTTAAAGTCATCACTTCAAATTGATTGATAAGAAGCACCAATGGCAGATCTTATTTGCAGCTAACTTATGACAGAAGACCTCTTAAATATGCATCTGTCGACAGCCATCTTTATCTTTACAACCTTAGTATGATCTCTTCAAAACTCAAACTCATAACATCGAAACTAAAATTCATAGTAATAATTTATAACATTCGCTTCAAAGAAGCACCGAACAAACTCATCTGTACATCAGCAAAGAACGCAACACCAAACAAATACAGAATCATCTTTAATTCTCAGAACTTAAATCCAAAATTATCTTCTTAGTGCCATTTCCATAAAATTAAAGTTTACCAAGAAATTAGTCAAGCCTTTCGAATAAGATTAATGCAGAATGTACTACAACATGGAAAAAAACAAAAGCAGCACAAAAGTATTCAAAAATTAAATGATTCAATCCACTAATTTTACTCCAAGCTCAATTTTCCATACAATCAAAATTTCTTCATTCGCAATTACAAACAATTCAAAAAACCGAAACTCCGATAATGAGTGAAAAAATCGAATTTCCACAGCTTAAAACAAAAAACTTACCGGTAAACTGGATCAGCATCGCCGGAACTCGCTTCGAGCAATCCAAAACAGCAAGAAAAAGCTACCAAGAAAAGAACGAAGCATCGTCGAGACATCAGATTCGTGACTATATTTAGCTCCAGAAACAAACAAAAAAAATGAAGAAAAAGAATCAAATCAAAGTCAAGAAAAGGAAAATATTAGGTTCGCGAAAGCTCCTTGATTCTTCCACGGAGCAAAGATTTGATTGTGATTGATCAAGTTCCAAACAAATTGGGGAAAATACCACTACTTTGTATCTAGAGATTGAAGCTAATGATTATGTAAACGAAAAGGATTTTGTGCTTATATATATTGTATGTATCTTTGGGTGGAGAGAGATGCGTCAATGGTGGACGTTAAGTTGCAATGAAGAGACAGGTGTGTTGTACTCTGCCATTATTTTGAGTTTCATTGAGGTACAACTGTTCAGCTTTCCTCTCCAGTTCTTTCTGCTACAGTACTTTACAATTGCCTTTTATTTTTTATTTTTGGGAAAATTGCATAATACGAAATTATGTATACAATCCCTTAAAAAATAGTCATTTTCTCTATTCTTTTTACTTAAGACAAAAAATGGGGTAGAATTTTGTGATGAAATTAATTTTTTTATTATTCATGATTAGAGAGAGTCACATGCCACAATCCATACAATAATTAAAAAGTTTTTATTCATCATTATATTAAAACAAGCATAAAAAATTACATATATTTATTTGAAATGATGCAATAATTTTGTATATTTTAGTACTTCAATCAATGATTTTGATTTATATATCTCTAAATATTCTTTAAAAGATAAAAATTGATCAATATCAATTTCTCACAAACAATAACATTTCTTTCAAAAAATCATATCACATATAATTATTACACTTTTTTTATATAAAAGATTATTTCAAACACTTCTTCCACCAATCATATTTTTAACCCTTCAAAATAAAATGTGTTAAATTTTAATAAAATTGAGAAATAATAAATAACGTGCCCTCCAATCAGGACTTAATTTGCCACTGCAGAGAACTGTAGAAAGTAGAACTGTTGAGGAGCCGCTTCCCATCAAAGGGAACATGGAGGGATGACCACAAATCTCGTGACGAGCATTATGGTCATGATTCCTTGGGCAACTTACCAGCTGACACGTGGATTATCTTTTTTTATTTTGATAGGATTTCCTTTATTAGTTTTCTACACATGTAAAAATTTATGACAAATTGGGATCATATAAACTGTGAAATTATAAATTTCACATGTCCACAAATCAAATTGTGTTAATTATTATTTTTTGTATTCTTTTAAATTTTTTATTTATATAATCATTTTATACATAATTAATATAATCACTCGACACATCACCCATCAAATTATTAACAATTAATTTAATATATTTTATAATTTTCAAACTATTTTAAAACTATAAACAACAACCATTATTTTTATACGATTCTCTAAAAGAAAAAAAATTAATTTTTAAATTAAAAAATAACCTAATTTTTCACCAAGGGTAAAAAAAAAAAAAAATTCGTCCCATAAGTGTCACCATGTACACTTTTAGTTCTACGCTTCTCACTTTCCTTACTTTTAGTACCATAAGTCGTCAAACTTATCAGTTTTGGTCCATTGACCAAATTCCGTCCAAATTTAAATGGAACCACGCACGTGAGTCGTGCCTGGCCGTTACTGTAGGGTAAAAACACGAGAATTCTCACTAAAAAGTACAAAATCACAATATTTTTTAAAAAAACTTACAATAATTTGGGGGTGATTGTCTCCTCGTGACATTCCTTGATCAAATTCCCGCATTTTTACCTTGCAGTAACAGTCACGCATGACTCACGTGCGTGGTTCCATTTAAATTTGGACAAAATTTGGTAAGGGATCAGAACTGATAAGTTTAACGACTTATGGTACTAAAAGTAAGGAAAGTGAAAAGAACGTGACTAAAAATGTTAAATGGTGACCAAAAAATCAATTTTCCTTTTTCACCACCAAAGTGTGGAGTGTAGACTTCCAACTAAAATTCGCACATGCAAGTGAGATACGATAAAGATTACTTTTAACGCTATGACCGACATATAAAACCAGTAAATACTCTCTATCTTCTCTCCTGTCCGATCTCCAAAATTAGGGCTCATAATTTATCCCCCCAAAAAAACCCTAACTCCAAGTTTCGATCCCCTTTCTCTCTTTATCTTCTTGCAGATAAGACCATCAGTCTTTGCAGCCCCATCTCACATGATCATATCCAAGTATCAATTCTAAATTCGCCTAAACCCCGTTAAAAAAAATCCCCATTTGCTCTTTTCATCGTAGCTTCGAAGTGTGATTAATCATGGAGATGGATGGGGGGAGACGAGTTTTCAACAGGCTTGGACCATCTTCTTCCAGCGATAACGGTAACAATAGCGATAAGCAGCAGAAAGTGTGTTTTCATTGGAGACAAGGAAAGTGCAATAGGTATCCGTGCGCTTTTCTACACAGCGAATTACCGACGTCGTCGAATGGAAAGAGGGCGCACCAGGGGTTCGGGGCGGACGATAATTATCGAGGCAGTGGCGGATTGAGGAGAAGTGGGAACTATTCTTTTAATAAAAGTAATACATGGGGGAGGGCGCAAGCACAGCAGCAGCCTGTTAGTAATACCAGGACTGTTTTGAAGAAGATTGAGAAATTGTGTAATCATTGGGTACAAGGCAGCTGTAAATTCGGTGATAATTGTAAATACTTGCATCAGTGGTCTACTGGGGATTGCTTTACACTTTTGGCGCCTCTTGAGGGACACCAGCAGGTCGATTTTGTTACGTTGCTCGTGTTTCTTTGTTAATGAATGGTAGTTTCTTATGTTGGAGCCATGTTTTTATAGGTTATGTGTTTGATTTATGAGAAATGGATGTGTTCTGTTCAATCTTTTGTGGTTTAATAGGATTGGATTAGTTGTGGGCTTTCCATTTCATTGGAATACCAGTTCATTGTTTAACTAGTTGAAGATCTTTTTGGTATCGGGTTCGAATGGCAAGAATTAGTTCATCTTGTTTTGGTATGGTATTATGGTTGGGAAGTCTGGGTTGGGAAGTACAGATCAATGAGCAAATTAAACTCTTTTTTATTGGATGAGATGAAGGCTTTTGGTTATGTAGCGAATGCATTATGTATGGCATTTTCTTAGCTAGTGTTTTACGTATCTCCGAGGCTTTTGTGCAATTTTCTTTTGCTGTATCATTTTGTGTTATAGAGAAGAATTCGTGGATCAGGTTGTCACTGGGATTGCTTGGCCCTCGGGTTCTGATAAGCTTTACACGGGGAGTCAAGATGAGACTGTTAGAGTTTGGGACTGCCAATCTGGTCAGGTTTGTTAACATTATTATTTACATTCTTCTCCCTGCAAACTTTTATATGAATTTTTAAATATGCTAGCGGAGAAGATATCATGCTTATCAATGATATTTTAAGCTTAGAGTTTAATGAATTGTGGTTGATTGGTTTTGTACATTGCATTTTGACCCTCATTAACAGCTGGAGAAAGATGCGAAGGTTGTTATGAGTTTTGATCAATATTGTGTAGAAAAGCTACTAATAGAAAGAGAACTAGTTTTAGTTATTGAGGAAATAAAATTCAAAGTGCTCTGACGTCACTACAGCAGACATATTATAGTTGTAATTTTACATTTTCGTGGTTTTCTGGTTTTTCTTTTTCAGTTGGCAGGAGTAGTGAATGTAGGGGGTGCAGTAGGCTGTATGCTAAGTGAAGGTCCTTGGGTATTTGTGGGTTTAACGAATCTTGTCAAGGTATGTTAAAGGGTAAAGGTATCTTTAATATTTATTATTATTTATTTTTGTGTATGAGAGTGCTGTTGTTCATTTTCTTAATAGTTGTCCGTTTCTGAGTCAATGGCATTCATTGTGATGTACTAGGCATGGAACATTCAAACACCTACGGAGCTCACTTTAAACGGGCCTGTTGGACAAGTATATTCACTTGTTGTTGGCAATGGTCTTCTCCTTGCTGGGACACAGGTAATTTAGTGTATTTCATGGCTAATTGTGTTTTTCGTTTCATTCTCCACACAAATGCATTGTCCTTGTGTATGCCATATACATATGTTTGATATGTCAGTGGATTGTCCCAAGCAGTTTCATATGTCAATGCAAAGTTGTGGTCACAGTTCAATACTATCTCCAAGGATGGACTCATACAATGCACGTTTATAACTGAAAAATATTTGTATTTTGTACTCATGTATATCGAATTATACTCCTTTTTATAAAACGAGATGTTGTAGATAGGGATGGCAACGGATCCGGTTCCACCCGGAACCGCCCCGGAACCGCCCCGTCGGTTCCGGGTCTTTTGGCCTTAATCGGTTCCGGATCCGGATCCGGGTCCAAATATTCGGTTCCTGTGCGGTTCCGGATCCGGATCCGGATCCAATATGGACCCGATTATATATGCCCTAATTTTAAAAATCCAATTATTTAAAATCAAAAACCTAAAACCTCCCAAGTCCCAACTCCAATATCACCCGTCTCGCCGCCGTCTCGCCGCCGACTTGTCGTCGTCTTCGTCGCCGGTCGCCGCCGCACCGCCGCACCGCCGCAATTCCATAGAATCAGGTTCGTATCTCTCCTTTTCCCATGTCTCTGTGGGTGAACTTTTAAAGTAGATTGGAAATATAGCGGATATACCTCGTCTTTCCATTTTCTGGGATAGATTGGAAATATACCTCGTCTGCTGGTGAGTCTTCGTATACGATTTTGGTGTTTGAAGCCTGAGAAAAGGCCCGAGTTTTGGCAGATTGTTAAGGTACTTGAGGAGTTTGAGTCGTCTCTTGCTCGTGATGGAACTCTTTGTCTACCGCTAAACCCAAAATGTAAAGACCATAAGAAGGGTCTGATTCATTGGATTCAAACAAAAAAAAGCCCAAAACAAAGCCCAAAAAAAAAGCACCAAAAAACAAAAAGCAAAAAAAAGTCCAAAAAAATGTGCTAAACGGGTACCCGTGGGTAGGACCCGGCGGTTCCGGTTCCGGGTCCAAAATGAGGAACCGGTTCCGGATCCGGTTCCGGGTCCAAAAAACAGACATGCGGATCCGGTTCTAGACCCGCCGGTTCCTACCCGGAACCGGCCCGTTGCCATCCCTAGTTGTAGATACGCCGAAACACATAAAAAGCACTCACGTGCACAGGAAAGGACATATACTGTTTCCTTTTAGTCATATAATTTTTTATATGTTTCAGGAGGGATATATTATCACCGTTAACTTGTCCTCTCATAATAATTTTTAAATATTACAGGAAGGGACAATATTGGCATGGAAATTTAATGTAGCTGCCAACTGCTTTGAACCAGCTGCATCACTCAAGGGTCACACCCTAGCTGTTGTGACACTAGTTGTAGGTGGTAACAGAATGTACTCTGGCTCCATGGATCACTCTATAAAAGCAAGTTTTCTTCTTCTTTTTTCACCCTGATAAAATTTCGTATCTGCCCCCATAATTTTGTTGAAAGATGTGTTGCTTATTTTTGTTTCTTGTTCTATATTTTATGTGCAGGTATGGAATCTGGAAACGTTGCAGTGCATACAAACTTTATCGGGGCACACAGATGTTGTGATGTCTGTTTTATGTTGGGATCAGTTTCTTTTGTCAGCTTCTTTGGACAAAACTGTCAAGGTTTGTAGTTGTTTCTGGCATTTGGATTATTCTTAAAAGGTGACATTAACAACCTTCGATATGGTAGGTTGTGATGTCTAGGTGTATACAAAAATCATTGTGATGTCTAGGTACCTGGAATCACAAAATTCTGTATGGTAGGACCCACAAGACATACTAAACAGGGAAGATTGTGATTGTACTAGGACCGGCGTTCTGAGACTCCACTAAAATTGCTCGATAATATGTTGCACTGGATGCTTTTTAATAATAATTAAATATTTATCAATTTCCCCATTTTGTGTAGGTTTGGGCTGCAACTGAGACGGGCAACTTGGAAGTAACATATACCCACACCGAGGAACATGTATGCTTTTATATACTCTTCCATCTCTCTTTAATTGCTTTCCTTTCCTACATTGAGAATTATTACATAAACATTTTCAACTACGACAAAGAGAAACTATCTTCATTTTGGGGAAAATAGCAATAGTAACTTCTGCTATTAGTAATAGTTTGCATTCTTTAGCATAGCACTTGTAATAGTTATGAAAAACACCCGAGGCTACCGTAAATATAGGTTACAATTTCACCCCGTTTTAGTCAAAATAGATTACAATTTCATACCCCATGTCAGTAAAAGCAAGTTACAATTTTACCCTCTATTTTTCGAGTTATCAGGATCATGAAGTGTCGTTAAAATACTCAATGAGGGTGTTTGCATGTAACTATCCCATATCTTCTTCTGTGTGTTAACATGTATGACTCTCTCCTGTAGGGTTTACTCACTCTATGTGGGATGCATGATTCGGAGGGCAAACCCGTGTTGTTATGCTCGTGCAATGACAATTTAATTCGAGCCTATGATTTGCCATCGTGAGATTCACACTTTCCTATCCTTTTCTTACTAAATGATTCATATTTTTGGTTTTTGAGCATTTGCATTTTTTCGTACTTGAGATGGATACTATCAATAATATATCCTTACACATTTTATTTACACATTTTATTTATTTTTCCGATTATTAGATTTTCCGAGAGAGGAAAGATCTTGGGTAAGAAAGAAATTCGATCCATACAAATTGGTCCCGGTGGTTTATTTTTCACTGGGGAGGGATCGGGTCCAGTGAGAGTATGGAAGTGGTCAGCCGAAGCAACTGCCACATCATGAGAAGCAATTTATAGTAACCAAATTGCATCGTTTATGTATTGATTTAGAGTTATTATTCTCGTTATCGATGTGAGAGTTCATTAAATGAAATGCGAGATGAAATAAATGCCAGTTTTGGTACATTTTTTTTTTCTTTTTCGAATTTTCCTTTATTTTATCTCTGGTTTTGATGCTGTGAGGGTGCTTGAGTCATCTGGTTATTTATTGCCTGTGTAACATTGTTATAGCGGATGTTTTGATTTAGTAATTTGGAAATGTAAACTCGTCGATTAATTATTTTTCGTTCTGTTTGATAGTCAGTTTTATCAAATTTTTATCAAATTACTTTGGACTTTTTTTTTTTTTTTTGGTTACAAATTACTTTGGACTTTTAGTTTCTGCAATGTGTACCAATTTCAGGTCTATATAATCACAACCCTTTTGGTTTTGATAATAGTTAGTCATGGAAAAAGATGTACAAGCTAACACAATAAAGTACAATTACTACTTTGAAATAGTATATGATCATTGCAATAATTATATTTGTATTTGCACAAAAAATGGTCACATTAGAACATGTACAAGACTAGCATATGCTATAGTTGCTCCACTCTTATGGAACTAGAATCACATATTTCTTGATTCAATTCAATACTACTCCAACCTAATGGCTTTAAAACATCATCTTTATCCATCATTTCTCTAATCTTCATCGCATCGTCCCATCTATCGACACTCGCATACAAATTCGATGAGAGTATATAATCCCCACCATTACTCGGGTCCAATTCAAGAACCTTCTCCGAAGCAATTTTGGCTAAAACAAAATCACCATGAACTTTACAAGCACTAAGTAATATCCTCCAAACGACAACATCCACAAATATAGGCATACCCTTTATAAACTCGTACGCCCCATGAACATTACCCGCCCGACAAAAAAGATCCACCACACACCCATAATGCCTCGTTTGGGGCACCAAGTTATAATCTTTCTCCATGCTATTGAAAAATTCGAGCCCTTTATCCACTAAACCTGCATGAACACAAGCTAGCAATATCCCGACAAAGGTCCCATGAATAGGCCTTATACCTTCTCTTAACATTTGTGAAAAGAGCTCAAGGGCGTGATTGGAATCACCGTTTATTGCAAGGCCCGTGATAACGGAAGTCCATGAAACCGAATCCTTGTCTTTCGTTTCATGAAAAACCGTCAATGCCTCTTGAAAGGATCCACATTTGCAAAACATGTCAATAAGAGCGTTTTTAACATGAATATCCGTTTTTACACTATTTTCACGTATATAATCGTGGATCGCTTTACCTAAATCGAGTCTTCCTAAACGGGCACACGCAGAAAGAATAGTAGCTGCCGTTATTTGATCAGGCTTAACCTTAGCCACCATCATTTCCTCGAAAAGCCTAATAGCATTAGCGTATTCTTTGGCATGAGAATACCCCTTGATCATAGAGGTCCACGAAACAACATCTCTTTCAGGCATTTCATCGAACAGTTTCTTCGCTGCAACTAAATCCCCTGTTTTTGCAGCCCAAATAATCATTGCATTCCAAGAAACAATATTCCTTTCTTTCATTCTATGAAAAAAATCCCACGACAATGCAATCAAACCACGTTTCCCATATACATCGATCAATGTATTGCCCAAGTACACATCAATCTCAACACCATTATCCTCAATATACTCAACAATAGAATCTACAAGTTTCCACTCACCTAAATAACTACAAGCTAAAACAATTTTCACCATTGTTACAGCATCAGCTGTCACATTTTCCACCCTCATCACATCAAAAAGACCAAGAATTTCTTTATACTTAGCACACTGACTATATCCACAGATCAAAGAGTTCCAAGAAACCAAATCCTTTTCATCCATTTCATCAAACACTCTTCTCGAAGAACACAAATCACCACAACAACCATACATATTAATCAAAGCATTACAAACATAAAGATACGATCCGAACCCGAGTTTCAAAACATGAACATGAACCCTTTTTCCATATAAAACATCCGAAACTCTAGCACAAACTTTGCTTAAGAATATAAAAGTGAGATTATCACCACGAAATCCCCTCACACGCATTTTATCGAACAAGTGGAGCGCATCAACAGGGCTATCGCCTTTCGACAACCCACGAATCATGTGATTCCAAATGGGTAATGGGGGATTATGAATCTCGTTGAAAGCCAAATGAGCTTTATATATCGACGCTTGAGAAAGAGCATAGGATTTGATAATCTGTGACATTGCATTTGGGTTTGTATGTTGGAGGGTTCGAATATAGTGAGCGTGAAGCTCTTTGATGGGATCGTGGGGGTTTCCATAGTTGGGTAATGGCTTCGAGGAATGGCGAGAAACGGATCTTACAAGTTTCATGAGAAGTGAAAACAAAATCTAGCAAGTTTTACGTTGTACGTGTTAAAGATCTTAGTTGCACCTTTTGAAGTAACAACTTGTACCTTGTAGTCATATTTATTTGAAGATATATCATGAATGTTATTATTAATATTAATTCTGAAAATTGAATCAAACTATTTGATAATCGATCGTTGAAAATTAGTTCGAGATTGGTTCGATAACTTATCTAACCAAGCTTAAACAATTTTTTTGTATTTGATAAATTTTGGAACTTTTTTTTATTAGTAAAAAAATAATATATAAAAACATGTATACTTGTGTTCATCTCGATCAAAGCTCGTTTAAACTCAACTAAATTAATAATCAAACCAAACACAAACACAAATATTATAACTCACATTATAATAAAACAAATTTGAATAACTATTTTTAAATTATCAACTCTTGAAAATATAAATATGTAATGGTATGGAAATAAAAGAAATAATATAAGCAGTACAAATGTACAAAATATTTGTGTACTCCTTATTTCACCTAACTAGTTATCTTTCAGGAGAGCTTATAGAACAACCTTATTCAAACCCTAATTTAAAAAATAAGAAATTAACTGATTGAAATAGACTGATGATCAAGAATCAGCCAAATTTGACTAAGGATCAGTTTGTTTTCCCACTTAAAAATGTGCAATTTAATAAGTATTTAAATCTTCTTTTTATAATTTCGTTTGATTTTATTTTCGACTCCGAAAATAATTTCTAGTTATATCAAACACGCCCTTAATTCAATAAAATAGTTCCGAATTGTCTGTCAATTGATATTTATTTTTGTTAAACTTTTACAATAGCAGAAAAATGCTAGAGAAATAATTTTTTTTATTTATTTGATGTCAAATTAAAAAGTGCACAAGAATTAATTAATATAAATTAAGAAATTGTTTGTTTTAAATAATTATTTAGCAAAGGTGGATATGCTTTGTCGTAAAGCACAACTTATTCTAAATGAAATGTATTTATATTTCTTTATGAGTGACTTAAAAGTATTACAAATAAACCTCCATGTACCAAAATTCCAAAAAAAATACGAATTTCTGTACTGTTATTTAATCGATTAATTTATACATTGATGTAAACTATAAATACCACAATTTTCTGTAGCAATCTCATCATCTCTAATACTCTAACAATCTTGGTCTCTATATACTTTTGTGTTCAAATATTTCACAAAATTATGGGTCTCAAAATGATGTACATTTTGAATATTTTGCTTCTTTTAGTGTGGATTTCAAAGTCTGAAGCAATTCTTGATGCTCAATACTATCAAAAAACATGCCCTCAAGCTGAAAATATCATCTTTCAATCTATTCGTAATGCTACGATTTATGATCCGAAAGTGCCCGCTCGTATTCTCCGAATGTTCTTCCACGATTGTTTCGTTAGGGTATTCCTTTTCTCTCTCAATTAGGGGTATAAACGAGCCGAGCTTGATGATTTGTCCAATCTCGAACTCGAGCCTTATTAAACAAGCTCAAGCTCGTCGAGCTGAGCCCAATCTCACGAGCTCGAGCTTGAACTTGAGTCGAGCCCGGCTTGTGACTTATGAGCTTGTAACCGAGCCCAATCTCGCAAGCTCGAGTTTGAACTCGAGTCGAGCCCGACTTGTGGCCTATAAACGAGCCGAGCTTGATGATTATTACGAGTTTGAGCCTTATTAAACAAGCTCGAGGTCATCAAGCTGAATATTCTCGACCTTTGATTCATGCTCGAGCCGAGCCCAATATCACGAGCTCGAGCTTGAACTCGAGTCGAGCCCGGCTTGTGACCTATAAAGCTTGTAACCTATAACTATAGGGGAAATCCGATTTTTGAAAATTTTGATTATTTTTTTAATATATATTTATTAATATAGTAATAAAAACAATAATATATTAAAAAATGAAAAACTCGCGAACTTCTTTTGGGGATAAATGGGCTCGAGCTTGTTCGAGACGGGACGAGCCAGCTCGACTCATCTTACACCCCCTACTCTCAACAAGCAATGACCCGTAACCATAATTTTATCTCGAATCGAGATAAATTATCGTGTTACTTTATATAGATACTATATTTGTGTTTTTTTAATTAGAATTGCGTATATAATATGAGAATTTTCCAATTAAAGTTCGTTTTTTGTTTGGTTGACGATTTTGCGTAGGGATGTGATGCGTCTGTTTTGCTCGACTCGACTCCTAATAACAAAGCGGAGAAAGATGGTCCTCCAAACGTCTCTCTTGCAGCATTTTACGTTATCGATGATGCCAAAAACAAGCTCGAAAAATCATGTCCAGGAACTGTCTCTTGTGCTGATGTATTAGCCATTGCAGCTAGGGATGTTGTGGTTCTGGTAATACATTTTTTTGTCCTAAAAATTCTTCAATATTTTTTTTTTCACAAGTAATTAAATTACCATATAATTTTGTTAGCTAGATAAACATATTTATACCTATATACTTTATACTGTATATATAGTATGTATTTTAATAGTATGTAATTCCCCCCAAAAAAATTTAAATTTTTTACTATAAACATAAACAAACAAAGGCTTAATTCATTTTCTAATATTTATACTTGTTCATCATCATTCCAGTCAGGAGGGCCTTTCTGGAGTGTACTCAAAGGAAGAAAAGATGGGAGAATATCAAAATCAAACGAAACCCTAACTCTACCATCCCCAGCCTCCAACACATCTCAGCTCATTCAAGCCTTCTCTCAACGGGGACTCACCGTCAAGGACCTTGTCACTCTCTCCGGCGGCCACACGCTCGGCTTCTCACACTGCTCCTCCTTCGAATCTCGCCTCCGCAACTTCTCCTCATCTCACGACGCTGATCCGACGCTCAACGCCCAATTCGCCGCCGATCTGAAGCGCAAGTGCCCCAAACCTAACGCCGATCGCACCGCCGGTCAGTTCCTGGACTCGACTTCGTCGGTGTTCGATAACGATTACTATAAACGGATTGTTGCCGGAAGAGGCGTGTTTGCTTCCGATCAATCGTTGCTTGGGGATTACAGATCTAGGTGGATCGTTGAGGCGTTCGCGAGAGATCAGGTTGCGTTTTTCAGAGAGTTTGGTAATGCGATGGTGAGGCTTGGGAATGTTGGTGTGAATGAAAATGGCGAAGTGAGGTTGAATTGCAGAGTTGTGAATTGATCAAATCGAAAACGAGTTCAATGGGTCTGAGTGGTGAATTATGTGAGGATTGTGTTATTGGATTCAATCTGTTTTAAATTTTTTTCGAGATTCGAGTTTAAATGTTTTTTTTAATTTGAATTTGAGGGTAATAAAAAGAAGAAATCTTTCTTCTTGAAAATAAATGTTGGGGATTTGGTGTAATTGTGATTTGTTGTAATGTTTTGCCATAATATACAAACTAGCGTGTAACCCGTGCTATGCACGGCAAAATATTAGATAAGTTATTCATAAAAATAAAATGCTTAGTGCAAAGGTAAACGAAATTGATGTTTTCATTATAACTTCATGCTATACAAATGAATTAAACACAACATATATATATATATATATATTATTATTATAGTTCTATAAAAGGTGAATGTGACAGAAGAAAAGAACAATTGAACAAATCATATATTTTTTGGATTATATTATTTTCTGTTCTTATAGAAAAATTTATAAGCCAAAACAAAGGTTGTATAAATATTTTACAATTTTTAACATATGTTCAACTCAGTATGCATTCAAATTAACTCAACGGTTATACAAATGAATTAAACACAACATATATATATATATATATTATTATAGTTCTATAAAAGGTGAATGTGACAGAAGAAAAGAACAATTGAACAAATCATATATTTTTTGGATTATATTATTTTCTGTTCTTATAGAAAAATTTATAAGCCAAAACAAAGGTTGTATAAATATTTTACAATTTTTAACATATGTTTAACTCAGTGTGCATTCAAATTAACTCAACGGTTATGACTGATTAATTTAGGGGTTAACTATCATTCTTCAACTAAAAATTGCCCATTTTTTAAAATGAAATCTTTACACAAATTTTAAACTGATACTATGCATTAATTAAAGAAGTTTATTTTTAATCAAATTTTTGGATTATCTAATTTCTTTTTGTGAATTGAGATGTTAAACTAAATAAGTTGCATTGAATATTTTATTATTTAACACTAAATAATGCTATTGAGAGAAAATTACAATATTAGTCATGTAAGTTATATGAGTTTGCGAAATTGGTCTCATTTTCTGTTTTCTGATTTGGTAGACTTGGTTTTGTAATTATCAAACTCGCTAATTAAGGTCAAATTTCACCATAAAGTATCAATTTTGCTATTTTGGAGGTTTAAGCAACTTCCAGCCTATTTGAAGTTGGCACATGACAAAATTGATAAATGTGTCTGCGTTTTTCAATAAATATGACTAAATTTGTTAGTTAAGAAATAGATGGAGAAAGTTTGTCATCCCAATACGTTCCTGACTAATTTTACAATTTACTCTTAAAATGCTTACATAGTTTATCATAGTCATAAAACTCATTGATAATTTAGTCCAAAATTACTGTAATTCTTTTTGAAATAAAAAACTGATGGAATATATTATAGACTAATAATAATTTTAAACACATAATCTTTTTTAAACGATTGATAATAATTTTCTGTGTTATGGCTTTTAAAGGTGAAAGTGGTATATATTAAATATACACAAACCTGAATTTGCTCATAGTGTCATTTAAAAAGGGTGTAAATGGTGTATATATTAAGGATGTAAATACTTGAACTTTACTCATAAAAACATTTATGCCACCAAACAATATTAGACACTACTAAAAATTATGTCAGTGAATTGTCATATCTAATTTAACCATAAAATTACAAAAAAAAGTTCAATATTGAAAAGACCACAATCGATCATTAGTTTAGCAACATAATACAAATCATATGCATTATAAACAACACATTATAATGGGAACCCAAAAAAGTAAAAATGGAATATCATGTGGAGAGATTTTCAAATTCATTCAGCAATATATATGTTAGATCATAATTTGGAGATAAAGCAAATAAAAATGCTAGAAATGGGAATTTCATTTTTTGAAATAACAACTGTCGCTACTAAGTTGCATTCATAATTCACATAATTTTTTGATCAAAATATGAAAAATATAAATACATTATATGCGAGGAGAAATAGAGTACAAAATCCATACCTCTATAAATTCATATTATGTTATTTGAGTAACAAACTAAATCAAACCTGCAAAGAACATAAAAATATGGCATGTCTTCAAAGAAACATTAAGCACATTTCTAAAAAATTAATTATTTACATAAATCTGACCCCGAAAATAACCATTATTGGTTGTGCATCATAAGAGCACAATAGAGAATTCAGTATATACAACTAATTTGCTACAATATTCATACCTCTATCGATCATATTCCGATCTTCGTACATTGGATAGACGAAATAGTGCAAAGTAATTATAAACATGAATTACTAATTAAGAAACAATGTTATGATCTAACCAATCTTTCTTTAAACTCGCATTGCATTGTATGTAGTTCACACAATTGATTTATAATGAAATGAAAATGGAGATATACACAGTTTATAGTATTGTTTTAATGTGATGAAAATATACCATAAATTGGGAGCTTAATTGTTGGTAATTGATTTTGAATCATTTGTAAAAATAAAAAACTTACCATACACTTTAATCATTCATAGATCCAGAATATGTTATTTCTAATTAATTGTAATTACCTTTCCAAACTAATATATAAATTCAAAATTTGAACTTAATTACATAGTCAACCAAATTGATAATAATTACATTTCCTAACTAATAAATATAAATTCAAAATTTTAACTTAATTACATAGTCAACCAAATTGATTATAATTATATTTCCTAACTAACAAATAATAATTCATAATTTTAACTAATTACTTAGTCAACGACCAATGAATTTTTTTTAGCAATTAAAAAAAATTCAAAATTCTAAAAAATTAGTATTAGCAAAGTGGGTCCCACACCGCTTTGCTATAATATATATATAGATGTTTTGTATTTATTATAATGCGCCAAATTTTAAATTTTGATATAATTATAATTATTAATAATTTAATTACTAGAAACAATAAGTTTTTAAATAATTAATGAAATTAAAAATTGAAAAATTATGTCCAAAAGGTAATATATGAGTGATTCTAATTTCAGTGAATTTAAGCAAAAACAACATAATGTCTTTGTGCTAGCACAAATACTTACATGAATTTATTAAAAATATGCATGCACACGTGATTTTAAATTGTATACTATGTTTTTGTATTTAACATTTATACTTGATAACCATATTGTATTTATTTTTATATATATGTATAAGATTATTACATGTGATGTAATAAAATATTCGTATTATAATGTCTTAGATTGCACTCGTATAACAAGCTGCCTACGTACCTTGTGAAGGATCAAGTTAGACGTAGTTCTAAAATTAAGGTTGGTATATTTATGACAACTCGTAGAGTAGGGTCAGACATCCGTCCCCACAATGAGCTATAAATGTCGTATTTATAGTAGTTGGATCCACTATTCATGACTTGACGTGTGGATCCATAAGCTTATTGGCGCGTGTCACATTATTGTGAGTCCACGTTTTACTGGGTTGGGCCAGATAAGGGGCCATATCAGGCCCATCACTTCTCGGCCCATAATCTAATATTAAGTATAATACATATACGAGTTGCTATGTACGAACTGCAGTATACGAGGTGATCATTACGAGGTGACCACAATATGCCCCATTAACATGATAACCATATTGATATCATAAAATAATATTATATGTTTGTATCGTTATATCTATATCTCGCACTTGTTTTTGTTTTCTAGAATGCAATCGGGGGTTATTTTCTTCATCCCATTTTTCCAATTCATTTCTAATTTATTTGAAAATAAATCCGTTTGTGTGAGAAAATTAATGGGCCTGAAGTGGATCTGTATTATATTAATGGGCCTAAAGATATTTCATTTTAATTGATAAGAACTAATTGGGCCTTATCTTACATTTTTCTGTTTTTTTCTTATTTATGATTTTACAACATATTGAAGATGTTACTAACAAATACTCATGTTTGAAGAGGGAGCTACAAAATTAACCCTTTTTAGATAAGTGTGATTTCAAAATGTCAATCTATATACATTTACAAGATAATTAGGGCAAAAAAGATAAATCGCGGGTTTAATTTAAAGATATCGAGTTCAACATTTACTAATAACTAGTTTATAATTCTTTATAGTTGATTTTATTCGTGTTGATTCGAATTCACCAACTCAATATCATAAGTTTCTAAATATATTTCAATATTTATTGTTTTAAGTACTATACTATTCTCGTTGTTATTATACATCGCCATATAAGGTGATGTTACAAGTATTTTGTATTTTCATTAATTGAATATAAATAAAAACTACTACTTTAAAAAAAATGAATTTTGTAGGGGAGTGATAAAAATGCTCCATTTTTTATTCCTTGCCATTTTATATGACAAATTAATTTTACAAAAATAGACAAGAGTTTTCTAATCAATATAATAAAATTAAGTATTTATGAATTTTGTAGTTCACAATCTTAAAACTAAAAAGTGTCTAATAAATATATAGTAGCTATCTTTATTTTATAGTCCCATCGAATAAACGTGTTTTATCTTGATAAAGATTGAAATTATGTTTAATCTTATTTAACAAAAATAAAGATAGCTACTATATATTCGATGGGACTAAATTAAGTTGACTCATGTTATGTAACTATTTGCATCACCTATAATAAAATTTGTCTTTGAAATTTGATAAAATTATACATAATATTTTAAATATATTATAGTCAATTTAGTTAATAAAAAAAGTGATAATATATATCTTTATGCAAAAGTACTTAATAAAAATGTGGAGCAAACATAAGCTATTATGTGGTAATGCAAAATATAGCATTAATGTGTCTATTTATTACATTTGTACGATTGTTTCCTCCTAGTTCAATAAATTGCAACATTTCCCTAATTTATAGACATAATAAATATTAATTAGTATCTATCAAAGTTAGGGCAACTCCATTTCTATTTCAAGTTGTTATTTCATATTATATTAAAATAATAATATAATAAGGGGCAACCCTAGCAATGTCTATGTGTGCAATAAATTTGTACTAAACTACTTTTTAAATTAAAGTTGATAAGCATTTAAAATTAAAATCAACAAACACTTCCAAATAAAAAAATTCAAAATTTCAATAATTTATTTATAATTTCAGTGATGATTGTGTCAAATTCAACCAGCATAATGAGCTTGTGTTTTGAGATGGATTTCACCTTTTGAAATTTAAATTGGAATAGGTGATCATGTCAGATACTGATTATACTGAATTAAATCAATATATAATTAACCTAATTTGTGATAAATCACAACCACATATGTACAATTAATGTTGTATATATAAAATAATTATAAATTTTTAATTAATTATCTAGAACCTAAACTTTAATGATCCCTAGAGATCAGCTTGTCAACTACCTCAAAAACTTCTCAACTACAGTAAATAAAAACAAGGTCATATTGATGATTTTTGTTTTTTCCATGAAATTTCAATGAAAAATAAAAAAGGTTGACTCGTTAGATTTTTAGGCAACTTACTAATTAAGTCAATCTCAAATTTTGGTAAGAATTATAATTTTTTAAAATTCAAGATTCATCTAAACCGTTGACATTTACTCTTAATTTATAGAAGAAATGATAAAATAAAATCATAAAATCACTCAACAAATTATTCACCATGAGAGATCAATTATTACATATAAACTAACAACTATAATCGTTGCAAAAGTAGACAAATAAATATTACATTTTTTCGTTGGATTCAAAAAGGACTTCAAAATTTTAAGATCACAGTTTTTCTTCTAGAGGAATTACTGATTAGTAATTAACCTATTATCCCTATTAAACTAAGCTTCCAATTTAAATATTAAAATCAATTTGTTTTGAAGAATGTAAAAAAAAATCAATTTAAATGAGATATTGCATAGCATAATATATGAAAATGGGCAATCTAGGTTCATTAAATATCTAATGAATTATTAGAGCTAAGTCCACACTAAACAGGTCACTAATACAATAATTAATGACATTGTACTACTCTAATTAGTCCCATAATTAAGTACTATTCTTAAAAGGACATTCCATGGGTGTAGCACATAGAAATGAAACTTACCAAATATTTTTTTTTTCATTAGTTTTCTTGGTTGACTTGGAATTAAAACCCACCAAAATTGGTGATAATTAATGAGGGATGGACCAAGATTTTTATAATTAGGGATGAGATTTTTTTTTTCAAGTCGACCCAATCCGAACTTCATTATTTTTATTAATAAACTTGAAAGTTTTTAAATATTTATAATTTAAATAAATAGTTTATATAAAATAGGTTGAGCTCGATTTACCTTAGAAATAAGCTCATCAATCTATCAATCAAGTTAGAAAAAATAACAAGACAAGTTAGTACTTAACAATATGCAAATATTACAAATTTTACATAAAAGGGACCATTTTATCATCGGCCATTAATATGAGAAAATACAAATGATAAATATTAATTACGTAAATCTAATCATCTATACTATTATAAAAAGAAAGCCATTTTTGTGTCTAAAATGGAAGTTATTTTGGGACTTTTTATAGATTTTAGCCTTTTGTCTTTTTATAATTTAAAAATCTAAATATAATTTTGAGGGTAAAATAGAGATTTTATCATGATTGGGTAGTTGTCATACCATTTTTTAGTTTGTCAAAAATACCCTTGGGATGTGCAATTTAAAACCCACATAATCTCCAACCACCACCCCTCTATTCTCAAATCTCCATTTCTCTCTCTAGAAATTATAATATTTTTTTAAAATTAATATTAATTAATTTTTTTAATTATATTTAAAATAATTATGCACGCGAGTACCGCGTGCAGAGATGCTAGTATAACAAAAACAAATGACGAGTTTATACCACCAATCTAGCAAAAACCAATAAGACACAAAATTAGGCATTAACAAAAGAATTTGACTTTTCATACCAATTATGAGGTGAAGCACTTAATATCATATATTAAAAAAAAAAAAAAATTAATCAGCCAATCACTGCAACCCACGTAGCAAATTAAACTCTCGAGATAAATGCAAATAACCCCCACGTGAAATATTTTATTAGCTGAAAACCCCTTGTGAAAAAAATATGGGCTAAAATCCCCCTGTGAAAATTTTAAATTGTATAAAACCCTCTGTGAAAAATTTTTGGCTAAAAACCTCCCGTGAAATTTTCAAATTGCATGAAACCCCATGTGAAAAAAAATATAGCCTAAAAACACCCTGTAAAATTTTTAAATTTACAAATTAATTAATAGTACTAATAATCAAATTTTAGGATATTAATTAAACTTTATCCAACAATTAATTTTCAATGTAGTTATATTTCGTATTGGTAAAATTTTACAAGGGATTTTTAAGTTATATTTTTTTCACATAGGGTTTTATGCAATTTGAAAATTTCACAGGGGGTTTTATGCTATATTTTTTTCACATGGGGTTTCATGCAGTTTAAAAATTTCATAGAGGTTTTTTAACCTATATTTTTTTCACAAGGGGTTTTCAGCCAATAAAATATTTCACGTGGGAGTTATTGCATTTATCCCTTAAACTCTCATTGGTCAATTTATTCAATATCCAATAAAATAATCAAAAAGGCATGTGTGTCAGCATATAATTCGCAGACACATCACATCATCGTACGATGATGTTAACGTTGGAGCCCTATTTTTACTAAACTTTCCCTTTTTATATTAATTTTCACAAACTCAACTATTTTCTGTAACAACTGTAAACTTCACCTTTTCTCTTTCAATCTTTAAATTTCCTAAATCAAGATAAAAAGAAAATAATGGGTTATTTTTTATTTATTTATTCAGATGATTCCTGTTTACCTTTTATGTGCTTTTCCTTTTTTGTGGAGTAAGACTTTGATAGAGAAATATATATAATATAGTAGATATGATCAATAAGGAAATATTTAGATTTTAATTCTGTGGTCTGAAAATAAAGACATTCTTACATCAAACTCTATCAGATAATAGATCCTTTGTTCTTTTATTCTTTCTGCTTGTATCTATATCTATATCTATATCTATCTATATATATTTCCTAGGATTTGAGAGTGTAAATTCCTTGAATAAGTTTTGATGCTCTTATACATTTATTATTCCCCTTTTTTTCCTGATTAATCACTATCTGAGCTAATTTCTTCTCCTCTTTATTTTTTTTATGCTCTTTAGGAATATGAATTTATGCAACAAAATCTGATTTTTTTTTTTTCAGATGGGGTTTCTTGGTTTTGCTTTTCTTTTCCTAACTATTTTGGTATAATCTTGCCCTTTTTCTCAAGTCAAATATTGCCTTCAAAAGCTAGGATTTATAGGTTTTATACAGCTTCTATTGCTTTAATTGAACACAAATCTGAAATTTTTGGGCTATAAATTTACTAGGGTTTTTAAGGGTTCTTTCTCTTCTTCTAGTCTGTATATATATATATATATGTATATATTGATAAATAAATCTCTTGTATCTCGATATATTATCTCTCAGTAAACCATATCCTTTTCTGATTTCTCTTTCTGGAAAACTTGAGCTCAAGGGCTTCTTATTTTTTTGGGTGAGATTAATGAAATCTCTCTAGGGTTCAATTGTTTTTAAATAAAATTTTGAATTAAGGGTTTTCATTTATTTTAACGAATTATATATGTAGGAAAAAAATGGTGAGAGGTAAGGTTGAAATGAAGAGAATAGAGAATTCAACAAGCAGACAGGTGACATTTTCAAAGCGCAGAAATGGGCTTTTGAAGAAAGCTTATGAGCTCTCAGTTCTATGTGATGCTGATGTAGCTTTAATCATCTTCTCTCAGAAAGGAAGGCTTTATGAATTCTCAAGCTCCAAGTATGTTTTCTTATTTACACAATATATACATATATATATACACATATATGTATAAATTGGTTTGTTTTAATTTTTATTTGATCAATGAAATGAAATCCCAGACAGTGGATTCTATTTTGGTTAATTTTTATGAGTTTCACTTTGCCAAATGTGTACCTTGTCTTGTGCTTTGTTGATGCTACTTGTACTTGGTAAGATATTGTTATATTGCTTTGATGGAGCTATAAGATATGTTTTTTTTTTACGGTACTTATAGAGTTAGATTTGACGGTAAAAGTTAACTCGTGAAATATATTACATATATAGAGTGTTATCTTGATCGATTTTAGTGTCTAGTGTTAGGCAAGTTATTTGCACTTATTGTTTCTCTATCATAGTTTGGTTTTTGGTGTTTTAGATTGAGCTAATATGTACTTGAAGATACACACTTAGATATATAGAAGAAATTAATGCTTATTTGGAAGTATTAGATTTAATGTTTTATTTTATATTTTTGTAGCATAACTGCACGTGGGATAATACTAAGTGTTTCTAGATTAAAATTTACAATTGCATCGATTATATATAACTTCGCATGTATTTTTGGTTCAAATTACAAGAGGAAACATCAAAAGAAAATGGAGAATATTGATTAATTAAAGAAACTACATGACTATCTAAGGGTAGTTGATATCTATTGTTTTGCTTATTAATTTATAAGTGGATTTGTTCATTTTCAAGTTAAATACAAGACAATAAACAAAATTTAGAATAGAGTATCTCGATGAATAAAAAATACCTCGTGACCGCCATATAATTATAGTTGTTATCCATCTTATAACATCCATTATTTTGGTTTTCCATTTTCAAGCTTTTTCTTATTGAATTTTCAGCAATTTATGTAATTTTTGATTATTGGTCTTTGGATATATAATTGGTTATTTTGCTCCATCTAAGAGCAATAAACAACTATTTGGTTCGGCTGTTCAACGTACGCCATGGATAAATAACTTAATATGTTCAATGACAGACAATTGCAGACATAATAAATAGGAGAAATTACTGTAAAATTATATCATGTAAAAAAATCGAAAATACCATATTCAATAAATTAGGACAAAGTTGCTGTATTCTTGCTAACATATCATATCTTGAATATTCTTAACAATCTTCAATTATATTAGGTTGTTGCAATATGCATGCATTTCTAGCTTTTGTAGTAGAGTAAATCATAATGTTTCGTTCTCATTTTATTTAATTCTTAACAAATTAAGTTACAGTATCGTTGCAGATATACCACGTACTGTTGTCCAACCCGAAAACAAGAACTAATATAATGATCCACGCAAATATTTGTTGTGTATGATTTATTTATCTACACAATTAGCATATCGTTTTCACACTCTAATTAATCAAAATTGTTCAATATGAATTGTGGCCTAGATATTTATTGTTTCTAATTTCTATGAGTCGACTCTTAATAAGGATAAACGGAGGACAATAAAGGCGAAATTTATCCTCAATATAGTTCATTTTACTAATAAGAAACAAGCAAACAATATGCTTTATATGCTAAATTATTGACAAATGTATATTGAAAACTATTGGTTTATAAATTCCTTTCACACATCTAATAATTAAAGACCATGAAAGAAAATTCTATATATTCTTGATCATTTGGTATGGTGTATTTCAACTTTACCTCAGCAGTTATTAATCCAACTAATAATGAGTTTTACCAATTATTTCTAAGATTTATTAATGCAATGAATAATGAATGTTTACTAGTTCATAGATTAGATAAAATGCATGCTTTGAAATCCTACTAATATAACTACTTGTACTTGTTCTCATTAATTGCTTTTTAGTATTAATAATTGATTATTACTTTGTTATATTAGATTCATATTCAAATCTATGTTGTACTTTATTTACTAATGAAGTTCAATTTTTCAGCCATTGCAACTCAATTTGATGAATTTGATAAATTCTCATTAATCTCGGAATTCCTAATCAATTTTATTCCGTAAAATAAATATACATATATATATATGTCTAAGTTATATAACTAGCTTCTAATTTTGGTGAATTCTTAATTGTTTGATTTTATATTTGCATTAGAAAATTAAACCTCATAATTAGTATATTAGCTCTCTCTCTATATATATAAAAGCATTTTGAAGCCAAAACTTGGAACATTTTATTTCCTCTAATTATCAACAAAAATTCCTCAAATGAAATGGAACTTGTTATGATTTGGAAATGATTTCAATAAATTACATGCTGCACTATTACTCATTGTATCATTATTTCACTCGTTTTAGTAAAAAAGTTTCTGATGTAAAACGATTAATTAACATCAAATTGATGTTTCACTTACATATTTGTTTACTGATAATATTGTTTCGAAAGTAGAATTAGAAACTCTTAAAACCTAATTATGATTCGAAATTGCATAATTATTAGTTTGCTCAATGAAAACACATATTGTTTTTTTCCTTGTTTATAACTTTTTGAATCTCTTTATGTATCCTTTTGTATTCAAATTTCAGCATGCAAAAGACGATAGAAAGATACCTCGAACAATCAAAACAAGGACGGAATACTAGCATTGAAGTCGAACGACAAATGCAGGTTGGCTTATTTTCTATTCCTATACTGAAAACATTTCAAATCAGGAGTCATATATTTTAATTTTAAGTGTTTTTTAATTCAAATCATCACTAATTATAGCAATCATAATACTATGTATAATAAACTGTCGCGAATTGGAAATATTTATCATAAAAAATATGATCAATTTGATGAATACTACAAATTAAACAAAATGTAGTATATATGCTATATACTTTTCCTTTGTCTTGTTTTTAAAATATTTAAAAGCATTTACTTATGAGAAATCGTTTTGCAAAGTAGTACTACAAATGAAATTTAAGTAACTTACGAGGATTTGGATGGCAAAATTTCGACTAAAGTTGATTCGGGGTAGCACAAAAACAAGAATGTAGTTATATTATGGTCGTTCGAGAAGATATTCTAGAAAAAATTCAGAAAACACATCCATTTTCCATAATGAACTAGGGTTTTATGTATTACAATTCTAATTTATGGACGTATAAAAATACCGTATATACGAATACAATTTCATATAATTTCTGAATACTTCTCTCAAGAACTGTGAAAAACAATATCTAAGAACTATTTTATCTAATGGACATGAATTTTGAGGCAATTAGTTATGACCCTTGATCTTGTGTTTATATATAAAGATTATCGTATAACACATATATTTCGTAATTATTAAAATATTTTATCATCGAGTTTTCTAAATATTGCGTTGCAATTGTTGAAGATAATCGCATTGAATCAAAGAAAACGAAGGATGCAAACTTTAGGGAATATCTTGGTTATTTAAATTGTTATAACTTTTCTAAAACTACTTAAAAAATTTATTCAAGCAAAATATATAATAAGAGAATGTTTTTTTTTTTTAAATATGTTTCATGTTTTTACATCTTTTTGCTACCATATTAAGCCCTATATTTTCCACGAAAGGGTCGTTTATCGTCATTTCTGATAACTCATTATGCTTGCAGCACTTGAAGCATGAAGCAGCATATATGGCAAAAAGGATCGAGCTTCTCGAGAATTCACAACGGTTATTTTCTTAATTAACCTTTTTACGAGTCGTTTTTAATGGTTTTTATATAAACTATAGTAATTTTTTTTTTTTCAGATATTCTCAAAAATATTTATTTTTTGATTTAGTCTCTGCATGTTAATTTGCTGATGCTACAGATTCTGCTTCTTTTAATTAATATAATTATACCATTTATTCATTTTTAAAGTAAAAAAACTGATTTAAATTATAATTTTGGTGAATCATGATCAGGAAGCTTTTAGGGCATAATCTAGGGGAATGTTCAATGGAGAAGGTTCAAGAAATTGAGAACCAGTTAGAGATAAGTCTAAAGAACATCAGGGCAAGAAAGGTATGTATGAATAATCGTAATGTTGTGTTTGGATTGAATGATTTAGATTTGCGATAAAATATGAAATAAAGATCTAACGAGGCTTCAAATATTGAGTAGATTTTAGTTCCATACTAATAATGGCTCGAATAATTTAAAATGATTGTTTAAAGATTTGAAATATGTTCTTAGTAATCGAAATTTAATATGCTTATGGATTTCGTATGAATTTGAAAAAAAAAAATATCGATCAATATATAGCTTCATAATATTTATCAGAATAGGGTTTTGATGTATAACAAGGACACTATTACTATAAAGATATGATTAAAGTTGGTGATAAATTGATGATACAAAATCCATTTAATATTGTATTAATTTCTAATTGAAAAATGATCATGAAGAACAAAAAATTAGTAATTTTATTGTTAATTTTACAGGCTCAATTATTCAAGGAGGAAATAGAAAAATTACAAGCAAAGGTATATACAATCATATAACTATAACCTTATTTACTTCAAATTTTCATTGTCTTTCCAATTTATGGTACCTGAATTTATTTTGCATATTTCCAGGAAAAAAATTTGCTACAAGAAAAGGCAATATTAATTGAGAAGGTAAATTTATTGCTCATTCCATATATTTTTCGAAATTTGATAATTTAGGACGTATTTAACTTCGACTCTAACGCATTTAACTAAATCAAATTTGATGCCCCGGCCCGTGACTAAAATTTTCGATTTCGTTTTGTCTATTTATACAATATTTTATTTTGTTGATAGCTGAAATAATTATATTTTTAATCATTTTTATGGATAATTGTTGAATTACTGTCAAAAATTAAGGTACATCTGCATTGTGGAAACAAGTCAGGAAATGCAGCAGAAAAACGTAAAGAAATTGGGATGAATAATACATTGAGCTCGGATGTGGTGACTGAATTATTTATAGGTTTACCAACAACAAGAAATGGCTATTGATAATATTTAATATTTATCTAAATCTTTTTTTTTATAACAAATATATGAAAAGTAAATAGATATTATGAAAGTGAGTGTTTATTTTAGCTGCAATGATAAATTTATATAGTAGTATTTTATTTTTCAATCAATTTTCGCTCGTCAACTCATTTAGTTCGATTTTGTGGTGTTACGTTTTACATATATAAGCATAAGTGTGTAAATTAATTCCGCAATTATAGACTTGGCATGAATTATATAATTTCTAGCTTCTCATGTGATCGTGCTATATGTGAAATACGAGATCATAAAACACCATCATTTTAGAATTTTTACCCAAAATGGTTTAAAATGCACCATTTTGATGCAATCTCCTTTTTTATTTAATTTTTGTTTTATAATTTCTTAGTTCTTAAACATTCTAAATGTTTTATAATTAGGTGTTATGTGTTATTTTTTAATTTTACTTTAAAATTTAATTACATATTGCAAATTTTTAATTACATATCTATCATTTATATTATTAAATACTTTTAATCATTTTTTTATCATTGAGACTACTACTAAATAACAAATACAGTTTACACAATTTTTCAATTTAATTTTGTAAAATATAAAAAAAGATTTAAATTAAATATACTTATTATCATTATTAATAACAATTGTTCACGTAACATTTATAATAACAAAATATATATTTTGTAACAAAAAAAATAGAGTTAAGTATTATTTGTGAAATATAAAAAATAATATAATACATTAGTGTCAAAGAAATATATAGATAATATTCATTTTATAAGTGTTAAAAATGGTGTAAATGTAATGCATTGAAGTAAATTTCAGTGTAGCTCAACAAAACGGTGCTAAAAATTGCACAATTACTAGCAAGAAACTAGCTCATTATTTTGCCTCAACAAGCAAGACTCCAGGTCCTGTTACAGGTTTTACCGCATAAACGGTTTATCGTCTTTTTCATGAAGAATTTTGCGCCATAATTTGTTGGACTGCTTCTTTCGTGGGTAGGGCCGGAATTGCCCCGTTTTGTGTCACGGTTAGGGCCCCACAAGCGTTGGCAAAGAAGAGCGCATCTCTCAGTCGTTTCTCGTCCTGCCAGTAGTTTAGTTTGTATCAGAATACTATAACCTTGTATAAAACCCGCAGTTTATAGTCCTTACAACATAGGAGGGTTTAGATAGAAGACGAACGGAGCTAAAAACTCGATCCAAGAAAACCAACCACCCTTTTTCTTTATCCTTCTACCTCTTTCTTATTCAAGGAAAAGTATAAATAGTGTGTTACGTTGTGACCTGCGTGGATGGGGATGGCTAGGGCTGTCAAGGCGGGCAATACCCAGACCCAAATCCAGACCCGCAAAATACCAAAAAAAAAAAAAGTATTTTACCTGGACGGCCGGACCCAGTCGCATACCCGACGGGTCCAAAACAAGAGTTAGACCCGACGGGTCGGATACGTTTCGGGTCGGTTCCAAGTCGGATAAAGGCCCGAGGGTAAACTTCGGGTATATACATCCTGGGTATTTTCAAAGGGTAAAATTCGGGTAAAATACACACGAGTAAAAATTGGACCGGACCTGACCCGAACTACCTAATGTCATCGGGTCTGAGTCGGGTAAATTTTCGATTGAATGGATCTGGGTCCAGGCAATCCCCTCCATTGACAACCCTAATGGGACCCCTATATCATGTTGACCTTAAACCGACACTTGGAATCCCTGGACTTTCTGGAAAGTATATACTTTCCCTTTCATACAAATTCAGTTTTTGAATCATCTTTTCGAAATCCTCAGATTACTAAATCCAGGATCTCGATTCAAACAAGAAAAAACCAATAGATTTGCAAGTTACGCAGTATGAAACATGATACGAGGGCTCTAACCTTGAAAAGATTCACATCTTTAGCTAAACAGTAAAGTATTGCACCCGTAAACGCATCACCAGCACCAGTCGTGTCAACGGACTTAACTTTCACACCAGAAACTCTTCCCTTAAATTGCTGCAATATAATTTGGCTAATAAGAATAATACAATAACAGAATATGGGAAATTTATTCAACTTGGAGAACAATCGACAAAATTATTTCAACTTCATGCAAAGTATACATTCATTTAGTACAAAAGACGAACAACAAACCTACCTTCGTGTAATATCTGCAGCCAGCCTTTCCTTCACTAACAAGCAAAAGACGTAAATTAGGATGAAAAAGCTTCTTTAACACCACATTGTCATCGTTCGGATCATCACCATCGGTCAAGAACGATATCTCATCCTCACTTATCTGTCACATTATACAAAAACGTCAAATATAGTTATCTATACATCCAAAGCCCTCCAAGTTGAACACCATTTTTACAGTCATTCTTAGGAGTGAAATAGCAAAAAGATGAATCATTTTGAGACTTGTAAAATGAAATATATATAATATTTCCTATACTAATAATAGGCTTATAAAAACACCTTGATAATATCAGCTCGATCCCATATGGCCATTATTTCCTTTCTTGCAGCATCTTCTGACGGCCATAAGGGCAACCTCAGATTCGGGTCATAAGAAAGCAAGCTACCCGATTTCTTTGCAATGTCCATTGCAGCTAGATGTGTTGATCTACAAGGTTCTTCGATCAAACTGATTGAACCATAGTGAAAAATATTCGCCTATATTTCATAACTATAGTTTGTTAAAAACAACACACAAAAACCCGAAGCGTTTATAATGACATTAAGAGTATAGAAAATCACACCTTCTTGACAAGATCCACATCGAGCTCTGACTCGCGTAAAAGCATATCAGCACTTGGATTGCGGAAAAACACGAATTCACGCTCACCGTCGGATCTGAGCGTGACAAATGCGAGAGCCGTCCTTGCAAAGTGGTCAAACCGCACACCAGAATTGTTGACTTTGTTTTCTTTTAATATGTCAGAAAGCATGCGCCCAAACTCATCATCACCTACCTAAGATATAGAAAGTATAGTTTTACAGATGTTTAAAAGTAGTAAAAGTTCCAGATAAGAAGCTGTTATGTGTGGTGTAAGGTTGTATTTGGATTTGAAAGATTTGGGACTGAGGATTTCAGATCCATAATAACTTAAACCATTAGTTTGATTCGATGGGCTTTGAGTTATATGAATTTCAAATCCTTTAGCACTCATTTTTTAGCTATTTTCAGTGTATTCGATGGGATTGAAATCCTCAATTCCAAATCGTTTTCTTAATCAACTCCTTCCACCCAAACGCAACCTAAAAGATGCCATGAATGAAACTTAACTTTCAACCAAAATATACAAGGGAAGAACAGAGGGCAAACATGCAAGTTCATTACAACATTAAAAGCAACTAGAAGCATGGTTGATAATCCTAGTAATCAAGCTATAAGATATAAACAAGGCCAAAAATGCGACATTTTGAAAAACCCGATTAAAAAAGTGCACCTTTCCAATAAAAGCGGATGAACCCCCCAACTTAGCTATACAAACAGCAACATTAGCAGGGGCACCGCCTGGAGCTTTTTTGAAGGAAGGAGCTTCAGCCAATGAAACTCCACTAACCGTAGGAACAAAATCTATCAACATTTCACCAAAGCAAACAACAAGAGGGCTATCTTCATGTGAAACCCCATTTCCATTCAGTGAAAGATTTGTAAATTCACCTACAAAGTGTCGAATAGTATTATAGTTACAGCATGGATATAAACACATTTATATGCCAACAAAGAAAAACTCGAAGATATGCAGTTTGCCGTTTCAAATACTAGAATTCCCCAATTGGACCGAAAAAATGATACTTATTCATGTTGATCCAAGTGGGTTCGCAATATGCAGATGATTGCTAGTATACCCGGATTTGAAATCCCAAAATTTCGTCTAATACATTTATAAATCCACAAGGATTAAGATTCAACAATTTTGGTTTCACATATTGATATGCACCTTCATCCTATACTAAAATCAGGAAATAAATCTCAGCATGTGAAAATTACACCAAGAAAGCTGCCATATCTTCAAGATTTGAAAAGTTCATAACCCTAAATTCCTAACAAATCACATACGAATGAACCAAATCAGACTGCATAAATCTCCACTAAATCCCATCTTTAATCAAATCTAACACCATTATGCATCCGTACATCTACTCAACTGTTACTATATACACAAATCATAATCCATCACAATCAAGAAAACTACATATATATGCAAACAAAAAGTACCAACAAAATACGAACCTGAAACGGGATTTTCAGCCATGTTACAGCGGTGATCCAAAGCTGAGGAAGAAGAAGAAAAAAAACAAGAACTTTGAATATATCGATAAGGGTTCCAAGTTCACGGGCAAAGAGAGAAAAGCAAAAGGGTCGGTGGCGTAATTAAAGACGGTGAGAGAGAAAAAATTGTTAGTTTGTTTATGGGTACAAAAGAAAATGAGGAAGTGTCGTTGAAGTTGACAAGGGGCCGTACAGAGAGCTCTTCAATAGATTCACAATTTTGGTAATATATGGTATCTTTTGGGGCCAAAGTGGGACATTTGATTTTTTGCTTTTTATTTTTATTTTTTTTATTGTATTTTTTACTTTTCTTGATTATGGTAAAATAGAATAAGGAAAAAAAAAAAAAAAAAGATTTTGGTCCTAATTGAGGAAAAAGAATAAAAGGTGTTATTTATAATTTAAGCAACTTACAAGACTTCTTTTATTTATATTTTAATGCAAGAAATAAGACTAACTAAGATGAAATTTGTAGTTACTATTCTAAAATACAATTGTTATAAAATGGATACTTATCCGTTATCATCAATATTATATTATAAATAAACGAGGATCTACTTATGATACTAAATAAAAAAATTAGAAAACTCATCAGTATACTAATATCTTGAACTTTTTTAGATTTTTATTATTTTATTATTTTAATTTCTATTTTTGTGTGGGGTCGTTTCGTTTTATAGTAAAGTGTAAATACATTATTTTGTTAATTAAAAAATTCGACTATTAGAGGCCATATTTCACACAAAATATTCTTGTTTATGCAGATAGAAAGGATGTATAATCAAACTAGCCTAAATCTCATACTATGCATGATACATTATATTTGTAAATACATTATAAATAAAATCTTAACTAAAATGATATTGAAGATTATCGCATATTAAATTACCAGAATATTAACTAAAATGTTCTTTGTATTTGGCCTTCATATTTAATTCTGCAGTCTAAAATTCAAAAAAGAAAAGGCGTTACGAAATTAATTAATGAGGGTAAAACATAATGTATTGGCCTATTGAGTTTGATTAAAAACAGATTAGTTTCCTTCTTTTTTTGTTGATTTTTGTTTCAAATAATTCATACGATGAAATTCAAATTCTGAATTGGGTTAATGCAACATAAATTAAGGCTTTAATGTTAGATTTAATTTTAAATTCAAGAAATAATAAATGACTAATTTTTTCAATGCATTAAAAATAAATCACTAATTTACCTTAAATGCTAGGGAATCAATTACGTAAATATTAATTAATGGGACAATTTCACTATAAATTTTAAAATTTGTAACATTCATTGGACAATAAAAGATTTCTAAAAAATAAAGTTAATTATTAAGCAATTGGACTCAAATTATGGTCACACGCCCCTTCAAATATAAAATATAAATTACTATATAATGTCTTGTCTTTTTCGAAATATTAACAAGTACAATTCGATTTTTTATATCATTGTCACGAGAGATAATAAAATCTCCAAAAAACACATATTCATTGCTCAAGAAAATTCTGAATAATGCAGCGGCTATAATAATTTGAGTTGTCATTGTCAATTGTTACTATTTAGGTAGGACAAGTATATGATTTGAATAATTTATTATTATTAGGATTTAGGAATATTAACATTTAACACTAGATATATACATTATTTAAATTTTAAAAAAAAAAATTAATGAACGGTGGAGTGACTACAATAATTTTCAAGTGTCATTTTCAATTATTATTACTATATGTGCACCCAAATAAAATTTTAAAATTTATATACTGTCATATGCATATATACTAGCATATAGCCCGTGTTATGCAAAAAAAACAATAACAATAATAAAATAATATATACATATACATATTGTCCTAAGTTCGACGTTTTGGATAACTTATGGATGCATGAGAATAAATCATTGCATAGAAATTGATAAAAGGATTTATTAAACTGAACTTTTGTTTTGTGTTTGTTTTTGTCTCAATCTTTTTAGCTGTCATGAAGAGTGAAAGCTTTTAATTTTGTTGGAAATAATGAAAATTAGATATATTTAGCATCTTCGGAAGAAAATACCCAAAATTATAGATATTATTAAAAAATTCTTGGAGGAAATGAATAAAATTAAATTTTTATCATTCATGATTTCACCATTGACATGATCAAATGGTTTTTCAGTTATCTTTCAATGTCAAAGATTAAATTATCACATATTCTAATACAAAATAAAATATTATTTAAAATAAAATTTATTATAAATATTTTTCAATTTCTAAATCAATGAATCTGACCAAAAAATATTTAACAAAAATTATATCTATATTTTAACCAACAAATTCTCACAACAATTCAACCACAATTATTAACTATTTTCTCTTAAAAAAAACTAAGTCAAACACACTTTTTGAACTAGATTTCTTGTCTACAATTTTTTTTTTCATTTTTATCATAATTTTTTCCCACTAATATATATATATATATATATATCAACTAATTGAGACATAATAGTTACATAATTAAATTTTATATTTAATCAAAATCGTGTTGGTAACTTGGTATGATTATATTAATATTCGTTCATCAAAGTCCTAAACTCACGTGGGCCAAGTGACATGAAAACCATATAGCCTAGAAAATCACAGATTAAGCAATCTCTAAGTACACGTGGCACCCATTTTCTTCACCTAGATTTTCGAACCACATGCCTCTTCTCTCTTGGATCTTCCCCTTAAAATCCTCACATTTCTTTATTCATTTTCATTTCCCAAAAGATTTAAAAAAAACCCTGCAAACACTTGCAGAGTGTTGTAAATTGTAATCATGGCTTTGAACACCATAGCTGTGAGCCCATCATCTTTGATACCTAGAAAAGCACAAAACTTTACCATCATTAATTCAAATTTCCCCCACCCCATTAAACCATCAATCTCTTTTCTAAACCCCACTCCCCTTTTCACCAATGTAATTCAATTCAAAAATGCTTCACCAGCTCTCTATGTTAAGGCTTCATCTGCTTCTTCATCTCCTTCCACCTCTGTTGCTCAGACCCAGGGACTGAAGGTTGAAATTTTTATGTATTTTTACACGATTTTCTGGTTTTCGTGTGCTAATAATGAAGTGGGCTGTCATTTTATTCCCTAATTTGATCTCATTGGTGTTTTTTTTGCTGATTTTTTGTGTTTTTGACAGATTAAGACTGTGCCCACAAAGCCAATTGAGGGCCAGAAGACTGGTACAAGTGGGCTCCGAAAAAAGGTGGAATCTTTTTATTTTTCTGTTTATTGAAGAGTTGATTATTGAATTATTATTTGATTGGTTGAATTTTGCTTCTCTTAGGTGAAAGTGTTTTTGCAAGATAACTACCTGGCCAATTGGATTCAGGTTTGAAAATTTAAAGCTCCCAATGCAGTGAAATAGGAAGATTTAATTAGCATGTAGTTTTTAATATTTGTGTTTTATGATGAATTTTGTGCTGGTTTCTGATGAGGGATTTCTTTGTATGTGAATTGAAGGCATTGTTTAATTCATTGCCACCAGAGGATTACAAAAATGGAGTTTTGGTTTTAGGTGGTGATGGTAGATACTTTAACAAGGAGGCTGCTCAGGTACAAAAATTTAATTAGTTTTCGTAATAAATGAAAATGTAATAATTTAAATTGAATTTTTCCTAAATACGCAGATAATCATTAAAATCGCGGCTGGTAATGGTGTTGGAAAAATCTTGGTTGGCAAGTGAGTTCATCTCATTTAACGGCGCCTATTTCTATGTCAATAAAACTGCGTTAATGTATTTGGTTTCGTTCTTTTTCTTGTTTGTATTTTGTATTACTAGAAGAGCATATTTATAAGTATTTGCATTAATATTTATAAGTATTTATAAGCATTAATATGTAGTGAACTAATATTGATACTGCAGGGACGGTATTTTGTCGACACCAGCTGTTTCTGCTGTAATAAGGAAAAGACAGGCAATTTTCTCTGTTTTCTAATTAACAATTATTATCTCTTAATTTGTAAATCTTTACAATTTTGCTTATCTTTTTGGTACAGGCTAATGGTGGTTTTATAATGAGTGCAAGCCACAATCCTGGAGGTCCCGATTATGATTGGGGTATTAAGGTGTATTATACATAAGACTCTTAGTAAATTATACATAAGATCGTTTTCCATAATTCTATTTATACAGTATTTCTAATGATTATTTTGTATTAACTTATTTTTAATAAATCTGCTTTTGCAGTTCAATTATAGCAGTGGCCAACCTGCGCCTGAGTCTATCACCGACAAGATTTATGGCAACACACTTTCTGTAAGTATTTAATCGTATATTTCTTCTTGCATCAAATCATCTCATTCTTGACTGGTTTTAGTACGATGTCATTGTATGTGTGTTTGTGTGTGTGTAGTTAGTGTGTGTAATGGGGTGTAGATGATATATATATATATATATATTGTATATATGCTTCTGAAGTTCTAAATTGAAGGGTATTTTACTCAGCACATAGATTTTTATTTTACGTTTTTTGGACTTTCGGAGGTGCAAAACAGACCTTTTACACAAGAGCCTAATGGGCTATCAGGGGGTGTTTTTGTTTGTAATTTACAAATATGGGGGGCTTGTAGTAATTATGCATTAGATGTGGGGTATCATGTAAATAGTGTTTATAGCATAAAAATACAATTTTTTTTTTACTTCAATGAGTTAAATCATTTTTAGCATCTCTATTTTGACTTGCTTTAATGTCACACAGATCTCTGAAATAAAAATGGCCGAAATTCCCGATACTGGTCTTGCTCAACTTGGTACAACAAACTACGGGACTTTTACAGTAGAGGTAGTCGATCCAGTAGCTGATTATTTGGAGCTTATGGAGGTTAGCAACCTGATATAAACTAATCAAATTTGTTATAGAACAATCGTATTCGTTTTCATATTGACAGTTTTGTATCAATTTTCTACAGAATGTATTCGATTTTTCGCTTATTAGAAGCCTCGTTTCGCGGCCCGATTTCAGGTATATAAGTTTCATCAATTCATAATATCATTATCTAATAAAGGGTAAATTTCATCAATGTATTTGTTTCTAGGTTTACCTTTGACGCCATGCATGCTGTAACTGGTGCTTATGCTAAACCAATCTTTGTGGACAAGCTCGGAGCTAGCCTGGTATATTTCTCGATTTTGTTCTTTTTTTCAAAAAAAAAAAAAATTAAATCGGACATGAAATTACCGTTCATTTTGTAGGATTCTATTACAAACGGAGTGCCATTGGAAGATTTTGGACATGGCCATCCAGATCCTAATCTTACGTAAGAAGTAATGATTCGTTTTAACATACATTTTGTTTCGAATAAAACGGCACTAATTTTATGTTTGTTAATTGCTCTTGGGAAAGATATGCTAAGGATTTGGTTGATGTGATGTATGGAGAAAATGGCCCCGATCTTGGAGCTGCAAGTGATGGTACGTTTTAGATGCTATTTCGAACATATTCCATTTAATGAAAATTAACATGATGTGTTTGAATTGAAAGATTTGAAAGCTATGGATTTCAAATTCATCAACTAATTCGTTCAGTTTTTTTCGGGATTCCATGTTACAATGGGTTTCAAAGCCCTTTATTGACCTATTTTTCCAATCAATACAGAGGATTCGAAATGATCCAATTTGGAGTCATTTGTACTCCGAATCCATCAATCCATACACAACCTAACCTAAGGGTATGTTTGGATTGAGTGATTTGGATTTGGGCAGGGATTTGGTGGAAGGATTTGAAATAACACCTAAAATGGAGTCATTTGAAATCCACCGTAGTTATGGAGAAAATAGCTCAAAGTGAATGTCGAGTGATTTGAAATCCATTATAACTTGGATATATCCAAACGAACTTCATGGATTTGTTGACGAATTTGAAATCCATAGATTTCAAATACTTCAATCCAAACACCACCTAATGAAATTCTTTGCAATAACTGTTAAAGCAATCCAAAGGGAAAAAAAATACGGAATAATGAGAATTTGTTTTTATTTTCCCGCAAATATAATGTTATTGGTTTAATGCTTTTTTTCAGGGGATGGTGATAGAAACATGATTCTCGGTAGAGGATTTTTCGTCACTCCTTCAGATTCTGTAGCAATTATTGCCGCCAATGCACAAGAAACCATACCCTACTTCAAAACTGGTCCAAAGGTTTGAAAAATCATTTTTTCGTCTCTAAATTTCGTCTTGAAAGTGCACATTAATAATAACCAGATTATATATATATATATATATACACATATAACAGGGTTTGGCTCGATCCATGCCGACAAGTGGTGCTCTTGATCGCGTGGCTCAGAAGTTAAATCTCCCTTTCTATGAGGTTCAAAACGATGATTATATCTGATTTAAAGATTGCTTTTTTATGTGTCGTTATGAACTATTTTTTTTGCTTCAGGTCCCTACTGGTTGGAAATTTTTCGGGAATTTAATGGATGCTGGAAAATTGTCGATTTGTGGCGAAGAAAGCTTTGGAACGGGTTCTGACCACATTCGTGAGAAAGATGGGATATGGTATTAACAAAAACATTCTTTTTTTTTTTTTTTTTTTTTACAATTTCTAGATATCAGATACAAATATGGGTCGTTTTTTTTTTTACCTTATACGATAATTTAAAGTTCAAAGTTTACAACTTTTAATGTAAAGATGCGATTTTTATGTATAGGGCTGTTTTAGCTTGGTTGTCGATAATTGCATATAGAAACAAGAACACGAAACCTGGAGAAAAGTTGGTTTCGGTCTCGGATGTTGTGACCGAGCACTGGGCCACTTACGGGAGGAATTTCTTTTCTAGATACGACTATGAGGCAAGTCTCGTCGATTTTCGATATTTTTTTCCCACTCGTTTAATTTAATTTACATCAAATTTCTGCAAAATGAAATTATTTTCAGGAATGTGAATCAGAAGGGGCTAATAAAATGGTGGAATATCTTCGAGATTTGATTTCGAAAAGCAAGGCCGGTGATGAATATGGTACGTTTTTTATCGTTATTTCACCGAGTTGACTAAAGGATTTTTCATTGATGTGTGGGATATTGTTATTACAGGAAATTACGTTCTTCAGTTTGCTGATGATTTCGACTATACTGATCCTGTAAGTTGAAGCATTTTTAGAGAATTTTTTTTTATTTATCTTAGGTAATCGAATAGAATTTAGCCAATAATGTTCGATTTTTTATTAAATCGATGTTTTTCCATGATTCATCAGGTTGATGGAAGTGTAGTCACCAAACAAGGAGTTCGTTTCGTTTTCACTGATGGATCAAGGATCATATTTCGTTTGTCGGTATGTATTTGTAACCCTTTTTCGCAATGTTTAAGATTAATTTTCTTTTTGATTTTATGTTAAATATTTTCTTAAAATCGATCTGAAAATGTCAAAACATATTTGGAGAGACGAAACCAAACAAAATCGAGAAAACGAAATCCATTCTTTTTTTTGGGTGAAAATAATCAAATTATATTGTAGGGCACTGGTTCTGCTGGTGCAACCGTTCGTATATACATCGAACAATTCGAGCCTGATGCATCTAAACACGACGTGGATGCACAAGTAGCGTTAAAACCATTAATAGGTAAAATATATATATATATATATATATATATATATATATTTTGAGTTTTTATGTTTATTTCGTCTTAGAATTTCAATCTGATATTTATTTCGTATTTAGATCTTGCTTTATCGACTTCAAAGCTTAAAGAATTTACCGGTAGGGAGAAGCCAACAGTCATTACATAGAGCGAAGTTACGGTATGTAATTTTCATACATTGAAGAGAGATTCGAGGTGGTAATAACTGTGGCAGGTTTTTAAGCGTTTCATCGATTTCTCCAAATGCTTTGTAAAACATTCGTTTTTACGTCTAATAAGACATCACGTTGAAGGGGCTTCGTTTTGTCGATTATTGATGAATGAGGTTAGAAATAATCGCTCTATCCGTCCCGAAAAAGATGTCTTCGTAAATAACACAAATTATTAATGGGTTAATAGAGGATAAGATAGTTAGAAAGATTAAATAGTTTGAAGTCGTATAGTTAGGCTGAAAATTGAATTAAGCTATTCGATACTTGACTTGAGATCGATCGTTAAAAGCTCGCTCGAGCTCAATTTGATAACTTTTTGTGTTTGATAAATTTTGAAACTAGGTCGAGCTTGGATTAATAAAAAATAATAAAAATATGTATAAAATAATTAAATTACTCGAGATCGACTTTTGGTCCGTCCGATTAAAACTTGACTCAATTAACAACTAAGCTAAGTTCATACACAATTTTCGAAACTTGATTGTAATTTAATTAAACTTGAATATATATGCATTTAGTTCAACTCAACTAATTTACACCAAAGCAAATAATATAATCAATTCATGATATGGGGAGTAATATTGAAGCCATTTTCTATCTAAATCCTAAAAAAAATTAGAATTCATTCTTAAAACATGAATTCTAAAACAAATTCTATTTTCTATTTTGAATTCTAAATTTGATCATGTTTAAAATTTTATTTTCGTGATTTTAGATCACAAAATCCTAAAAAAAAAAAAAAAACTAAACTTCAATCTATTTTTATCAAAATATATATTTTCTTAATTTTATTTTTTCAATTTCTCATATAATAAATTTACCTATCAATCACTGACTCATTGTATTACCATTTTACAAATTCCAATCATATCCTTAAATATAAACAAACTAACACACATCACATTATTCTTGCATGAATAATCATATTACATATTTCTCTATAAATTTTCAGAATTAAAACATAAACAAGTGAAACATTTATTTTTATTTGGGCTGGTACCACTACCAGCCCATTAAGAAAAGCCCAATGGACTATTCTCAAATAGAACCACCAAATATAAAACTTATGATAGCATCATATAGTGGCCCAGACATAGACGGGTCAAATACCTCCATTGCATGATACCCATCTCCAAATAACTTCACAGTCTCCAAACCTTTTCCTTCTAACATCTTGGCACAATCCAAACCCGCATCCACCAACGGGTCGTCGAAACAACCCGTTACCAAAACCCGCCAACCCAACTCCCTCATGTGCTCCAAATCTTTCGACCCGCCATTGGTTAACGGGTTGCTATACTCGTGATCATGATCCACTCCCTCGGGCAAGCAAAGATCGAACATTTGATCAATCGAGTATAGTGGCAATAACGGGTCGTTTGCCAATTTTTTCTCTGATTCAGTTCGTTTAGTCCCACTAAAATACGGGTGGTGTAGGATAAGCCCTCGGACTTTGATTGGTTCGAAATCACCTATTATAAAAGCAAATTCAAAATTCGAGCTAATTCATTAGATTAAGTGATTCATAAATTTTATAGATAATTAAAAAATAATAGGAAAATCTCATGTGTATGATCCATTAAAAATCGTTATTTTCGGAATTCCTAAATAGATTAGGACATGTATTCTATTTTCTGTTCCACATATTTAAATATTTAAAACGTGTAATTCACAAATGGACTTATAAGATTTTAACATTAGTAAATATTTTGACACGTGTCAAAAATCTCTGATATATGGAGTACGTGGATTATTATTTGGAATAGAAAAATTTAGGCTTTGTTTGTTTATGTTTTCAAGTTCTATTTTTAAGATTTTAAATCTAAAAATTCAAAATAAATATAACACACCAAATTCTCATCCAAATTAATATTTTCTCAACTCTAACTTTTCAATCCTCTTTATATAACTGCCTATTAATCATATATAGGTCATTTCACACATTCAACAATCAAATCATTTATTATAATAATTATTTCTCTTTTTCTTACCTACTTTTTAATTTATATTTTATTATTTTTAATTCATATAATTATTATATATACAACTATAACAATCATTCTACACATCGTCAATTAACATATCAATATTGATTTGACATATTTACAATTTTCAACATATTTTTAAAAATATAAACAAACAATTACTATTTTCACATGAATTTCGGTGCGTAGAGAAAATTTTAAATTTTTTACTCAAAAACATAATATTTTTATGAATAAAATGAATTTACGAAAAAATCGAGTCATTTTAAATAAATAGGAGATTAATTAATGTTCACCTGCGGCGGCGGCGAAACGTAAGCCTGCGTGGTAAGCTAAGTTGCCGCCGGCGCTAGTTCCACTTATAAAGCAGTTACTCAAGTCTGCATACTTCGCCACCCACTCATCCGCCGTGTTTTTGATCCATTCAAATCCGTCCACGGCGTCTTCATAAGCCGCCGGCAGGCGGCTCTCCGGCGACAACCGGTAATCCAGTGAAATAACCATCGCCCCTATTTTTTCCACCAGCCCTTGGCAAAAAACATCGTACAGACTCGTGTCAGCGTTGCAGAACACGAAACCTCCGCCGTGGTAGTACACTATGAGCGGCAGCTTATGGGCGGGAGGCGGCGGCGCAGCCATGTTAGGTATGTAGAGACGGAGCCATGTTTTTCTGTCAGGGTTTAGGATTACGTCTTTGGATAGGACCGGCGACGTGGAGTTGGGATCGGAGTTCGGTGGGTTTCGAATCTCCGGCGCCCGTTTGACGGTGCCGTCAGGGTTGACGGTGATGTTGAGAAATGGGTTGTCGAAAACTGGGCGCTGTATTTGCTTGGCTGCCATTGTTGACTGAAAAGCTTTGATTGATTGATAGAAAATCAAGATTTGGTGGGGATGAGTGGATCTCCTTTGTTTTTTATATAGGACTGTATGGTTCCATTATTTATTTTTTAATATTGTTATCTACTTAATAGGTTAGGCCTTGTTTATTTATTATTTTTAGATACCCTTTTCAAAATTTTAAATCACCTTAAAATAATTTAGTCTTATTCAAATGCAACTTTTTTCAACTCTCTTTTCTTAGTCCCTACCGGCCTATCAACCATTTCACATAATCATTATTATTTATTTTAATAATTATTAATCTTTCATACTTCACAACTAACATAATCATATAGCATCTACTAATCACAAATTTCAATCATTTTAAAAAATGTAAACAAACAACTACAATTCTACACAAACTTCCATTACACGTACTTTTAAAAAAGTTTAAAACTTTATTTCAAAAACATAAGTAAACTTTTCGTGCAATACCTTCACAATAATCAAACAACTTTTATACCCCTTTGTATAACTTTGACGTTTTTTTAGAAGATTATGATACGATACAATACAAAAAACATGTACTAACTATCAACGAGGAAAAGCATAGAGACGCAAGCCATTGCGCATGTGAAGTGTAAACATGGTTCGATAAGTAGCTTCGTTGTTTTCGTCGACAAGTTTGAACTTGTAAAACAACAGAAGAACAGCTGCTGTAATCTTCATTTGTGTATAAGCAAATTCTTTCCCTAAGCAAATCCTAGGTCCCGCCTAAATAAACAAAATACACGTCACAAAATATCGAAAAAAAAAATGTATATATATAATATACAGTAAAACCTCTATATATTAATAATATTGGGACCGGAGAATTTTATTAATTTATAGAGATATTATTATATCGATAAATTAATAATTTATTAATTTAAAGAGGTTTTAACGTATATGCACAGTTGACCTTCAAAGTTCCAAATTCTTTGAATAACTTTAAGTATACATGCATAGTTATTGATGAAAATTAAGTTAAAATACAAATGTACTAGTAGAATTCCATGAACACAAACTCACGTGGAAGTTGGAATGGCTTGTTTAAATTAATTGGCTTTGGAAAATACAAAAATATGGTTCATTGGACTAACATTTGTGCATTGAATCATGGATAGAAGTCAGTACGAGAAGACAACACCACAACTATTGGGTGCAATAAGGAGATTTAAAGATGAGATCAACATAGATTTGAAGTTCAAGAAAAAGCAAGTTACAGTAGATTCTTATTTTACTAAGTTGTCTTAACAATATTCAAGTGCATCATATATATATATATGGATTATTTTTAATAATTATTAATTTATAGTTTCGTCGGGACCAATATATATACACTGGGATCTCAAAAAAATTATTATCTTATAATTTTATTGATTGGGTCCCAAATTTGTACTGGTCCCAACTTGGGACCGGACAAATTATTAGTTTTAGCGAGGTTATTAATTTATCGAGTATTAATTTAACGAGGTTTTACTGTATATACAAGTCAGCATGATAATGACATGTGTAATTTAATGGGTAGTTAGTATGTCAATTCCCTTTTATAAGAGCACATGGGTTTTTAATTGGATGGTCAACTCTGCTGTTAAAAAATATTATTTAGATATTTTTCTTTAAAGATTTATTTTAAAAAAATATATTCAAAATTATAGCTTAGGCCTAACAATGGGTGGGTAAGACCAAGACCAAAAGTTGCATAAATTTTCGACCAGAAAATGACATATGGGCCGTTTATAAATCCGAAAAATTTAGATGGTCTAGCGGTAATTATAAAGACAAGAGGGGTTCCGGTGTAATTACGCCACATTCAGGGGGGCTAAATGCAAATAACCCTTAAACGAAAAAACCCGATGCTTTACCTGAAAGGCAGTGAATTTGAAAGGGCTTTGAGCCCGAAAAACGCCATTTTCGAGCCACCTTTCAGGCCGATATTCCTCAGCATCTTCTCCCCAGATATATTCCATCCTTCCCATTGCATACGGCATATAACTTATACCATCACCAGCTTTTATTTTGTTTCCATCAGGAAGAGTATCATCTTCATTCGAACATTTGCCATCCTGCAGTTAAATCGAAAAACCAATAATCATACATCGTATATTATTTAATACGCATAATTACATGCATATAATCTCACTTGTTGCATTAACAAGACACACCCTTTTCAAATTCTCTAACAATGCTTTCATTTGATGTCATTCAACCGTACTGAAAAGGAAATGACTCAATTACTTATTCTTGCAGCCAAAAAAAATCGACAGATCAACTAACTATACCAACTGATACACATAGGGGTGGCATTTGGGTTGAATGGGTTGGGTTTGGGTCGGGGTCATTTGGGTTGGGCTTAAAGTGGGTTGGGCCCAGTTGGGTTCAATGTCAAAAAATATGCATTATAGTTGGACTCAACAAGGACCCAAAGTGTACCCAATAAGGACCTATTATGAATCAAAGTGGTGTAAGGGGTTATTGTAGACTGTAAAATATGTAAAATGTAGATTATTTTCTCAAAGTGTAGAATAAATTGGACCCAATCTAGACCCAAATTGTATCCAAATTGGGCCCAATTTAAGACCCAACCCAAATATTATAAAACGCCAACCCAGTTGGAACTAAAATGCTAAAAATTTTAAGACCTAACTCATTGAAAACTTAATTTTTTTTGGGTCCAAATATATGGATGGACCCAAATTGCCACCCACCCCTAGATACACCATTCTTAATACGTTGTTAGTTCAACTTTACAATAATTGATAGTGCTCAGTGAAAATATTACCACAGGGACTGCAGGATATAGTCTGAGTGTCTCAGTCAAAGCTGCATGTAGATATTGCATTTTATCCAGATTTGCTTCGGTTAATTTAGCGATAAATTCATCGACAGATAGTTGATCTGTGACCTCAGTAACTAATTTAACTTCATGAACGATTTTTTCTTGAATAAAGGGATGTTTGCATAGCATGTAAATGAACCAAGAAAGAGTATTTGCAGATGAGTCCTTGCCCGCGACAAGAAAACTAAGGATTATGTCTCTCAGATACTTATCAGTCAATGTCTCCTTATCCTTCTCGCTTTCCATTAGGAACCTCGATAAAATGTCTTCTTTTGCACCCTAAACACAAGAAATGGAATATGATTTAGAGAAGGGATAATTACATGCACATTCGTTCACTTCTTGGTAATTACCACGAGGCCCGTGAGGTTTTACGAATTACAAAGACACCCTTGAAAAATAGGAGGTGAAACTGTAAAATCATTATACTGTGACAGGAGACAAATTTGTAAAAATGTTTTTACAGGAAGAAGTTATGGTAATTTCCCAAACTTTAGGGTGTTATATCATAATCAGGGTATTATGGGGGTGTTTATGCAATTTACCTTAAAAGTATGCAGGGGGGGTGGAAAATTACGATTTTGGTGTATCATCTTTGTAACTAATTCCATTGTAGTCCACTAGTCAAAAATAGTCTCCTCATAGTTCATACATCTTGAAAAGAGGTAAAATTGTAAATCATTCAAACTTAAGAGAGCAAAATTGTAAAACTCTCAAAGCTCAAGGTTACAGAAGCAATTATGTGACTACTTAAACATACTTCAAAAGATCATGATCATATTAAAATAAAAATGAAATAATGATGGACTAAATCTGATAATGGCTAAACTATAGGGAACTCAAATTGAATCAATAGTAAAAATGTAATCATCCCAAAAAAGCAGAAATAAAATAGCAAAGTATTTTAGTTCATGCTAACCTCTTTATTTCTCATCTGCTCTCTTTTTTGGTTGATCAATTTGTAAATAAAATTGTCAATGACTTTGATGTTGTCCTTCAGATTTCTTTCTTGGCCAATGTTGAGAAATCTTTTAATCTTCCAAGAAGCATCAACATATCTCCAATATGTGATGGCATTAGAGTCATCAAAAGCTTTAATAAATTGATTGCTAACTTCATCTAAACCAGACAGAGTATTGAGGTCAACCCCAAAAGCCACCTTAAACATTGTGTCCATTGCTGATTTCATTAACAAATCCTGTAAAATGTAAGATCTTAAATGTTTAAATTACCTAACTAACAATTTGTTTTAGATACTATAAAGTTATGCAGCTAATTAATTTAAGAAGAGTTACTTTAGGAGGACCCTTTTTCAGGGAAAATTTACTAAATTCCCATTTAAATAATTTGTTATATCCAAAGAGTTTATAATATATTTTTTTTAACTAAGCATTCCGAAAAAACGAGCATAAGATGTAACTTCTCTAGCAATACATTGTCTATGTCAAGTTTCAAACTTCAGAAAAAAGAGAAAAAAAGATTCAACCAGTTATGAAAGCATCATATTTGCGGCTAGATTAAAGAAAAGGACAGGGGGTGCCCGTGTTATAACAAACTTGTGAAAGGGGAGGTCCGAGTAATTATGGAAAAGTGAGGGGAGGTTTCTGTAATTACCACATAAGTTAGGGGAGGTGCATGTAATTTTCCAGAAATTGATTGTAAAATGAAATGAATAAACATGTACAAGAACTTCAGCCTGAATGGGAAATAAACCTGTAAATCCATTTCCCTACTAGCAAGTGCTTCTTCATGAACCCTTAAAGCCAATTTAGCAGCATTAGAACGAAACACGGTGCTGCTAAAATCTCTCAAAACTTTGGCTGAGAACTCATAGCTAGCAAGTTTTCTTTGGTGGCGCCATTTGTTCCCATCCACAGCAAAAATCCCATCACCGAAAAGATCATTCATTATATCAATATTGTACTCTCCCTACACGAAATACCATAGATTAAATTCAGATAAATAAAGATACCTTACATAAACACCCCTTGTACAAGCCCCTAATTACGAAAAAGGCCCCGTCAACAAAAGCATATTACAATTTCAACCCAAGCAGTAAAACCATCCCTTCAAATAATCCACAAACATATAATACAAAAAACAAGTTATTTTTTACCTTGCCATAATTAGGGAAGTTGGTTTTCAGGATGTATTCGATATTTACTGGATCAGCAGTATATACTTCACTGTGTGAGTCTGTGATCAAACGGTAAGTGTGATGCTTACGGGCAAGGGTAATTTGGTAATCAAAAAGTCTGTTGAAGTGTATGAGCTGATTCAACATCGGTCCCGCCACAGGTGGTCGATCAGATGATACCGATTCTTTGACATATGTGACAAGTGATGATGCCAAGAATCCCATTACAAAGTAAAATGGCAATCCAAGAAGAGCTAATAGGTAAGACTTTGTTGAAAGATAAGCCATGAGAAGAAAAACAACTGCAAAAACAAAGACAACATTTGCCATCTCAATATAATTTCCTCAAATGGGCTCTCAGTATAAGATATATTGCTTTGTAGATACTTTGATCTTATCTTTTGGTGTATATCAAGGTTCTTAGGCTAGTATATCTTGGATGAGTACAAGAAGATGCCTAAACAATGAAAAGCTATTTAAAATAAATAAAGCATGTGAACTTTGTTATCTAAACTAGGAATCCATTGTATAACAAGTTGAAAATTTTCAAATTACTACCGATGTTGACTCTTTTATATAGGAAGCACTCTCTATGACAAATAGATAAGTCCAAACTGTATTATTTCATGAGCATCAGATAATTTTTAATAGTTTATTTGTCTTATGTTCAGAGATTTTAAAGAAAAAGAAGTGGACAACTTGTTTCATGCATGTTAGCAAATATCTGTCTTTTCTGACAAATATATTAACCAAGATTGCCGTCCCTTGATGTAGGAAAATATGTATTGCTAAATTCCTAATTTGTCTTTGCATGCTGAAAATGTCATGTTTGATTTACACTGATATGTACACCAAAATGCAAATACCTTTGGTCCTTTTCAGTGAAATCTTCCAAAGAAAGGCAAATGCGTGACACAAAAGTAACGGAACATAAATTGCTCGATTTTCCTATTTTTAGTGCAGGATATTCCCATATCAATTGAAGCATATTACAATCTCAAAACCTATTGTTTAAGTTGTAAGAATCTGATAGGGACTATCTTGTTAATTTGCAAAATCTCTGGGAGCTCGTGGTTATTACCTTGTAATTAACACAAAAAAGATACTTAGATTCAAAGCCAGCAAAGATCATCATGCCCCCATAAACTTTCTATCTTCATCTCATTACTTAATGCCATCAACACAAATTTTAAGGCCTCCATTAGCACCTCAGATGATCCTTTCACTGAGAATTCATAAACAACGCCATCAATTTCAATCATGCTAGATCCAGGAACCGACTTCCTTATGTCTAAGTCCTTCATCAAAGCTCTAATTCTCTTCAAATCATCAAATCTACCAGATTTAGCATACAAATCACACAAAATAATGTAAAAGGCATGGTTTTGAGGTTCCAAATCAATCAAGAATTGAGCTACTTTTTCTCCCAATTCAACATTTCCATGTACTTGACATCCTCCAAGCAATGCACCCCATACATAAACATCTGGTTTCATAGGCATACTTCTGATAAGCTCTTCAGCCTCAACAAAAAGCCCAGCCCGACCAAGTATATCGATCATGCAAGCATAATGTTGAGCTTGGGGCTCGATATGAACATTTCTCATCATATCGAAGCACCAATGACCTTTCTCTACGAAGCCCGAATGAGCACAAGCGGATAATAAAGCTACAAATGTGACTGCATTAGGCCTCACCCCATTTGCTTCCATTTCTGCAAAAATATCAAAAGCTTCATTTCCATACCCGTGAAGAGCAAAAACTGAAATCATAGCCGTCCATGCCAAAACATCCTTGTTTGGCATCCCATTGAATACCTTAAATGCTCTTTCAACACAACCACATTTCCCATACATGTCCACTAAAGCTGTCCCAATAACCATATCACATTCTAAACCGTTTCGTTCCAAGTAACTATGTATCCACTTTCCATAATCAATGGCACCAAGAGAGGCACACGCCGAAATTGCACTTGCCACCGTTACTTTATCCGGGCAGACCGTATTCTTATCATCGCCTATAATCTGCATTTCATGAAATATTTCTAAAGCGTCTTTCGCTCTTCCCCCCTGAACTAAACCAGTAATCATCGAATTCCAAGTAATAATAGTTTTTTTCTCTTTCATTTCCCTAAACAACCCCAATGCCTCATCTAGCTCCCCACCTCTCAAACACCCAACAATCATCGAATTCCATGAAACCACATCCCTGTTAGACATTTCATCGAACACCCTCCTCGCTTCCCTCAAAACTCCACACTCCGAGTACAAACTAATCAAAGCATTCTGCACGTAAACATCGACCTCATATCCAAACTTCACAACATGAACATGAATGCTCCGGCCCATAAATCCATCACCCCTTTTCGAGCATTCTTTAAGCAAGAAAGGGAAAGTTATACAATCAGGTATTAAACCATTGCTTAACATATCTTTATACAAAACCAAGGATTTACACGATGCAGGGTCCTTTATTTTCGTCGCGTTCGCTCTGATCATTGCATTGTATATAAATAAACTTGGGTTTGGAACGAGGTTGAAGATCTTGTTGGCATATGGGATGGACAACGGTGAGTTAGAGACGGTACAAAGGGAGAAGATGAGACGAGAGATTAGAAAAGATCGATCAACTGGGGATAAATGTGGTGATGTTATGAGGTGGGAATGTATTTGTTTGAGCTCCCTGATGTGCTTGCAGTTGTGCATCAAGCATGCTATGGTGTTCTTGAGGTTTAGCCGTTGGGATTCCATCACGACCAGTTGGTTGAAGGTTTTTGTTCTCAATCATCAGTTTTTAAACAGTAGACAAGTGAATCAATACCGTGTTAGAAGGGTTTTAAGAGATCTTGAATTTACCATTGTAATGAAACATTTCAACAGTTATATATATCATGCATGTATATTCTTGTAAAATGATTCTAATTTATTTTTCACAATCAATTCATATTGAGTGGATATTTTGTATACTTTTGTTGAAAAATAAACTAGGAACAATCTTGTCAATCCACTATAGAATTATCCATATCAACCAATTTCTGCACATTTCACAGTATTTATTAAAAACCCATACCAAACAAAATAACACTATAATTCCCAACAGTTGCAGAGAAGAATCAAATTCATGTCACCTAATGCAAACACTGAAATATAAATTATATAATAATGTATCTTGGTACATAAATCAAAAATAATAAAAGCAAAAAAGAAGAGAATTATATTTTTCTCATTAGTTTACAATATCAAATAAATATTAAAACACTTTCATCTTCATGATCAAAATTGATATTCCCCCCTATGGCAAATGCTAAATAATGTATTTTTAGATCATTTGTAGTTAAGATAGAAGTGCTACAGTTACAGCACTTCACCATCTACGGTTAAAACCGCCACGACCTCTACTTCCACCACCACCTCTTCCACCACCACCGCCGCCTCTTCCACCAAACCTCCGATCTGAAAAGCCACCACGACCACCACCACCACCTCCGAATCTTCCTCCTCTAAAAGTCGGTTCTCTTTCTTGCAATTTTGGCAATGTCTTTACTACTTGTATGTTTATACCAGCAGCATTGTCCTGCCCTGTAATCCCATAATACAGCAAAATTTGAATACAAAATTTCAAGATTATTCAAAAGTGACAACAAATGAATCTGTGTTTATAATGTACATAGACAACATGTTTTACAAGGTATTTTAAGAATGTTTTGTGTTGAAGTCCTTTATCCAACTGTAACACAAGATATGAAGCATATAGGAATATGGGAATGAACCAACCTGCAAGGAAGGTGTCAAGATCTGCAACAGCCACATCAAATACGGCACCCTTGCCATCAGCAGTCAAAGCAAGACCTTTGATTGACTCAACCTTGTCTTCAGGTAAAAATCTCCGAAGTGCCCCATAAGCAAAGCTGCCATGTTATTGTGTCAGTAGAAGAAATCACAATTCTTTACACGATGAAAACATTAATTCACCTAGCATATGAAATGTATAATACTAAAATTTATCGAAGACAATTATCAAATTTAATTATAAGCCAAATGAGCAAAAACAGATGTAAACGTTATATACAAAGTTTCAAAAACTCACGATGGTGAATAAATGGGTTTTCCACATTCAAGAATAACAGTGACATAGTTCTCCATTGACGTTAAAAGTGATCTACTCTTGATCTCGCTATAACCCTGCATAACATAAAGAAAGTAACCTATATTAACAACCAAATCAAACAGTATTCAAACTTAAAAGCTGATACGAGAAATAAAAGCTTACAGCAGCCTTGGCCAACGCCTTTGCAAGTAGGTCCGATGGGGATAAATCAGACGAGTTTAGAAGCTCTTCAGCCGCAGCCTTGAATACCGGGATAACACTAAAAGTTTTTTCAATGTAAAATGAGTATACGGTTATATATCACGACTAAAAATTCAAGGCGAAAATAAGCACAACATTATACCTATCCGAGATCTCATTAATTTTTTCTGCAGCTTCAGCACCAGCTGCTTTTGCTATATCAGCTGGCTGTGGGGCAGATATATGTTCAAACTTCACACCTGATTCTCTTTCTATTCTAGAAAAGTTCGACTTCCTTGGATCATAAAGCATCACCGCAACACCAGATTTCCCTGAAGAAATGAGCAAAATGTTTTCACTTATCAGTTCATGCTCGAGCAAACTTTTTAAACTTCATATAAGGACCCAAACATGGTAACATACCTGCTCTTCCTGTTCTTCCAGATCGATGAATGTATGCTTCTACATCACGAGGCGGCTCACACTAAAAACAAACAATGATTTTCAGTAAACATGTATGAGCAAAAGTGTTGGGACAGAAGATAAAATAATCCCGGTTGATCTAAGCGGACCTGAATTATCAGCTGGACATCATCAATATCCAGTCCTCTTGCGGCCACATTCGTGGCCACCAGTGTCTGGAATTTGCCAGACCTAAATCCAGAAAGTGTGACCTGTAAGCATTGGGATACATCGTCATTAGAAGATGTGCAGGTTTTCTTAATCTACACTGGTGAACTTCCACCATAGTGCTAAGATTGATCTAATGAAAAATTCATGCCTAACCACAAGTTGGTTAAAAATCAGACGACTAGAAAAATATAATGTAGCTATAAGCATGATTTGATGCAAGATTTGACTAGAAAAATTTTACCTCACGTGTAGCCTGTTGTATATCTCCATGCAAAGCACGTGCTCCAGGAAGTACTCCAGCAAGTGTAGAAGCGGAATCCTTTGTCTCCGTGAAAATAATAGTGCGGCCCCCACTGGAAGATCAATTGATTTAGTAAAAGATGAGCACAAGATGCAAAAGTAAAAATTGCCAAAAAATAATAATAATAATAACACATTTCAAAACATGTATCGACTGTAGAGGCGGGAAGTAAACAAACCTGCTATAGCACTGAATAATATCAGGAATAAGCTGGGATCTGGCAGAAACAGAACAAGGAAGAACAATATGCCTCACATTGGTGCTGGCTTTCATTTTCTCATTACCAACAAGATCAGCAGTTTTTTTATCTTGCTTTAAGAATTTAGCTTGTATCTGCCATAAAAAAACAAGGTTTTATTCAGATAAAAGTAAATTATGGTTGGCAATCAGGACCCTGGAACAGAAAAGATGAGATACTTCAAGGGAAAAAAATATACCTGCTTAACCCAGGAGGGTAAAGTGGCACTGAAAAGAAGTGTTTGGACTTTGCTAGGATCCTCCACTTTGCCTTCAAAATATAATAGTGGCAATTTTAGTTAAACTAGAGAAAAAGACAAGTTAAACATTCATCAAAATTCCATCAATATCACATACCTAGAATAAGTTCAACATCTTCAACAAAACCCATTCTCAACATTTCATCAGCCTCATCAAGAACTCGGAACTTTAGCCCTCTGAAGTCGAGATTTCCCCTCTCTAGATGATCCTGTGCAAAACATTCCACAAACTCCACAAATAAGCATATATTCCTATCACTTAGTTTATCAATCAGTTAGGTAAGAGTGAATAATGAAACATACCTTAATGCGACCAGGAGTGCCTATTACTATATCAACACCCCTTTTCAATTGATTCTGTTGGGGCGGATAGGGAGAACCGCCATATAGGCAACATGATTTCAATCCTAATGCTCCACCATATACTTCAAAGTCAGCATGCACCTAAAACCAACAAAGAAACAATTGATTTAAGAAAATGAAAGCTTAATAGGAAAAGTATGATCCAACAGTTCCAAACAACTAGACCAATTTAATACCTGTGTGGCCAATTCCCTAGTGGGTAAAAGCACAAGAACACTGGGTGCCCTTCCATATCCAGTCTTTCTTGATGCTGATGCAGGCCCATTAGTCAATGATTCCAATATAGGTAACACAAAGGCCAAAGTTTTACCCTGTAAGAAGTTCAATAGCATAACAAAAAAGTGTGAGCCAACTACAATACAATAAAATAGGAAAAAGGATAGTGATGCAACATAAAAAAACGCATTTCAAGAGTATCCATGGTGTCCAACATGCTTAACAATTATAACTACAAAACAACTGACAAAACTTCGCATATATCAGTAACTGAACACAGACATCCTACGGACATTCATTTGGAAAGAACCCATCTTGATGAAATTTAATAAAGAAACATAATGTTCCTTTTCTCAAAAAACTCAACCGTCTTCATGTTACCTCAGTTTCAGCAAATAAATCCCAGTTCCAAAGAGAGTACATTAAATAACCACCATCCAGTTCTACCCAGTTTCTTAACATCTCTAATATGATTAAACGTAGAATGGTGAATCAAGAAAGATTTAAAGGTGAAACAAGAAAAAACAAAACATCCAAACCCACCATTTTCAGATATACCACACAAAAAACAATGAATTATAACCCTAAATTTTATTAGAAAAAAAGATCGATTAAAAAAGATAAACCCTAACCTGACCAGTCCGCGCCCTTCCAACCAAATCTGATCCATCAAGAATCAAATTAAATGTCATCGCCTGAATAGGAAATAGAGCCTCAATCCCCTTCGCCTTCAATGTCTCCTTCAGAGGCTTCGAGATACGAAAGTTAGAGACGGCATTGGGATCCTCCACTTTCTCCTCCACTTTTTCCTCATCGGCGACCTTCATCTTCTTCTTCTTCTTACCCGAATTCATCGGCTCACCCATCTCGGAGCTCGTCTCGCTCTCCTCCTTACTATCGTCGCCGTCGATTTCCAAAGCCTTTCGCTTCTTTTCCTTAGTCTTTTTTACTATACTATTGGAATTTGAATCGTCTGGATCAGGCTCGGAGGTTAGTTTCGTCTTTTTGCTAGACTTTTTCTCTTTTTTCACCTTCTTGTCAATGGAGTTACTGAGCCCATCAATCTCCATACCTTCTTCAGTTTTCTTCATGCTCTTCTTGATGATTTCGGCGGATTGAGGTTCCGATGCTACAACAATTGAAGGCATATCAATTCAACAGATTATACAATACACACAAAGTATGCTTATATACTATATGTATGTATAAGCTGGTTGGACTGGGATGCTTGAAAAGCGGAAGCTTGTTAATCTCTGCTGCTACTGCAACAAAGTGTGGGCAGTTTAAGTCCAAACGAGCAGCAGAGAAAGAGAGAGAGTTTTGAGGTTTAGGGTTTTTGCGAATTTATAGGCTATGGCGGTGGAACTATTTCAGGCCGTTGGATTGTGTAAGAGTTTGATTCTAATTGAGCACCGTTGGATCTAAAAGTATCTCAGAATGGCGGCGGATTTGGGCTTTGATGAGAAAGTTTCCTTAACCTAAAGGCCGTAGCGTAATTGGGCCTACTTACCTTTCATCGGCCCGTCGTAGTAATTATTGGGCTGTAGCCCATTTTGGATAAAGACTTGGAATTTATTGTCTCTCTATAATATTCACAAATTAATAATATTTATTCTTGTAATCAATATGATGTCTTTTAATACATGTATTTAACACATTGCTCATATTTATGGAATAATAATCCAACAAATTGAATTTATCATAAGATATGTAAGTTACAAAAGTATAAATTTAAATGTGATAATACTAATAAAATATACTCATCTTGTAATTAATATGTTATACAAAATCCGGGCATAAATTTTCTTTATAGTTGTGGGACATCTCATTTCACGTTTTATATATTAAATTGATGTATCATCTTGTATTCTAGTTCACATACACACAACAGTCGACAAATATATAATACCAACAACCAACTTGATTAAAAAAATATAAACATGACAAGATTATGTGATATGGAATTCAAAAAATCCATGCTGCATTATGAATATCTTAGTTTACATTAAGACACAAGAGAGAGGTAAACAAAACAAACTCAAAATATCATTACCAAAGAAATCCTCCTTAGAACAAACAACATAAGATTTAGATTTGATGTAATAAGAGAATAGATATCTTATTGCTTCTTCAAGAGCAAAGGCCCGACGTTATCTCCGGTCGCCTTGTTGTGTTTCACGTGAGATCCATCACATAGAGGAAAAGTCCCCGACCTCCAACACCTGCACCATCGTATTCAATTTTTACAATATGAACTTAGTATACAACTTTCATCATTCAAAGAAATATTAAACTAACTTAGGAATCAGTACAACCGTTTCAATATCATCGATTTTAAATGTATGTAATAAATTTATGAAATTTAACTAAGTGCAAATAATTTTTTACCAAAATTATAATATGTAAAAATAGTATATAGCATCACTTTTTTATTTAATTTCCGTCTCTCATTATTGACCATTGTGTTTCATAAATCATTTCCACCAGCTTCTCATATATAGTCTCTGTTATTCCTGGAAGTAAATTCAAGCAACACAATTTAATTTTTTTTTTTTTTTTGGTTACACAATTTAATTATTAGCTCTTTAAATGATGAAAATATCCAAAAAGAATTGCAAATTATTAAAAAATGAATTTATAAAAGAGCAGAAACACAGTCTGAACAGGCAACTGAAATTCTCCCCTATCAGATAAATCACATAGATCCAAAAGAAAACAATAAATAAATCCCTCCATAACCAAAATAATATAAAATAATAACAACAATAATAATAAAAAAAATACATTTCATAACTATAAATACCCAACAATCGGAAATGCATAATAAATTATGTTCTACTAAATTCAGAGAGATGAAAGAAAAAAGAAGGAAATTTGAGAAATAAATAATTAATCTAAAAGAGAGAAACAAACAAACCTGCAGTACGCAGTGAGTGGCTTAGCGAGCTCAGTCACGACTACTGAGTCCACCACTTTGTCTTCCGTTTTGCGAATCTCAGGGTTAATCGTCTCCGCTCTCACCGCCACCATCCGGCGCGGCTTTGCGGCGGCGACCGAGGACGCCGGTCGACCGTACGAAAATCCGGCGAAGACAGTGCTCGAAAGAGACGCCATGAGTGAATGATCTGGAAGGATTGATTCTTGTGAAAATGAGTAATTTTGATGAATGGTAGATTTGTGATACGTAGCTGTATTAGTAATTAGTAGGTGACGAACTTGTGGCGCACACACGCTCCATTTTTTTTCGATTTGGTGACGCATGGAATTGGGTGGACGATGTTGTTTTCAGGATTTCTTTTTTTTTTTTTTTTTTTTTTGAGATATAAATGTTAGCATCGGGTCGGGTCGGGTTACTATATGGTAAAGTGCTCGTAACAATATGAGTTTTTGTCTAATCGAATATTTGATTATTACTTGAGGGTGTGAGATGAGAGTGAGTTTTGAATCCATATTTGTTTGACTGTAGTTTTATAGTATTTCTGAAAATATGTGTTATGTTTTTTTTATTTGAACTTCGAAAATATGTGATGTGCCATGTACATGATATATTTTATGGGTCTATAATGATAAAACGTTAAAACTGAGGGACTGAAGTGATAAATTTCACAAAGTTGAGGGAGTAAGATGATGAATATTTTAAAGTTGAGAGGCTAAAGTGAATCTCAAACTATTACATGTTTATGGTAAGTGGTAAGTAACAAACTTTCTGATCAAATTTATCAAAGAATCAGAGGGACCAAATTGAAACAAATTATTGAATTGAAGGATTCAATCAACATAATCGAAACTGAAAACCATAGTAAAAATTTTATGGCCCAAACCCGAACAATTTTAATAAAAGCAACAATGGGCCTGGCTTTCAAATTTAGGCCCAGCCCATCAAACATAAGGTTCGATGCCAGAGGATCGGCTAGTGTTTATATACTATAATTATCCCCAAGTTTAACAAAATCAGTAGTGTTTGTTAAAGTTTCCATCGAATTTAAACTGAGCTTAATCACGAAACAAAGGAAATTGTATCCTAAACCGGGACCAAACCACACAGTAGTGTTTGCACAAAAGGGATGATTTCCACATGGGTGGGTGGTATTGTGCAAATGTATGGTCTATCTTGGGCGGGACCAACGGTCCCGGACCAAGATAGAATTTCCCGTGAAACAAAGTTAAATTTGATTTTTGATGCAAGATTTCGCATGAACATAGCAGAAGCTACAGGCAATATGTATTAACTAAATATCCAAACAGGAAAGAGACCGACTGAACAATTTTAGCTACATCACTGCAGTTTACCAACATTTGGAAAGTGATACAGATAAAGATACCATCCTACAGTTCAGGTTTGAAGTCCACCAGGCCAGAACAACGTTTGCAAACAAAATCTAGCATACAATCGAAAATCTGCAAGCTGTAACATTAAAGACAGCAAAACCTATATAAAAAGTATTACGCATTAATTCAGATCTCTCATATGGAGGCAGTAGGAACTGGTAACTAGCCGCTGTAATCTCCTTCAGAGAACTTGTTTTCGGGATAGAAAACCGCCAATACTTCATTACCCCCGAATTTTCTTCCGTTCAGTCCTTGTCGAGCTTTTGTAGCGCCTTCAACGTCCGTATACTCCAAGAACACCTATACACCACATGGTCAGTTTTGTCAGAAGTTACAAGTAAAAGATTGACAAACTTTAAATTATAAATAGGTCTGGTATATTTGATATATATATATATATATATATATATATATATATATATATATATATATATCTAGATAGTGTACGGACTAGGGGTGGCCACAAGACCAGCCCGAGCCTAATTATACATCTCCACATGCAGTCAAGTCTATAAATAATTAACAAATTATTTTTTATTAGGGATATGTATAACAATATGTAATGATGTATATATAGTATTTTGAAGACATTCAATAATATACTCCAGATTCAAAAACTAAAACATAAATATAATATATAAAGACAAAACCATACTAAGTAATATATATATATATATTATATATATATACATTCAATCGATTTTTGACCGGTGTTAGGCTTGTGTGCACCCATCAGATCTGGATAATGGATTTTAAACCAAGGATTTCAAATCACTGTACTACTGAGTGGATCCTTAAATCCACAATAGTGACAAAAAAAACCCTAAAATGATTAGTAAAGGATTTACTACTATTCATAATAAAACAAATATTACAAATAACTATTGTTAATATGGATTCAAAACACTTGTTTTTGAAATTATTCATTGTAAACGCAACCTTCTCGTATTCAAAACGAAGTTCACTTTAGGACTTCTAATGTAAAAGAAGCATCAAGTAAAAATTAGAAATGCTGAGAAACCAACCTTTCCTACACCTGGTCCCATTTCACCACTGGGAAGCGGGCGGGGGATTATCACATTCACCAACGTACCTGCATAAAATAATTTCAAATGTTGAGTCTCATTTTCAACGAAGAGGCTAGTACTTATCGGATATTTTAATATTAGATTCCCCAGTTTTCTGTATGTATGTCTAGCTTCTGTTTAGCAGAATAAGGAACTCAGGAAAGCTGTAAAACAGAGAATAGAACAAAAAAGGGAAATGATTTAGTGTGGCTGAAGATTGACCAAAGAAGGTAACATTTTAATTTTACCAGAGAGATGAAAAAGTGAATTTAGAGAAATTACCAAACTTTCCACATTCAGTTCTCATGTCTTCCACTATATCTTCATAGTCATCATCATCCTTGAGCTCATCTGGAGTAACCACTTCTGTTAGGCAGACAACCTTTGTAGCTACTACACTAGGTTGCAACATGAGTCTCTGTTCAAAGAAAATAATAAACATAAGTAAATTGGACCAGTTAATCTAGGCTAGACATTTCTCAATTCCACGATCAATCACCACAAACAGCAATAATAATAGCCTCAGCATAAAGTTTCCTAAAAGTAAATTGTATGTTATGTTTTTTTTTCTGAAAACGTTTTAGTAAGATATACTCACAGAAAGCATGAAATTAACATTGTGTTTGTATTAGTGAATCTCAACCTTTGACCACTGGAATGGATATGTTGATCAGACATCTCATTTAATACAAACATTTTTGGTTAGCATTTTCCAAATATAACTTTAGGGGAAAAAAAAGGAAAGACCCGTTTTCGGACTGAAGCAGGAAAACATTTAACATCAACTAATCTTGAATGACGGTATAAGATAACAAAGCTTACAAAATAAACACAATGAAATTTCATTTACCTGCAAAGCTATTTGTTGTTGGGCGTGCAGTAACACACTCTCTTGTTCAGGCTTAGGTTGTGTTGTGCCCATGTTAGCACGCCTGACAGTAAGTGTTTTATCACCCATTTTAATCCCATTAAGAGCTGCACAAGCAATATCCGTCACAGATAAATCTTGGTAAACACAAAATGCATAGCCTTTGGAGTTTCCAGTTTCTCTATCTTTAACTAAATCAAAGCCTCGAAGCGGCCCAAAGGACTCCAGCAGCTCCCTGATCTGTGCCTCTGTGAAATAGTATGGTAAACCACCAACAAATATACGGTCCGGACCCTCAAGCCCGCCAGCAGAGCCCGGTGTTAACCCAACAGCTCCAAGATTCAGATTGGGATTAGGTTGACTAGGGCCGAGAGTGGCAGCTAGTGAAGGGTTATAATCACTGGGCCTTCTCACTTTAACTGGTGCACCCTGACGAACAAAGAAGAATAAATCATGTGCAACTTCTAGGTGAACTTGTAGGTGTATAGAGTTTATGCTAGTATAGCAGGACAGTGAGAGGGTTTGGAAGTACACTACTTCAGCCTTGTATAGTTCTGCATTCATTTTCATTTATAATTTTCATTGCTTCTAGATGGTTTTTGGTTTTTGTATGGGTTCATATGAAAATGAAAATTTGTGGATGGTTATGGTAATTTATTGGATTTGCTGGAACGGAAAATGGTGAAATTATAGCCACAAACATGCAAACATTTTAAAATGATTCAATTCTATGGTTATTAAAAGCATAAGAAGAATTGTAATGGAAGTAGTCTCTTCAAATAGAGGCTAGTGGTGAGAAATATGTTAGTTTTATGTCAAATCATTATAATGAAAGGTAATTAGATGTGGACCTTGACACCTTATTAGTATTATGCCTGTTGTGCTAATTGAAGAGAAGCTAGTGATGAGTCATTATTGATATTTGGTTTGTTAAATAGGATGTGCTGGAGCCTGGAGAGTAGGAAAAGAAAAGGTAAGACTGCTCTGTTAAAATGACGCAAAAAAATAAGCTCTTGGCTTTCAAAGTAGTTGAAAACTGAAAAATACCATTTGAAAATGCAGCTCTACAAGGGCTTAACTTCTATATTTGACTAGATGCAACAGGTATAAATATAACACTAATCTTCTGAACTAAGAAAAGCTAAACTGTTTCAGAAATATTTAATACCTCAAATATAATGCCATCTAAAGCCATTGCATTACTGGCCTCTTCAACAGATCTCATCTCCACAAACGCAAATTTCTTTTCATGGTTAATATAGACATTCACAACAGCATCTCCTGAAATCATAACGAAGAGTTTAATTAAATTCATCACAACTGGTCTCAGTATAAAGAAACATAAAGGAATTCATTACTGCCTGTTGACTAACCTGGACCAGCAGTATTCCCTCCAATTGCTGCCATAACATGACTAAAGAAGGTCGCCACAGACTGCAGTAGAAGCCAAAAAGAAGCAAAAGAATAAGCAGTTCAGCAAAAAGAATAGAGTGCATATATACATATATATTCATACATCAATATGTGCGTGTGCGTGTGCGTGTATATGTATTAGTTTGAGTTCTGGAATTATCAAATCATATATATATAGTTATGGAACATTACCTGTTCATTAGCAGTGGGGGAGAGTCCACCAACATAGACTCGCCGAGCATGTCTGGTAGCCTGAGAACACAACATTCTATAATTACTCATCATAATCAAATGTAACAAGAAAAGAAGCACATGAATAAGCAACCAACCTGCTGAGTCATAGCCTGAATAGGCATCAAGGGGAGTGCCCCAAACTGCTGTACAGTAATACTAGCTTTTAGAAGTTGATTGACAGGCTAACAAAAAGACGGGAAAAGAGAGGAAACCTGTCCGGTTGCCATAGGTAACATATTAGGGAACATTCCAGGAATGGAGGGTGTAGTCCCAGGCATCTGACCTGCGAAGGCTAAACCATATTACTTCTCACAATATTGAAGGTAGGTACCCACTTCTTGTTTCTATATATAACAACGCGAAAGAATTTTTTGGTAATATTGGTTTATTCATTCTTTAGGCAGGGCATTATCATGCAATTAAATTTATCTAATGGAAACAGAGGCATATTCTATTAAAAAATGTTTGTAAAACTACCAAACATGCAAATCCTGGTTGAAGATGAACAGGACCTGTATTGTTCTCCCTTGTACATAAAAGCTACAGAAGTCGGCTCACACCCATTGTCAGCACAGTGGGGCTAGTAGCCCAACATTGCCTTCTTAGAACATAACATAGGACATACAAAACAACAAACAAACACCAAACACAAAAAAGAAGCCAAAAATCCTCTCAGTACAATCGCTAAGCAAATAATTAAATAAGAACTAAATATCCAATCTAGGGGCCATACTCCGCATTGTGATGTGTGCAAATTGAAGTACTGAGTGTCTTACCAAAATGAAACCATGTTTTTTGATATGAACTTTCCACACTATATCAAAGAGAAAAAAATAGTAGTTATCTTTATAACTGAACTGTAAAACAATTGTATAGTTGTACCTGGAACAGCAGCGGAATTGGGAAGCAGTGCAGCAGGAGGTGCCATGTCAAAACCACTCATCCTTTTACTGTAAAGTCGCATCATTAATCACAAGGACAAGTAACGGAGGCAGTGATAATCATTGGTGAAATAAGACTAGCAAGATATTCTTGGCATTTTATGTATATAGCAGGTACAACCGTGTTGTTTTATTTTATTTTTATTTTTATTTTTTTGGAAAAAGAAAAGGAAGAAGAGAGCCATGGATGGCTGAAATTGGGAACTATGTTAGTTAAATGTAATTATGCCTGATAAGTAACTTTCAGCCACACAGCAGCCATGTATTCATGCCAAGGGAATAAAAAATTCATATTACAGCCAAGTAAACAATATATTACCCCGTTTAAAATTAACAATGATCAATTATAACTTTTATTTGTAGAAAAGCTAGTTTCCATGAAACAAGAACATGGGACACGACTGATCAAGATAAAATTGCATTAAAAACGCAATACACAAATTCCTGCAATTTAACAAAAGATTAAACAAGTGGAAATGATGGAAACTGTTAGTCGGTTGAGATTAGATACCTATAATTTAGGAAGTTAGTTTAATTATAAGATTTGATTTTATTTGATTTTATTCTGTTGTATCTGTAGCAGATTTTTCTCCTTTATTTTAGGAAGTAGTTGACCTAATTGTACTCTATTAATTACGATTAATGAAGACAGGAAAATTATTCCGCTCAATATAATTTTCTCATATGGTATCAGAGCCAAAACACAATAAAATTCGTATATAGGTTCAGCCAATTCTTATGGCTGATCCAAGTATTATCAGTACCGGTTCAACCGGAAATTCCACTCGGTCTGGTGGATCGAGTTCCTCTGCTGCTCATTCAGAGCACAATCTGAATCACAGCCTCTCCATAACCTCTCACAAGCTGAACGGAGGGAATTTTATGGAGTGGTCTCAATCAGTCAAACTTTATGTCCAAGGTAAAGGAAAGTTTGGCTATCTCTCAGGTTCTATAGTACAGCCTGAAGAAACTGACGATGCCTATGCAACGTGGGAGGCAGAAAATTCCATGATTATGTCATGGTTGGTGAATTCTATGGAGACAAGTCTAGGAAGGACATACCTATTTCTATCAACCGCAAGCGAGATCTGGAATGCGGTAAAAGAAACCTACTCTGATCTTGGCAATGCTGGCCAACTATTCGAGATAAAGACCCGTCTGAGAAAGGCAAAACAAGGTGAGAAGACTGTTACTCAATACTACACTGATCTAAGGACTCTCTGGCAGGAATTAGATCTATATTGCAACTATGAGTGGAGCTGCTCCACAGACAGAGCATTCTATCAAAAGATGGTGGAAAAAGATAGGGTCTTTGATTTCTTAGCTGGGCTAAACAAGGAACTCGATGAAGTCAGAGGAAGAATTCTCGGACGAGAGCCACTGCCCAACTCTCGAGAGGCCTTTGCAGAGGTGCGAAGAGAAGAAAGCCGTCGCCAGGTCATGCTCGGACCTGGACACAGTGAATCAGTGAGCGTCCCGGTTAAGACTACGGCCATGGCGACTCGCTTTCAAAAGAAAGGTGACCGCCCCATCTGCGAGCACTGCCACAAACCTGGCCATGTGAAAGCCAAATGCTGGAAACTCCACGGCAAGCCAGAGGACTTCCAGCCATCACATCGATCTGCTCGTGATCACAAAGCTTCTGCAGCTCCAATCGTTTCATCCGAACATCCCTCCTTCACCAAAGAACACTTAGAACAAATGTTTAACTTATGGAATACTCATCAGTCATCGTCCACAAACCCATCCTCTTCCTTAGCACAAAAAGGTACATTTATATCAGCCATGAGTGTCACAATAAGAGATACTAACCCTTGGATCATAGATTCCGGGGCAACCGACCATATGGTAGGATCATCTTATGTGTTTAGTTCATACTTCCCTTGTTCAGGTTCCCAAAAGGTAAAAATTGCTAATGGCTCTTTCTTGCCAATTGCTGGAAAGGGTTCTGTAATTGTCTCACCACTCATTACACTAAATGATGTGTTACATGTTCCCAATCTCGCATGTAGCCTTTTATCTGTGAGCAAACTTGTTTTCGGTTCTTTCTACCAATTTACCTTTAATGCTTTTGGGTGTTTTCTTCAGGACCGACGCTCGGGGAAGATGATTGGCAATGTTAAGGAAAGTGGGGGACTCTTCTACATAGAATCCAACTTGAGTAAACAAATTCAACAACCTCAGTCGTCTAGTTTACTATCATTATCTGATGAAATATTGTTATGGCATTTTCGTTTAGGGCATCCTAGTTTTGGTTATTTAAAACATTTATTTCCTGTCTTGTTTAAAAATAAAGATTTGGATTCTTTGCAATGTGAAATTTGTCAACTAGCTAAGCACAAAAGATCTGTCTTTCCTGCGTTAAAATACATGCCATCTAAACCTTTTTCTCTAATACATAGTGACATGTGGGGACCCTCAAAGGTTAAAAATCTCTCAGGAACTAGGTGGTTTATCACTTTCATTGATGATCACACTAGAAATACTTGGATTTATTTATTAAAAGAAAAATCAGATGCTGCTAGTACGTTCAAAAGCTTTTACAAAATGATTAATACTCAATTTCAAACCCGTATTAAAATTCTTAGAACTGATAATGGAAGAGAATATTTTAATAAGGTTTTGGGAGATTTTTTAAATAAAAAAGGCATAATCCACCATAGTTCGTGTGTTGATACACCGCAACAAAATGGTATTGCCGAAAGAAAAAATAGACATCTACTAGAAGTAGCCCGAGCGTTGATGTTTTCTATGAATGTTCCCACAAAATTTTGGGGTGAGGCAATACTTACTGCTTCATATCTAATTAATAGAATGCCAAGCAAAGTATTGAACTATAACACACCAATAAAAACACTTCAGAATTATTTTCCTGAAAACCGATGCTTTACACATGTACCTCTTAAAGTTTTTGGTTGTGTTGCCTTTGTTCATGTCCATGATAAAATTAGAGGAAAATTTGATCCTAGAGCCATCAAGTGTATTTTTCTAGGTTATTCACCAACTCAAAAAGGTTTTAAATGCTTTGATCCAAGCTCGGGCAAGCTTTTCACAAGTAATGATGTCACATTTTTTGAATCTAAACCTTTTTTCGAAAAAACTTCTCTTCAGGGGGAGATTACACATATTGAAGATCAGTTTTGGGAATTAAATGAGGTTTTACCAAAGCAAGTAACAAATATAGACCCTGATTATGTTAATGCTATACCAAATATTTCACTAGATAATGATTCCCAAACTAGTCCTAATGAGGGTTCAAGCTCTGAATTACGGGTTCACTCAAGGGGGAGCCATGAGTCTCCAACACTTGAAACAATGCCTTCATCAGATCCAAGCTCCGGTCAAGGTAATATGTCTCCAACCCTTCCTCCCATATTTTCTGATGAACCCTTAGAAGAGTCTGCCCATAGTGAACAGGGTGACATTGTTGAACCATCACAAAATCAATTTGAGGACCTGATAGCCATTAGGAAAGGTGTTCGAGAGTGCACTAAACATCCTCTTTATCCATTGTCGAACTATGTATCCTATCTGAACTTATCCCCAGCCTTTAGAGCCTTTATCACTCGCATAACCACTGATGAGATTCCAAGTTCTATACAGGAAGCACTAAGTATTCCAAGGTGGAGAGAGGCTGTTTTGGAAGAAATGCGAGCACTCAAGAAGAATGACACTTGGGAGGTGACACGCCTACCTAAGGGAAAGCATGTTGTCAGCTGTAAGTGGATATTCACGGTCAAATATCAAGCTGATGGTCAGGTGGAGCGATACAAAGCCAGACTCGTGGCTCGAGGTTTTACACAAACCTATGGGCTGGATTATGAAGAAACATTTGCACCGGTGGCAAAGCTCAACACGGTGCGAGTCCTATTGTCCCTAGCTGTAAATCAAGACTGGCCTTTATTACAACTTGATGTAAAAAACGCATTCCTGAATGGAGATTTGGAGGAACAAGTGTTTATGCAATTTCCACCTGGATTTGACAAACATCCCAGCGGAGATGTGTGCAGACTAAAGAAAGCGTTATATGGACTCAAGCAATCACCTCGAGCATGGTTCGGAAGATTCTCAAAGGCTATGAAGGAGAGAAACTATCGGCAAGCCCACTCTGATCACACAATGTTCTACAAACACAATGAGGAAGGAAAAATCGCTATCCTAATTGTGTATGTAGATGATATAGTGATGACAGGCAGCGACGAGAGTGAGTTGGCTGAGCTAAAAGGATTTCTGGCTAAACAATTCGAGATTAAGGACTTGGGAAATCTCAAGTACTTCTTGGGAATGGAGGTAGCTCGGTCAGATCGTGGAATTGCCATTTCTCAACGAAAGTATGTGTTGGATCTATTAAAAGAAACAGGTCTACTTGGCTGCAAGCCGTGTTCTACTCCGATTGATCCAAATCACAAGCTCCGAAAAGAAGAAGAAGAGGTTCCAGCAAATAAAGACAGATACCAACGACTTGTTGGAAAATTGATTTACCTAGCTCACACTCGGCCTGACATTGCCTATGCTGTGAGCTTGGTTAGTCAATTTATGCACAGCCCTTCAGAAAAACATCTCGAGGCTGTTTATAGAATTTTGCACTACCTCAAAGGTAGTCCAGGAAAGGGTCTACTCTTTACTAAAAATCAGAGCAGACGAGTTGAGGTATTCACTGACGCTGATTGGGGAGGAAGCTCAGACGATCGAAGATCTACCTCAGCTTATTGCACGTTCATTTGGGGAAATCTTGTGACATGGAGGACAAAGAAACAACATGTGGTCTCTAGAAGCAGTGCTGAATCAGAATTCAGAGCTATGGCACAAGGATTATGCGAGGTGATGTGGTTGAGAGGCATCCTGGAAGAATTAAAGATTGAGTTCGAAGCTCCTATGCAACTGTTTTGTGACAACAAGTCAGCAATCAGCATTGCACACAATCCAGTCCAGCATGACCGGACTAAGCATGTGGAGATTGATCGTCATTTTATCAAGGAGAAGTTAGAGAGAGGAGAAATCTGCATTCCATTTGTCCCAACAACGGAACAACTTGCAGATGTTCTTACAAAAGGACTTTATCGTCAAAAATTTGAAGAACTCATTAGCAAGTTGGGCATGATAGATATCTTTGCACCAACTTGAGGGGGAGTGTTAGTCGGTTGAGATTAGATACCTATAATTTAGGAAGTTAGTTTAATTATAAGATTTGATTTTATTTGATTTTATTCTGTTGTATCTGTAGCAGATTTTTCTCCTTTATTTTAGGAAGTAGTTGACCTAATTGTACTCTATTAATTACGATTAATGAAGACAGGAAAATTATTCCGCTCAATATAATTTTCTCATAGAAACCACAATCACCTCAGATTGAAAACAATGCCAATACAATCCATCACCTAAAGCCAATCTCACCAGGCAAAGTTAGTGCCCATTGACCTTATTAGTATACACCTTTTCTTTTCTTTTCGTTGATAAATATCATTAAACCCTATAACCATACCAGCAGCAATAAAAGAGACATAATTCATTCAAGTCAATTACAAATTTACTAACAATTGTCAGCCAGAAGACTGAAGCCAAAATCACTCTATCATCTTGTCAGAATACAACAGAACATTTTATCACATTCCTCAGTGAAGTTGGAGTCCGGTTAATTTACCAGAAATACATATTTTACTCTACTCCTTATTAAGAGAAAAAAGGAAAACGTATATGATATGATGCCAGCAAAAGTTCTTAGATTCATGGAGTTATAGATCCTTTCAAAAGAGGTAAGATCCGGAGAATTTTGTATTTCGCAGTAAAACACCTAAAGGAGAGAGAAAATCCTATTCTGCCCAAGCCTGGCTGAGAAAGAGTTACAGACGTAAAACAAAAAAAAAACTTTCAGATGTGAAACTTTCTGAATCAGATTTCAAGATCAAAGACAGAATGGTATATATTTGCAATAGTTTGCATTGGAACATCTTGCACGAGAAACGCATCCGACCTGGATCATAAAATGCAAAGGAACAAGAAATATGAGATAATTATGGCCTCAGACTACCTTTTGGAGCGAGAACGAGATCGTGACCTTGATCTGTGCTCAGACCTAGGTTTTGAGCGAGATCTAGACCTGTGTCTGCGCCTATCCTCGCGATCCCTGTCATAATCTCTCCGCCTGAAAGCCCACAATAATTCAAGAAAGAAAAATGATTTCCATGACAACTTAGAAGATGGAAATGATATCGATAGGCTGAAATTTGAATATGAAGATCAGTTATGATAATCTAAGAGGCATAGATGGAAGCTGGATGCTAGCCATCACAAGTGACTACTGTCCATAAACATGATTTTTCATGGCAAAAAGTATAAGCAATAACTTTTTTCTTTCAGTGATGCAAATCGTTTATCTATAATTTTTGATCCCCCTAGGAAAATTGATGACTCAGAACATTTCAGAAGCCGAACTTCATACGACAAACAGAATGCAGTACTGAGATCACTAACTACGAAGATGGGCAAATGAGAGAAATTTGACCATGCAACCAATAACAAATATCATAAGAGTTACAGTTTCTTCACCTGTCATGGTCTCGGCTTCTGTGATAATCATCCTCATCCCCACGATCTTTTGTCCTCTCCCTTCTCTCACTCCGATCCCTGTGGCGGTCTCTGTGGTGGCGATCACGATCCTTGTCTCTATCCCTCTCCCTATCTTTATCCCTGTCCCTGTCTCGTTCTCTGTCCTTATCTCTATCCTTATCCCGTGTTTCACGACCTCTTTCCCTTTCTCTATCCCTGCTTTTGGACGATCCCCTTTCCCTATCTTTCTCATGGTCACGAGAGCCATGCTGCAGAAGGTGTAATGGCGGCACCAAAGAACACAAATTGAAGATCAAATCAGTACACACAATATAATATATATACCTATATCTATTTCAAATGAACGATATTTAATTCCATCAAATGTCGGAGAGGCAAATCTAAAAGAAAAAGAGGCATAAAATACCGAATACCACCATTGAACAACCAAAGTTTCATTATTCTAATAGAGTTATTTAAACCATACTATCCCCACTACTAAAATTGAAATGTAATAGCAGGTCTTGTTATATTTCTAGAGCAGCAAACCTTGGAGCCCGAACTTAACGTCTCTTTGTGAGACTGCCGCTGCATCCCAGGTGCTCCGGGTGAGTCCAAAGCAGTTGGAGAATATGCGTCATTTTCATGAGTTGACATCTGAAAACATGACGTGAAAAAAACATTCATTATGCATTTCACAGGTATATACAATTAAAATTTATGAAAACAAGCAAATTTCAGTGGAAATGTTTATGTGTCCAGTTCTAAAGCTTCAGGTCATTTACTACAATTACGCCACTACATAACCAAAAAAACGTTCGTAAAACAGTATGATGAACTGCTATGCAAATACTTTAGTAGGTTTTATCCACTTTTATGGAACAATTAACCCAAAACTAGTAAACAAACACCAATTAATCGTGCCTTAAGATTTCTACGAACAAATTAGTAGCTGAGTTATATATAAATTGGGGTGAATTTACACATCGAACTCAGATTAATAGATGACAATACATACCAATCACAGAAACAGCATGCATTATTCATCAATTATTGCATAAACACACAGATCCAAAAATCGATTCAGAAAATTAAAGAATGATAAAGAGAGTGAGAGAAAGCTTACAGTAGCAGATGAAGAATTTGAAGATAGATGATACTCAAGTCTACAACTTCGCAAACCCTAAATGAGGATGTGTCTGGGTTTATACGGGGCTTACCACATTTGCTATATTTTATATGTATGTATAGTGTGTAATATTTATAAATCACTAAGGGCTTTTCAGTCATTACATCATCTGAAAATAGATTATCGAGTTTTCATTTGTATTAATTTGAAATTGCTAAAAAAAATATTTGTTAAAAAATTAGGCATAATAACCGTTAATAAAAAAATTAGGCATAAAAAGTATCCTTCAGGTATAAAGTGAAGAATATTAGTTAATTAATATTCTTTATCTAAATGTTTTATTTAAAAAAAAATTTAATAAATCATATAATACGAATTCTACTTTTCAATATTAAATATTTTTTATAGTTTATTTTTAATTTCAATTCGGTAACTATGAAAGCACATTTTAAAATGTTCAAAAAGATGATTTTTATTCAAGATTAATATTATAAATAGTATCATATAAAAGTTCTAAAAAAGATTTACACACAAACTACAATTGATTGATTTTCAATTTAGAAAACAAATAAGTATTAAATCCATGAATTTAGTAACCCTAAATATTTGGTTTTTGGAAGAAAAAAAAAACAATGACGGAATAGATTTTTTCGATTGAAAAAATTATTTTAGGGGGAAATAATTTTACCTAGTAAGAATTTAGGTCTCAAAAAAATTATGTAATCGATGATTTTAGTGTTTATTTATAAGTCGCTTACTCGCTTATATCTATAATGTATCATTATAGTTGTCTTTGTCAATTTTTTTTAAGACAATTTTCGACTATTCATTTTCAATGCTTATATTTGTTATTGGGTTGACTATACAAATATATTTTAATTCGAGTATGAGCAATAATTTTCCAAAATCATTTTAAAGATCAATTTCAAAATTTTAATTCAATTTTTCAATGGCGTAGTGAAATATGCATCGTAAAATGATGACTCGTACACCATTAGCCTTACTTCGTATTTATCATGTTCGTAACCAACCCTTGTTGCACAAAGGCTTGAGTGAGGGTCATATTTGGTAAACAGTATAAAACCTGCATGTTATTTAAGGTCCGACTCAAATATCGACCAGAATAATTATTACACATAGATCTAAGACGCCAGTACGACACTCCCCACACGTCGATTTACCTTCCGTAAAACATGTCAATCCTATAAATAGATCTGATTACAGTATAAACATGGACGAGAAATATCGAGAGAAGCAACTCGTATTGACATTTATGAGTATGAGTGTTTGAGCTTTAATAGTACGATTCCGCGTTATAAATATACCGAGTTAAATGCAATTCGTGTATGAATCTAACAAACAACTTGAACTACGATTAAATTGGTATATTTCTTGCCATATCCGTAATTAAATTAAAACCAAATCATACTAAAAGAATTTTTCAATGGCTAATCATAATATTCAATAAAGTTGACTAAGATTATAAAAATGCAAAAAACCAATCATTTTGGATCCATAACCACGTCTATGTACAGATGGCAAAAATTCCTTTTGAGATTCGAAACCCCCCACGTTTAGATTTGATTTATTAACTTTTTCAATTATTGGTAACAAATAAATTCTAATAATACTCTTGATTCAAATTTCATAATTATTTTTACATGCCGTTAATCTTAATAATTATTTCATAATGGTTTGCAGGCTATTACACAAGAGCGAGGTTTACCCAATGCGCACTCAAAAGGGTAGCGGCTGCGGGTTTCCCCCGTCATCCAAAAAAAAAAAACAATTATTTCATAATTACTGTAATAATTATTTTTCTTAATTATAAAAACAAAATAAATTTAACAGAATTAATATTTTATGGGAAAAATGCAACAAAATTAAAATATCTATCATTTCCACACGAAAACAATTGAAAAAAACAAGCGACAAAACTATTTGGAGGAAAGTTGAATTATCACCCAATTATGAAGTATAATTAATTACCATAAAAGAAAAGAAAAACCCTAGATTAATTATTGAAAAAATCTCAAGATCCAAGACCTTCTTTATATATATATATTTATATATATCTCATTTCATTTCATGTACTTTTCAGGCGACTGAAAATACAATAAATTTTGTTTCAAGTTTCAACCATTGTAATGTGTAATCATTTCTGCTAATTTCACGGAAATTACATCAATATATTTGCCATTTCCAGGTTCCCGAGATTCATTTCCAGGCTGCCATTTGATTTCTGGTGATCTCTTAATTAAGGTAGGAAATTGTCGGTGAATATTTTACTGAAATTCTTTTCATTTTGTATGGAAATGTGGTGAAAATTTTGAGACGATGATGCGGGTTTTGGATCATATTCTTAATTTAATTTCAATTGGGCAGTTGTATGAAATCTTTATCAAATATTGATTGTATTCTGTTGTCTAATTTGCTTCGCTGGTTGTTAATTGATGCAATTTTGTAGGTGCGATTTGATTTTTTTTTTGTTTGTTTGTTTCTACTATGCAGATTATGTGTTCGTCTTATTGCTGTGAAGATGTTTTGGATGATAATGGATCATAGTTATTGCTGAGCCATATTGTATCGTTACATCTTTGTATTTTGAAGTCCTAATTTCCAAATTGGGGGTAACTTCTGTGAATTCATAACCAAGCTTACGAAACTCAGTGTTACCAGAAATCGGAACACTGAAATTTTATGTATTTCCATAGATTTGTATTTGAATACTGTATAGGTCACATTTGTTTACCTACAGAAAGATGACTTTGGTTTCAACTAAAGAATCAAGTAGAGTTGCCTATCCGAAGACACTTTTATCTATTGTAGCTTCAGTGGGGGCACTTGCAGTATTTCTAATTCTTGCTTCAACCCTATTGATCTCGCAACCCATTGGTTCTACAGTTCGTGGGTATTTTTCCGCTGTTGATAGCTCAAGAAAGATTGACACGGAGTCATCTGTCATTAATCCAGTTCCTGAGTCCAATCCAACTGTTAATGTTGAAAACAGTGAGAAATCAAATTTATCTGTTTCGGGAGATCCTGGAAATGAAGTTATTTCTCAGGATGTTGATATGAAATCTGCTGAATCGGGTCTAGCTGATGGCACTGTGAAAGAAGTGTCAGATTCAGGATTAGTTCCCGAGTCTAATCTTGTGGTCAATTCCTCGGAAAACAGTGAAAAGTCAAATTTGACGGTTTTAGGAGGCGGTGAAAATGACGTTATTTCTCAGGATATTGATAGTAAATCTGCTGAATCGGGTAGAGCTGTTAGCAAGAGTTCCGGGGTAGACAAAAACCAGCCTCCAGAGGATGATAAAAAAGTGTCAGATTCAGGACTTGAAGAATCTAATAATATGGAAGACAAACCGAAGTTAACACAAGAAGTGGATGACAGTAGAAATTCATCTTTCTCCAGTAATGCGCAAACAGAATTGGATAAGAGTGTGGAGCCTTCTGCTGCCACCTCCAACTTGAGTCAAGCTAATGTTGTTGATTCAGGTATACATCTCTCCGTTTTTTGATTTGTCTTTTTCTGATGATTTACTTTTTAGGCCTCTGTTGTTTCATTTCCTGATATTAGTAATGTACAACAGAGAGGGTCGTTTTCTTCATGGGGCCTTTTTGCCCCTTTTCCTCGTGAAAGTTAGAATTAATTTCCGTTATCATGATTTTCTAGAACCATTTTTTTATTTTTGGAATGATAATATGTATTTCCATTTCATCAATCAAAACAATATACACAGGGTCGTAGCCAAAACTTTGCAGGCCAATACACTATTCTACCTCACTCTACCAGAATTTACCATATTTGCATTGTAATGTATAAAAAATACTTTCCAAAACCGCAGCTGGGTTCCGTTTTCCCGTTTTCCCGCATTCTAGAACCATTTTTTCTCAGTTAGATTCTGTACGATTTCTAAGGTGGACGGGAGTTTTGTCGCCTAATCGGGCACTGATGAATTTGCTTGTAGAGAATGGATATTGCCTATGTGCTTTTCTTGATTGCCTTTTAATGTCTTCATTTGGATATAGCTGATATAAATCTAATTTACTCCAAAGAATCAGTTCTTAAATTGGTTTTATATCTCATTAATAAGAGGTGAAATATTCATGGAAACTTAAAAAATCTTATGCACTAATGTGCATTTGATGGTTACTCTGCTCACTAATTTTCTAAACTTTGCTTTTCCAGTGATATATACTCTTTTTCATCTCCTCCGTTGGGTATTAATAACTGGTTGCAAATTGCAACCACTTAAGCCTTTGAATTAATATCGATATATGTCAGATCGACTAATATGAGGGTTGTCAAGTTCATTTCTGCATATTTTCTACAAAATTAACGCTATAGCGATAGCTGAAGTTAAATTTCCATATATTTCATTTTTCACTTGATGCCACATTTCTGTTTTCTTATTCTTTTACATAAATAAAGGCCTTACTAATTATCTCAGATTACTAATTATCTCAGATTGTGACCTTTATAATGGAAAATGGATCTATGACTCATTGGGACCATTGTATTCAAATAATTCCTGTCCCGTGCTTACTGCAACACAGAATTGTCAAGGGAACGGAAGGCCAGACAAAGATTATGAGAATTGGAGATGGAAACCTTCACAGTGTGATCTACCTAGGTTTGATCCGAGGAAATTCCTGGAGTTAATGAGAGGGAAAACAATAGCTTTTATTGGCGATTCAGTTGCAAGAAATCAGATGGAATCTCTGCTGTGTATTCTGTGGCAGGTTAGTAGAAACGCTTTTCCAATCTTATAAATGATGACATATTTAGTTCATTTACTCTTTATTTACTCGTGTTTTATTTTTTTATATTTTGTTACATTATCTATTTTCCTATTGACATCTATCCATCTAATCCTTTCCTCAAATCCATATCATTACATCCAAATGCAAGAGAACAACATTTTAGAACTCTCGTTTTTCAGTATACTGTCCATATATATATATTAACAAGAAAGGCTGTTTTGTCTCACAAATGGAAGTTATTTTGAGCCTTTTTACGCATTTTATCCCTTATATTTTTTTATAGTTTGAAAATATAAGTGTAATTTTGAGGGACGATTTCATCATAATTAGGTAGTTGTCACACCATTTTTCATTTGTCAAAAATACCCTTGAGACTAATACAAAAATAGGGCTAAATTTGTCATTTACATATGCATTTTAAAACTTACGTTCTCCACCCACCATCCCACTATTCCAAATCCCCATTTATCTAGGAAATTATAATATTTTTTAAAATGAATATTACTTATATTATTAGTTACACTTAAAAATAATTATGCACGCGAATACCGCGTGCAAAGTCGCTAGTTTAGCATCAAATAAATCTTGACCTGCGAATTCTTGTACTCAGGTTGAAGTTCCCAAAAATAGAGGTAACAAAAAAATGCAACGCTACTGGTTCAGGTCAACATCTACAATGGTTATCCGTATATGGTCCTCTTGGCTTGTCCACACATCAACCGACGCATTCGACTTTGCGCCAGCTGGCGTTACAAAGCTCCATCTCGATAAACCCGATGAGGGATTTATGGAATATTTAACAGACTTTGACGTAGTTGTACTATCCTCAGGCCACTGGTTTGCAAAGCAATCCGTTTATATACTAAACGATGAAATTGTAGGTGGACAGTTATGGTGGCCCGACAAAAACAGGCAAATGAAAATCAACAATGTTGAAGCTTTTGCAGTATCTGTCGAAACAATTCTTACTTCCATTGGAAATCTTCCGAATTACAAAGGTCTTACTATAGTTAGAAGCTATTCGCCCGATCATTACGAGGGCGGGGCGTGGAATACGGGCGGGTCGTGCACGGGTAAGGTAAAACCCGTTTCTGATAGTGAATTGGTCGAAAATGGGTTCACGAATTTGATGCATGAAAAACAAGTAGCGGGTTTTGATCGTGCGGTTAAGAGAAAAACGAATAATTCGAAATTGAAGTTAATGGATATTACGAAAGTGTTTTCGTATCGCCATGATGGTCATCCGGGCCCGTATAGAAACAACGACCCGAACAAGAAAACTACTGTGGGACCCGATGGTAGGCCCCCACCTCAGGATTGCTTGCATTGGTGCATGCCGGGCCCCGTTGATACTTGGAATGAGATGGTATTTGAAATTATAAGAAGAGAATCGCGATATTCGTCTTGATTTACGAGTGTTTTTTGTCGTTAACTGGGAGGATTTTTGTTAATTTAATAGATTTATAAAAATTCTTTGGAATTATGAGAAGGAAATAACACGATTCGTCTTGATTGGTCGTGTTTGTTGTTGACTGGGCAGGGTTCTTGTTGTTTTGATAGATTAGCTTTCAATTTTCATAGAGAACTTTGAATTATATAAGTTATTGCAAGTTATATGGTTAAAATTAGGTTTATTACTGTAAAACTGCTGATTTGTAATTGTAAGCTTGTTCTTTGGATGTGAAAGCCATTAATGTTCATCATTGATGATCCTCTGTGTTATCTTGTATTCAGTTATTTAAGTTGAATTTGCACCAAAGAATAATGGGTTATACTGTGTTTATGAGAAATCACAACCATAAAATGTGTTAATAATACACACACATATATATATATATTAATATATTTAAATTATGTATTTCATGCTTTTCAAATAATTGTTGTTCTATCATCTATGAAGATATCCAGGTTTATACATAAAAGATCAAACATTAAACAAAAGAGTCCAAGTATTATTAAGGCTTCTCTTAAATTTCAATGTAATCATAATAATTTGTGTATGACAAATTGATATAAATCTTCCTACATGATGATTATTTCAAGAGATTGGATTTTTCCAGCTTGGTTTTCACTTTTCACAATTTTTTTGGTCTTTAGTTTCGTTAATCGAATCAAAAGAAACCGACAACTACAAATATAATATATATATATTAATTACTATTACAAATTTATATATAAATACATTAAAAAAACCCATAGAAATCGAATTGAACCAAATTTCGTTTGGTTCGATTAAAAATGAACAAAAATCAAATCTTTGCGGTTTGTAATTTTGGAGAACTGAACCGATTCCACCCTATAAGATTCCAAATACGCCAGCAATATATATTTAGATTTGATATCCAATATTAATTTCAAGTTTAATAACAAATACTTAAGCATTTCAAGTTAAGAACATGTCAGCATATTAGACCCATTCAAGAGGGCAAATCCATATAATCTTTTCATTTCCCAGTCTGCATATATATATATATATATATATACATATTAAAATAAAGTGTAATTATCAATAAAATAAACTATATTTGAATAATACCCAAAAAGAATCAAATTCATATTCAATAACATGATCACCACTTCTAGTCTTGCCAAGTCCAAAAATAATGCCTCGCACGTAAAACCCGCGTTTGCCTTACAACAAAACACGCCTCATGCACAAACACCCTTTACTATATAAACACCCTCATTTTTCACCATCTTTCAAACATACAAACTCATAATTTCCAACCCAAAAAAATTCAAAAAAAAAAAAAAAAAAAACACCCTCCAACCATGGACCCCACAAGCCCTTACGGCAAGCTCAGCGAGGCGGGGCACGACGGTCTCCGGGCCCGCATAAAATCCCGAAGACGAATCACAATCATTGCACTATCCTCCATTGTCCTTGTCGCTATTATAGTCGCGGTTGTTTTAGGAGTTTCTCAAACAAAGGATAAGCAATCCCGGGCCCATAATTCATCGGTTTCATCCACAATCAAGGCCGTTTGTGGCGCGACTTTGTATCCCGAGTCGTGTTACAATAGCCTTGCTCCTCTTGTCGACTCTGGCAAACTTAGGCCTCAAGACTTGTACAAATTATCAGTGCAGGTTGCAATAAGCGAACTCTCTAAAGCCTCCAAGAATCTGGTCCCAAACGTGTCCAAAAGATTCAATATCACGGATCAAAAGACACTTTTAGCCCTAGAGAGTTGTGAAGAGCTTTTCAATCTTGCATTGGATCATCTAAACAACTCAATCTCCATAAATAACATGAAGTTATTACAAGCTTTCGATGATCTTCGGACATGGCTAAGCTCGGCGGCTACCTATCAACAAACATGCATGGACGAATTCATCGATGATTCAAGTGGACAAGTTCCTAGTTTCCTCAATGAAAACTTCAAGAATTCAACTCAATATGTTAGCAATAGTTTAGCTATTATTAGCTCATTTGAGGAGTCAATTGACGCTATAAACGCCATCAAAAGGCGCCGTTTGATGAGTTTTGGCGCTGATGTGGCGCCAAAATGGGTCGACCGGAGGCTTTTGGATTATCCGGTTATTGAGGCGGATATCGTGGTGGCACAAGATGGGTCGGGTAAATACACGACAATCGGTGATGCACTTAAAGATGTGCCTGATAAGAGTAAGAAGAGATTTGTTATATATGTGAAGAAAGGTGTTTATGTTGAGAATGTTAAGGTTGAGAAGAATAAATGGAATGTGATGATGATTGGTGATGGGAAGAATGATACTATTGTTGAAGGAAGTCTTAATAATGTTGATGGTACACCTACATTTCAATCTGCAACATTTGGTAAGTCAATTCTCAATAATATTGTAACAAAAAAAAAATCAATAATATTAACTCAAAACGAGCTCTAATCGAGTTGAACTATTTTTTGACTCGGGTCCCGTTTGGCTTATTTTCGTGATCTTTCTTTTTTTACTGGATGTTTTTGATAAAACAACCGGAGGTAGGATATAGAGTAAGTGTTGAATATTATTATTATTATTATTATTATTATTATTATTATTATTATTATTATTATTATTATTATTATTATTATTATTATTATTATTATTATTATTATTATTATTATTATTATTATTATTATTATTATTATTATTATTATTATTATTATTATTATGTCGGAACCGTTGATATTGCGTCATTTTTTATTTAATTCAACCTTTTATGCCAGTACTTTTGATTTTAAAATATCAGTTATGCAGAGGTTTAGATTAACACGTGTGGTAGAGTAATTTTATGGGCAGAGTCGTTGAATTTTTCGACCTCAATTTACTTGATTTATGTACACATTTTTATCATATTTTACTAATTAAGTCGATGTATATTCTTTTGTCTTTTTCTTAGCCGTATTTGGAAAAGGATTCATCGCTCGAGACATGGGATTCCGCAACACGGCCGGTCCGGCCAAGCATCAAGCGGTTGCCCTAATGTCAACCGCCGATTTCTCGGTTTTCTACCGATGCATCTTCCATGCTTACCAAGACACCCTCTACGCGCACTCCAACCGCCAATTCTACCGCGAATGTGACATTTACGGTACAGTAGATTTCATATTTGGAAACTCAGCAGCTGTCATCCAAAACTGCAACATTTTACCCATAAGGCCAATGTCGGGCCAACAAAACACCATCACGGCTCAAGGCCGGTTCGACCCGAACCAGAACACCGGGCTCTCGATCCAGAACTGCACCGTTTGGCCCGGGGGTGACCTCACCGGGATCAGCACATACTTGGGTCGACCCTGGAAAGATTATTCAACCACAATTTTGTTTCAAAGTGTGATTGATAGTTTTATTGACCCAAAAGGCTGGTTACCGTGGGTTGGAACATCGGCTCCGGATACTATTTTTTACGCCGAGTATCAGAATTTTGGCCCGGGGGCCGTGACCACGGATAGGGTTAAATGGGTAGGGTTGAAACTTGACCTTACTCCTGATGTAGTTGAGAAGTTTACCGTTGGGAAGTTTATCAATGGAGATGAATGGATTCCTGCAACTGGTGTTACACATAACTCGGGCCTTTAACATGGCCATCGGGCTTTTTGAACTATAATCGATATTTTTTACATGAATGATTATGATTGGTCGAAAACTAAAGTTCTTTTGTTGTAATTGATTGATTGATTTCATGATTAATTCTATGATGTTTTGATTTTTTGTCCTTGTTTTAAATTCATTATTTGTACTTGTATGAAACTAAGCATTAAGTTGAATGCAAATTGGAATTCAATATGTATACAAATAGAATATATGATGAATTTGTTGTGTATATGAATGACATTGCAATTATACTTTAATTTTCTTGTTGTTAACCTAATGTTGGACAAAATTCAATTAGGAACTGATGTTAGCCTCAAAATATTAAATTTTTTGAATTAAAAAAATATTATCATGGATTTATTGGATGAAATAATTATTTTGGGTGTAAAACTTTTTAGTAATTTTTTCTTTAATTTACAAAATAGTGGCAGAAAAAGTAAATCACACCACAATTGGAGGGTATATCTGTTTTCATGGTCAACATTTATTTAGCTAAAAAGACAAAGAACAGGTCAGAGGTTGAAAGTATTTGAATATAACTTTTACAGCTTTTAAATAATAAAACTGCCATTTTTTAATAAATGAAATTTTATCTTTTCCCATTATTTTCCTATTTATTATAATTTAATTCACTTAACTTGTCATTTTTAAAACCTCATTAATTAAATTTCCAAGACGGACCTGAAACCATTTTCTTAACCATAATTAATAATTTGAATTTTGTAATTATAATATTGCTACTTACCTAATTATTTTTTAATTCTTTATTAATTTCTAATTTATTTTTCTTCCAACTTTATTTCCTTCCTCTACTTTTTTTTCTTGCAAAAACCCTAAATTTACAATTCCTCAAAAAGAAAAAACAATTCTTGCACCAAGCCCAGATTTTTTTTTTAATTTTTGAATTTTCATCTCTGTGGCTATGTCCTTGCTGTGCAATGGCAGAGATTAATATTTGATAATTTGAGAAAGTTACAGTCTTTAGATTCTTGCAGCAGAGTTCTGTTCTTCTTCTGGGATGATCTTAGAACATTCAATCATAATTCTTAAATTCCGAGGTTTGATGAGCTTCTGAAGTGGGTTTTAACTTTTATGTTAGCAAACTTTCTGGGTTATTGTCAAAATTTTCATTTTATTAAAAAAAGTGATTTTTCTAGTTACCCTGATTGTTTGAGCTAAAAAAGACTTGAGCTTTAATAATTCAGTAAGATTTTGGTTTAATCTTTTACAGTCCCTTTTTTCTGGGTTTAAGAAAGTTGTAATTTTTTTATAAGTTATTAGTATATAAATGGATGAAAAAGAAGGGTTAAATGGTTCTGGGGTGGAGCCAAGGGTTGAAAACCTTGACCCACTTCTTAATTTTAGTGGCTCAACTGCTCCTCCGCCGCCACCAGCAGCTCTGGCGGGTGTGGCGGCGGCGCCGCCGCCCACCACGGAGATGAAGAAGAAAAGGGGAAGGCCAAGAAAGCATGCAGGAGATGGTTCTGTTGTGGCATTGTCACCTATGCCTATATCGGCTTCGATTCGACTTACCGGTGATTATTCAGGCAAGCCAGTTGGCTCTTTCAAGAAGAAACATAAATTGGAATCTCAAAATCCAGGTAAATTTTGAATTTTAATGTTTAATATGTTGTCTAAAGATTACATTTTTGAGTAATGATTGGTTTTAATGTGAAAATAGCACTGTTATATTGAGATCATGTTATTTGGATTGTGAGATGAGATAGTTTCTTTGTTAGTTTTAAGGTTGTGTTACAAGTGTTGAGAATAGGTGCTTTTTTGCTGTCTGTTTTGTATTCTTATGAAGTGTTTCATAACTCTAGTTTATGTGCTTATCAACTTATGATTAGAAATAAGTTAATTTCGATAGCTTGCAAATTACTCTGAACTTAAGTGATTATAGTCTGTAATCTTTGAGTTGGTAAGTGGTACTTAAAACTTATTGTGATCTTTCTTAATTGATACAAATTTACTTTGGAATATTGTCGCTTTTGATCACTTTTTCTTAATCCGAAAAATGGCTGAGAATCACATCTTTGTTTGTTGCATGTCTTTTTCTTGTAGTGATGTGTGAAGACAAAACATCTGTGTATATTTCAGTTATTGCAGTAAGAACAAAAAACATAAATGAATGATCATGAGGAGATGATAAGTTTTAGTTGAGTTTAGTCTGAAAATCTTAGCTAATAGAGCTTTAACGGGCTTTAATCGAATCGAAAGACAGATAAAATGAATATTTATACCAATATTTATCAGCTGTATTTATGTTTAGATTGAAGAACAATCACTAAAATTTCTTTTCACTTGAGTTCTTTACGAAAAATCTCGAATTTGTTCTACAAATGTTGTAATGTTTTTTTTTTTGGATGACGAGGGAAACCCGCAGCCGCTACCGTGAGGTGCGCACTGGGTAAACCCCGCTCTTGTGTAATAGCCTGCAAACCACACAAGAGAGGTAAACCAGCCTAGGTTGCCCATAGCTGACAGGCTCACAGTAGAGAAGGCAAATAGACATTCCCTTATCAGGATTCGAACCCGTGACCTAGGCCACAAGTTCAAATGCCCTTACCAACTCTACTGGGGGTTGCCCCCACAAATGTTGTAATGTTTGCTTATATTTCAGGGGGAATTATGGCTTACTCTTTAGGTGGAAGCTTTACACCACATGTGATTACTGTTAATTCAGGCGAGGTAATTCGCTGATTCTTATTATAAGTACATTTGCTTATATTCAAATTCTATATAATAAGATTCATAAATATTTTAACTAAATTTTACTAATTTTACTAAATTTTTTATTTTTTTTATTTTTTTTGGGCCAGGATATTATGATGAAAATATTATCTTTTTCGCAACAAGGATCGAGGGCCATTTGCATTTTGGCTGCAAATGGTGCTATCTCGAACGTTACACTTAGTCAAGCTGATTCTTCGGGTGGAACTTTGACCTATGAGGTAGTAATTTCTTAGATAATTTTGGTTTACTATTTTCCTTATTAAAATTTTCAACATATTAGTTTATTTATGTACTTATAATTATGAGTTTTGTTTTACAGGGCCGTTTCGAAATACTTTCTTTAACGGGGTCGTTTATGCCAAGTGATAACGGAGTGACAAAAAGCAGATCGGGTGGTATGAGTGTCTCTTTGGTGGGCCCCGATGGCCGTGTACTTGGTGGAGGACTAGCCGGAATGATGGTAGCAGCTGGCCCCGTTCAGGTTAGACGATTTTTTTTTGGCTGAAACGGGATTTAATCCCGAGAGATTGAATTTGGATGTGGCAATTTTGAATTTCGTTTAATTTAGTTATACAATTTTAAAATATACCGACTTAAGGCGTGATAGTAAGGGTGTCATTGGGTCGGACCTGACCCAAATATAATATTGGATCTGGATCCGGGCCTTGGCCCGGACCCAATATAACGAATGGCATTTTTTAAAGTAAAAATTGATATTTTCTATAATATTTATTTCGGTTTTTTGCTTACAACAATTTATTTTATTTTATACTTTTTAACGTTTGTTTTTTTTGACAAATTTTAGATTCAATTATGAGTTTCAAATAAATTATGAATACACTATTAATATATTAAATATGAAATTTCTTGAATGCAATAGAAACTCATTTGATTTTGAAATATACAAGTTTACAATTAAGAATGTCATCTGCAAATAAATAATTTTTATATTTTAAAATTTTAAAGCATTGAATAATACAAATTGGATAAAAAAGCACAAAAGTGAAAAAAAAAATAGAAAAACGAATTGGGTCCAAAACATTGGGCCCGAACCCCAGACCCACACGTATCGTATGGGTCTGTTATAGACGCGATCGCGAGACCCATTGGATCTGGGTCTTAAAGTTCGTGTGGGTGTGGGGTCTGGACCCAATCGTGAGACCCATTGGATCTGGGTAAGACCCAGACCCAAAGTTTTGGATCCGGGTATGGGTCTGACCCACCCAATGCCACCCCCTACGATGGAGAAATAGAATAGTAGATAGAACCTCATTTAGAACCGAGGATCTCGACTGGCGTCTAACGATTGAATTTTGAATCTTTATATCTCGACAGCTTGTGATAGGAAGCTTTCTTCATCAGCCCGAGGAAACATCAAAGAAACCAAAACACGAGCACGTTATAGCCTTCGCCCCTATCCCGGCTAATCCCGTTCCCGAAGAAAGATATGAATCAGCCTATCAAGGGCCAAAACCAAAACCGAACCTCACGACTTCTATTTCATTCCACGGACACAACTTGTCGTCTTTAAACCCGTTGCACGGTTCCAATAATATTTCATTTTCAGGAGAGAACAAAGCCATGCCCACGACGTAACTTGTCGATTGTCTTGTCTTGGATTGCGCATTTACCGTGTTTTTATATTTTAGCGATTTTTAAAAAAAATTAGGGTTACTTCTTTCTGACCATTGTAAGAGATCAAGATTTGTATGTTTAGATTGTAACTTAGGATGTTATGTTGGTAGATTTGTCCTAAAAATTCAATCTTATATGAAAAACTGATATTATTTACTTTCAGTTGTAGTAGTTGAAAGACTTTTGAGGTCTGTTGAAGCTCCATTTTAGTTTTTATATGTATATTGTATTCAGGAATTCGAAATTTGAATAAATTTAAATAATTGTGATTGTCTCTTGGTCAGCTAATTACTTATTTTGTACTAATTTATATTTAAAATTTGAAGACCCTCAAAAACTTTCATTGGGTTATAGAAAATGTTTTCATATTTTCGGTCATAATTTTTTCAAGAAATTCTTCAATTCTCCTCTCAACTCGAAATAAATTCGCTATATGTAAAAAAACTGTGAAAATAATTTTCAATTAAAAAAATTCATTCCCATTTTTTTATTTTTTAGATAAACAACTTTTGGATTTGATACATTTATGAATTTAATCGCTCTTTACCTTTTAAATTCAAAATTAATCAAATTATAGTTTATATAAGGGATGGATTTCACACACATGCCGATATGCATATAAAAAAAATAGTATATGATGAAACACAATTTCTATATAATGAGAAATAAATATATAAAAATATAGTATATGATGAAACACAATTTATATATAATGAGAAATAAATATTGAGGCATTCAAATAAGTGCACATGTGAATAGCCTAATTAAATTTAATTGTTTATATAACTAATTAAATTAGTTGGATAAACCGACCAATTAAGGTTTTTTTGTCTTTTAACAATGATACCACGGTTAATATTTATTTATCAATCATGTATATTTACTTTTTATAAACTAAATTAAGTTTATTACATAATGTGGGCCATATCTAATCGTTATTTCCAATTCGCCACACTTTTTACTTAAAATTCCTAAACTGAACCCCGAATTTCCTCATAATTCTATATCAAACTTTCTCCATTTCAATTTTCAAGCAACACAAATTATCAGAATTTCGAAAAGGGGAAAATCAAAACCAGAGAAGAAAAAATGGGGAAAGATCTGAGCGACGATCAGGTATCATCCATGAAGGAAGCCTTCACTCTGTTCGACACCGACGGCGACGGCAAGATCGCACCGTCGGAGCTCGGAATCCTGATGCGTTCCCTCGGCGGAAACCCTACCCAAGCTCAGCTAAAGTCGATAATTTCCGAGGAGAAGCTCAATTCGCCGTTTGATTTCCCCAGATTTATTGACCTAATGTCGAAACATTTGAAACCGGAGCCGTTCGATCGCCAGCTACGCGACGCGTTCAAGGTGCTTGACAAGGACGCGACTGGATACGTCGTCGTTTCGGATCTCAGGCACATCCTGACCAGCATTGGTGAGAAATTGGAGCCTGCCGAGTTTGACGAGTGGATCCGAGAGGTGGATATTGGATCCGATGGTAAAATTAAGTATGAGGATTTCATCGCGCGGATGGTCGCCAAGTGATGAGGTGATGATTGAATTGGTTGAGGTTATGATTGTAGCTATTGTTTTTCTGCAGTTTCTGTGGTTTTATGATGGTTGTCACACATGTTTATGATTGTTTGCTGTTTGATTGAATGTTGAGTTATTATTGTATTTTCGTGGATCTCGGATTTTACTAGAGGATATCTAAAAGTAATATCAATTAAAATAGTTTTCATTTCATATGTCCACTTTAGCAAATTGTAATTGGATTTTAGACTTATTGCAGTTGTATTTGGAGTTCATTAAAAGAGATAAATTAAATGAATTTATAACTAACAATGATACCATGTAATCATATTTGTAGTAGAACTTCACTTACGGTGCGTTTGGATTGATGGATGGTGTCATTTGAAATCCACCGTAGTTGTGGAGAAAAGAGCTTAAAATGAACGGCAAGGGATTTGAAATCCATCATCATTCAAACGAACTTAAATGGATTTGTCGATGAATTTGAAATCCATGGATTTCAAATCACTCGATCCAAACACACCCTTAGTATTTCCTTTCGAATGAGATGAACAAAGTGGAGAATGTTTTGCTTCGTGTTTTAGTCTATGATCTTGGAGTATAAAAGATAGAAAGAGAGCCCTATGCTTATCTTTCAACTTGCGAATTATGCCTGATAGACAAGTTCAACGTTTTCTTCTTTTTGGTTTTGTGAATTCCTTACGCACAGAGTTTAAATTGGACTAATATTCAAGAGTAAAACTTTGGGCTACTAGAAAGTTGATATTTCTCTTGTTTCCATGAAGGCATTAATAATTTCTGTTTTGTAGCTATTTTTCAGAAAATATAGGAAGGAAATATGTTACTACTTCTTTCTGGTCATGCTGAAATGATTCAAGTAAGTATAAAGAGGATTTTTCATAAGGAAATTACATATATAAGTTAATAACACATGCAAGAGGCTGCTTCCTATGTAATAAGTACAACACATGCTTTGAAAGGGAATCTCTACATTTCTTGATAGATAATTTGGATTAAAAACATGGGCTGGTCTTAATATTGTGCACCGAATGTAATTTTTTGTAAAGTGAACCACATTGGTGTATAGTGCCTAGCATATTACATGCTGCATGGACGGCGGACGCTTCTCATTTAATGGATTACAATAGACTTTGCTTAAAAGGAAATGATTTTCTTTCCCTTTTTTGTCTGACATTTCGTGTTTGACATCCAGTTGTTTCTACATATCGGTTTTAGGGAAATTGAAATTGCTCATTATTATCTGTTAAAGACATATTATTCTTCATTTCACTTGCAGGTGATCTGGAATACTGGTCAGTGGTCATGCTGCCCATTCACTTGAAGCAGGATCCTGATTTTTCTTCTTTTCAGTGTAGTAATTTCTTCAGCATGCCGAAAAATGCATGTTCATTAACCCTTGTGATTCCGATATCTTAAATTATGTTGTTGCCACATAATATTGTCTGGAAGTGTGTTGTTTGGTTTTGATCATTTTAAACCTATTTGTTACTTGCTAGAATTTAGATTGTAGAATTGCTTTTCCAACATACAATTTCTTCTGTTAATTTGTGTATTTGAACCTGTGTGTACAGTAGATTTGCTTCGAATTCTTCAGGACAGTGTTTCTGGTTTCTTGATCTATTTTTCTTATGGCATAATTCTTAGTATTATTGTTGGTTTAGAAAATTTGAAATGAATTTTGTTCTTTCTGTCAACATATTTGATCTATTTAGCGCTTCTTCAGCTACCTCCACTCAAACATCTGTTAATCTACCGCTCGTTCTAAATGAACATTCTGTTCTAATTCATGTGAACGTGCTCTGAAAAGCATATTATTTTTCGTTCCCCTGTTTGTGTTCGGTTCTTACGGAAATCTATTTTTCTATGAGGAGTTTCTAAATATGACCTTGAGATATTACTAGGTTGAAGTTTTGGTAATGATTGTAAGATTTACTAGTCTCCAATTTGGCCTGGTTTACATGGGTCATTTTATAGTGAACCGATACATTGTTGTTGGTTCATTGCAATGGACTCTTTTGTCATTTCACCCCAAAGATGTTGAGTGAGCCATTTCTAATGAACTCGATTTATATAAGAATTATTCATGATTTACATTACATAGATATGTGTTTGTTCTTTTTTCTTTCTAACATGATTCAATGAGGAAAACTAACCCAAATCAAGAGAGCTATGGAAAGAAAATGCATCTTGTAGAAGTAACAAAATTGAGAACTCCTAATTACATACAAATCATCATTAGGTGGTTATGACGAAAGACTCTAGATGTACTATCAACAACCAATCAACATCAAATTTGAAGCTATATAAAAATAGCGAAATACATAGAACTAAGATGGCTATCAACCAAAAAGTGCAAAAATGAAAAACAAGAAATTTGAATTTCAAGACGAAAGCCCGTTTTATTTGGGCCTCTTTACACGTCCTGATATTGGGCCGACACGATAAGCCCATAAAATGAAGCTCAACTTCGCATCATATTAAAACCCTAGTCATCAAAACACAATTCGTATGAGCTAGGGTTTGTTTCCTTTTGTTTTCAGAAGCTTTATCGAACTTCATCGTCGAACACAGAGCTCCTCCGCCACCATGGGTCGTATGCACAGCCGCGGGTACACTCCCTCTCCGCCGTTTCATTTAATACACGGATCTATTTTCGCTATTTCTTCATTAAAATTGATTTTCTCATAGCTTCGTATGTTATTTGATTTCAGTAAGGGTATTTCTGCTTCTGCCCTCCCATACAAGAGAACTCCACCAAGCTGGCTCAAAACCTCCAATCAAGATGTAAGTTCAAGTTTAATCTAATTCTGAACTTCACATTTGTGCAATCTATTGTTATTTTGCAGTTTTGAGTAGCGTATCAATCGGACTATTAAAATCAATTAATTTGGAATCATTAGGTTGAAGATAATATCTGTAAGTTTGCGAAGAAGGGAATGACACCATCACAGATCGGTGTGATTCTTCGTGATTCACACGGTATTGCTCAGGTGAAAAGCGTTACTGGTAGCAAGATCCTTCGTATTCTCAAGGCTCATGGTAATAATATTGTTTTGTTAAATCTAAAAGTCGTGATATTAAGGTCAATTTGTTTAGAAATAATTGTGTGTGGTTATTTAATATTTCAGGGCTTGCCCCGGAGATTCCTGAGGATCTTTACCACTTGATCAAGAAGGCTGTTGCAATCAGGAAGCATTTGGAGAGGAATAGGAAGGATAAGGACTCAAAGTTCAGGTTGATTTTGGTTGAAAGCAGGATTCACCGCCTGGCTCGTTACTACAAGAAGACCAAGAAGCTCCCACCCGTCTGGAAATAGTAATGATCTTTTCTTTTCCCTCTTGTTCTATTGCAGTTAATCCTCAAATTACTAGTCATTGCTTTGATTTTACCTTTAGAATTTCTTAACTCTGCTGTTTTCAAGCATGTTTTAGGCTGCAAGAGAGTTAGTTGAGCAGTATTATTTTTACGTTGTGTTTAGGATACAATATCATCACATCATGTATATTTATAGTAGATATAACATAATTTTGAATATATTACATGATTATGAAGTGAATATCTTTTAAATGAACACAATTGCATAGTAATGTGGAGTATTATTTGAAAGAAAATACTGATATCCTCTTTCTGTATTATATATACAAGTAATATTACATATTCAATCAGAAAAGCCTTTACCAACCGTAGAAATTATGTAGATTGATAGATTGATAGATGGTTCTTCTAAAATGCATTCTTAAACACCCTTATTTCATTTGTTTCCATAGATAACTTGCAGCTGTTGAGTGTATTCTACACTGGTTTTTCACACCATTTCTACATACTATTTATCATGGTAGGCTTGTAATGTCTTCTTAACTTCATCAAAACTTTTGGTTTTGCAGCGAATCAACCACCGCCAGTACGCTCGTGGCATAGGCAATGAGTTGCCAACAGCAGTTTTGGATGAGCAATTCAGATGGTTTAGCTGGTTGTTAATCAATATTGGAGAAATTTTTCGTATTTTGGCGAAAATGTGTTGATTTAGAAGCTTATCATTTTGTTTGACAATTTTACTAAATAGTGTATCTCAACTTTTGATGTCATTTTTACTCTGGCTGTGTGACTAATATTATTTGAGTTGTGATCATTGTCTTGTTCAATGCATAATGAAATTTGAGTACCTTTACTTTGGCTAATTAGACTTGTGCTACCTTTTATCTCTAAAAGTTCTCAAAATGGTACTACAAAAATTATTGCTGGTTTGAATTTGAGCTTAGTGGTGACTGGTGAGTTGGTGATGGCTAAATCAAATGTATTGGCTTGAGATATGGAAAATTAATTGCAAATTTGTGCAATATATATCTTTTATTATAAAATTGTGTTTTATTTCGTGTTTATGTCATGTATATAGCATATACACCACATTTAAAAATCCAATAATTTTTGTATTTGGTAATGTTTTACCCCATCTAAATTTTTTAGTTCATATTTCTATAGGTAAAAATAGAAACTGAAAACAAATCAGCATATTCAATATTCAATTTCAATTTTCAAATTGACAATTAAAAACTTGTGATAGCTCTATACAAAATTTTAAATTCAATCAGATTGAACTCGACTAAATAAATTTAAATTTATGAACTTGTGATTAAAAAGATTATACTATTCGAACTCGATCAAATTAAAAACTTCTAACCTCAATTCTAATTACCAATACAATTAGATTGAGATCAAATATAATTTTTGAAGCTATTCAATTAATATGAAATAATTATGGAGCTAGCTGGGTTAGTCCCAAAAAGTCAGTGTGGTATCTTTTGTAATTAGGATAAAGTTTATGGGGCCAATGGGGAGTGAATCCGGGATGGTATTATAATTAGACCAAACAACTAGGACGTGAACATAATTTTTCCAAAAAATAAAACCCTAGCCCCTATTGCTTATAATCTCATCTGAAATCGAAGCAGCTCATTTTCAGCTCCGGCGCCGCTCTGCTCTTCTACCTGTCTCCGGTAAGATCAGTTGCAAAATTGATGATATTATCCAATGTGCAACTCTGTTTTCTGAATCTTACAGTTAAAATACCACTTGATGTTTTGGTTTCAGTGAAAAAATGGCGTACGCAGCGATGAAACCAGTGAAACCTGGATTGGAGGAGCCACAAGAACAGATTCACAAGATCCGCATCACTTTGTCTTCCAAGAATGTCAAGAATCTGGAGAAAGGTAAGACCTGTTTAAGCTTAACGTGTTTGATGTATTTGTTGTTTAAATTTACGTATAGAGTGCTCTTAGATGAGTGTAATGTTTTACATAATCTTTGTTTAGATAATGTTGGTTTGGTTTGATTTAAGAATTGTGGATCGAGAATTTTTTGCTATTTTTTCTAGCATTGTTGTAATGTTTGCCTTTGATCATATTATTTGTTGCAACTTTTTTGTTGTTAATCATACTGAAGTAGTTAGCAGGCTCTCATATTTCTGTATTAACCATTATTGGGAAATCTCCATTAGTAACGATGAGTGGTTTGACACTACCGTGTTAGTTATACTATATAGTATATCATCTCTAGTTTGTGCATGCAACTAAACTTGGGCGATCATTTTGAATTCTGGTATATTTGGGTAATGTCATTAGCTTCTTATAAGTTATTAAGAGGTCAGTGAATATGAGAATTCAGTAAGTTCTATAGATTATTCATATTATGTATATTCAGGAATATATAAGAAACGATGTGAGTTGATTTAATTTTATGCTATATTATTACAATTGTTAAAAGTGTATGTGGAACAATAGCATATTGTTGGAAAATTATTGTGTTCCGTCTTGCCTTATGTGGATGAAATTTCTTGGGACTGCTTTTTAGATATATTTATGGTGTGATGGAAGCAATTATCAATGATTGGATGTATGTAAAGAATTGATTTCAGCCGTTTCTAATGTGTTTTATTGCGTTGGTTTGCAGTCGTGATTCTTAATTTTTTTCTAATGGCTCGAGACTCTTTTGACTTGATTTCTTGAAACAGTTTGTGCTGATTTGGTTAGAGGAGCCAAGGACAAAAGACTTAGGGTCAAGGGACCCGTTAGAATGCCGACTAAGGTCCTTCACATCACTACTAGGAAATCTCCCTGTGGTGAAGGTATGAAATCTATAACAAAGTGCAAAAGATTTTTATTTTATTACTTCTTGCTTTTAAACTTTCACTATTTACTATGAAATATAGCTGGTCTAAGACTGATTTATCTCTTACGGAAGAATTTAGTGCACTCATCAAGATCATTGCTCAGTATTAGTGTTGTGCCTTTTAATTTCTCATTCGGCTATAAATTTGTTTAATCGAGATTTGAATATAAACTCCAGTCCATTGTCTCATAATGAGAAAGCTGCCCAGGATCCTATTCTTGCAAATATTTTCATGGTTTTGTTTTGGTTCAGGAGATCCATAGTACAATTTGATTGATTTATCTGTTCTAATAAGGTGACTATTGCATTTGCTTGGGATATGATATATTAAATCGATATATTTGGTTTTCTGGAAATTATTCTCTAGGTACCAACACATGGGACAGGTTTGAGCTTCGTGTCCACAAACGAGTGATTGACCTATTCAGCTCCCCTGATGTAGTCAAACAGATCACATCGATCACTATTGAGCCCGGTGTGGAGGTTGAAGTTACAATTGCTGATTCTTAAATATCCATTTTGCCTCTCCTATATTTCTGCATTTCCTGTTTTAAGTTCAAATTGATTATAATTTTGACCTGTTATATGTTTTGAGCTACATTTTGAAGTATGAACTTTTGAGGTTTTAGATTTGTAGAATTACTTTGATAATGGGAATGTAGGTATATGTTTATTTAAGTATTGAATGCATAATAACTCTTGATGTTTAGATATTAACTTTCATATGATATAATTTTACCCATGGCTGATTGGTGAATTGTAGCAACTATAAAGTCAACATTTCATGTACATATATGATTTCTTTTCTTTGTAGATTAATGAAAACATAAATAGGATCTGATTTTCCACGGAGGGCTCTCAATGGATGGAGAATATTCAGATCCAAACCGGATTCATGAATACCTACCAAGAATATTGTATCCGGATCTGACATGGACCCAATTGCATATTCTATGGGTCCAAAAAAGTTAAACCCGATAGGTTAGGTACGTTTCTAGTTAGGTCTGTGTTGGGCAAATGATTGTTTGGGTATTGTTTGAGTATAGACCCGTGGGTACTTTCAATGGATAAATTTTGGGTATTTTTAAAATAAAATATCCACGGGTAAAAAATTGGATTCGAACCCAAACTATCTAATGTCTTTGGGTCTGTGTCGGGCTATGGGTCTCAGGGTCTCAGGCCCTACGAGTAGGGTCAAATTCGAGTAAGCTTTTTATTGAACGGGTGAACGGGTTTGGGTCGAGGATTGCCCATTAACAAACCTACTTCCACAAATACCAGATGGGTTCGAGTCATATGAATACTATATCTGAACTGATAAGTTACAATATACCTGAGTGGGGTTTGAATTCATCAACTTAATTATCTGGTTTTAATTTTTCCCATTTAAGCTAATTTGTCTCTTGTTTTAATATAAATTATATAAAATTTTATAATAAGAGTCTTGATGTTGACATACATTTTGTAGGTTTGTTCTGTTTTAGTAGTCCACCTTGTATTTTGTATTTAGGGCTTTTGTCCACTATCGATATATGAAGATTTTATAATAAAAATAAGAAAAGAAAATTGAGTTTGGAAAGCAACATGGACATAATTATTATTTGCTAATCGTTAATAAAGCCTGATTGGAGAGCCATAGTCATACAATAATCATCCATTGATGTGTGACATTTTCAACAATAATATTAATTTCGTCCATGTTTATATTATTTGTTGTAGATTATTATTAACCTACTTCTATATCTTCAATGATTGGTAAACGGAAAATGATTTATAATGTTATCTAATTTCAAGAGTAAAATAAATAAATAATCTAAGGACGTGGGAAACAAGAAGCCTCACTTTTTTTAGTTGGAAAATTGAAGTCGGTTGACATATCTGCTTTTAATAATTCACTTATTATGGATTGGTGATAAGTAGTAGCTTTCATGATTTTTTTTTTCAAATCGTACTTTATTGTACTATGAGGGCGTTTGGCTAAGCTTATTTAAAACATCTTATAAGTTGTAACAACTTATAAGATGTTTTAAGAGCTTATAAGATGTTTGGTCTTATTTAAAAAATAAGCTCTCAAGTGTTTGGATAAAATAAGTTTATTGGGATTATAAGATGTTTTCGAATATTATAAGAAAGAATTTGTGCAATTATAAAAATAAAAAATAAAAATCAGAGAAGGATATTGTTAGAAAGGAGGAAATTAGATAAGGTTGTTATGTTTTTAACAATATAAACAACATCAAAAATTTAAGATTTTGAAATAAGTTGGGTTTGGCTAACTTATTTCTTATTTGCTTATAAGACCCAAACATCTTATTTTTGGGTCTTATAAGATCTTATTTAAAAAAATTATCCAAACACTTGCATAGAGCTTATAAGCTCTCAAACATCTTATAAGATGTTTAAAAGAGCTTATAAGCTTAGCCAAACACCCTCTATATCGAATTTATAATTTTTTATTGAAAAACAAATATTGGTATCAATTATTATGGTACAGAAGATTTTGGTTCTTAAAATTTGCTTGTTTGAGTTAATTTCATTTATAATCATCTGAGTTTAGGTTAAAGAATGGCGCATACTTTTTATAAAAATAATGCAAAATCATACCGAACTAGACCAGATATGTATGATACCAGATATTATTGTACTGGTTCAAAAAAGGTCTAATTTTGATATTAAGGGGTGTTCAAAATCAATCGAACCGACCGAACCGAGCTGAAATCCGAAACTTCGATTTGGTTATTAACCGAACCGAAAATTTCGGTTCTGTTTTCGGTTTTTATTTTTGCAAAATTTTGATTTTTGGTTCGATTTCAGTTTTTAGGCGCTGTTAACCGAACCGAAAACCGAAATATATAATATATTAATCATTATTTTAATTTATATATAATTAATAAGTATTATATCTTAATAAAAATTTAAAAATATATATATAAGAGTAGATTGAAAACCGAAGTTATAAACAAAATTGAAAAATCGAACCGAAATATGTGATTTTTCCTATTTATTTTTCAAAATTCGGTTATTTCAGTTAAAAACCGAACCGAACCGAACTGATTCGGTTAAAACCGAACCGAATCGAACTTTTTCGGTTCGATTTCGATTTGTAATTTTGAAAAACCGAAAACCGAAAACCGAAATTTCAGTTCTGTTTTCGACCGAACCGATGCACACCCCTACTTATTTATATATATGTTATAAATTTTTATGTAAAATACCACACATACCAGATTATGTCGATATCCCATTATTGAAAAAGTGCCATCTCCAAAATAATCTTAGAAAATTTATCCTCTTGGTATTATAAAAATTAAAAATCTATCCTCTTTTTTCCACGTCGGTGGTACATTTGTATTTACATTTATTAATTTAACTATTGGTGGCATTGTGACTTTATACGAGATATTAGTTATATAGATACTAATAAATTTTATTTATCATAATATGCAAAATTACAAAATTTGATTCGATTTTGATGATTATTGTCAAATTTTTATGTAAACTATGTCAATCAAATTGAAGCTAGTTAATAATAAAGATAATTATTATTACAAATATAAAAGTAGATCCATATTATATTGTCGGATTCAGATAATGGAGACGGGTTTTATACCAGCACGTCGGTAGATAAATCCAGTGAGCATGGAGCATACCCAATAATTATTCTTTTAAGAGTGGGGTTTGGTTATTTTCATTACCTAAGAATGATAAAATGTTTTGAATTTCATTTTTAAAATTTTAGATAGTAAAATATAAATAATTTTAATATAAAGCTAAAAATATTATTTTTATTTATACTTTTTCAATCTCCTGTATAATTATATATATCAATCACTACATCAATAATTTTACATATTCTTCAATTAAAATTATTTAACTTTATTATTATTATTATTATTAGTTCTCTTCCTTCGGTACGGTTTCAAATTTATATTCTATTATTTCTTTATTAATGTGATCAATACATCGTATATTAACATATCATTATTAATTTGATATATTTTATAAATTTTAATTATTTTTAAAAACATCAACAAATACTATACACATCACATCTAACTTTTATATAAATCTTCCTAGTAAAAATATAAATAAACAAGGCTAAGCTTCTTAATGTAATTAATACTTTAATGATTGTCATTATCAATACACTAACTCATGTCTCTCCGTCCTAATTAAGCAATCAGATTATACTTCAGAAATCTTGAATTAATTAATTAAAATATCATAATATCTTAGTCTATTTCTTGAATTGTTATAAAAAATATTTATTTAACCAATTACAAAAACCACACATATTTTGGATGGAGATTGAAGCCAGCATTTAAGAACAGTACTTGGAGGGGCCCTGGCCGGTTTAAGTCAGTGTCGGTATCATTAAATAACATCAAATATTTCTATAATTGTGCTAAAATTTAATAGTAGATATTATTTGATCAAATCTATCACTATTAATTGAAAAGGAAGTCATTTATTTGAATAAAATCTTAGGCTAATCACATCAAGAATAAAATTAATGCCTGATTAAATTTAATGGCCCATGTTAGGATTTTTTCCAATAAATATGGTCAAACTCAATTGGTGCATCAGCACATACGCTGCAATTGGGTGATAATTAGCAACTTTAATCCTTTATTTCAATAGGGTTTTATTTTTTATTCTAGTGTAAACACGTGTGTATAAAATTCATGTCACATAATATATATATTTTTTAAAAAAATTATTTTTCGGTGTAATATACTTATCCATAAGAATTAATAAGAATTTGAAATAAAAACTCTATAATGGATTTATCGTAAAATCGATGACTCTACGATCGTTTCAAATTATTTTTTTTTGTTAAAATATTTATCTTGTATTTCACTTCATTTGAAGACACATAATACACACAAATACACATATTTCCTCTTTTAATGCACAAAATATACACAAGCAAATAGTTATTTTGCCTCTATAAATATACATGTTGCATGCTTCCAATTCCTTATCATCTCTAGTCACACTTCTTTACACAAAGAAAAACAACATGGCAAGATCTACTCTTCTCTTTTCACTAATTTCTCTCTATCTCTTACACTTCCTAAATCAAAGCACCACCGCCACCGCCACCGCCACCGCCACCGCCACCGCCACCGCGGCGGCAACCACCAATTCCGCCACCAATTTCATCACATCTTCATGTAAAGCCACCACTTACCCTATCGCTTGCGTTCACTCACTATCCCCATACGCCTCTACAATTCAAAAAGATCCGCAAAAACTGATCATGACTGCACTGACCGTGAGCCTTAAACGGGCCGAATCCACCAGGACATTTGTGACCAAACTCAACAAGTTTCGTGGGCTAAAGCCCCGAGAGTACGCCGCCCTAAAGGACTGTTTGGAGGAGATTGGCGATAGTGTCGACAGAATTAGCAAATCGGTCCGAGAGCTCAAGAACATGGGCTCGGCCCGAGGCCCGGAGTACTCGTGGCACATGAGCAACTTGCAGACTTGGGTCAGCGCAGCATTGACCGACGATAGTACTTGCATGGATGGGTTCTCGGGCCGGGCCATGGACGGTAAGATTAAGTCTTCTATTCGGGCCCAAATGACTAGTGTGGCACAAGTGACGAGCAACGCACTTGCACTTTGCAATCATTTTGCAACAAAGAAATAGTGTTTGCAAGTCTTGAGATTAGTGTTTGTGTGATCTAAATTTTGATGTAATATTATTATGTTGTTACTCAAATTTTGTAATATATAATGAATTTTCTATTTGTCCATAATGGTTTGGAGTCTACAAGTTTTAGGATGTGTGCTTTAAATTTTGATGTAATATTATGTTGTAACTCAATTTGTGTAATATAGAAAGAATTTTCTATTTGTCCTAAAAATCTAATGTTCAAACTTTATTGTATAATATTTAAAAAGCGGCCTTGTTATCTATAGGTTGATCTAAAAGTTTTTGCCTAACTGATGTTGGATGTGAAACCCTTATAATCCCCTGATGATTTTCGAGATTCTATTTACCAGAAATCACAATCATAAAATATGTTAACAATATATATATATATATATATTAATGTATTTAAAATATGAATCTCATACCTTTATTAATACATTTTGTAGTAGTAATTTTTCGAAATGTCCATTCGTTTTGTGTGGGCCCGTTGGAGATAACTCCACGGCTCTACCTCTGGATATACACTATCATAAGAGCAAATTGTAATTTATTTCATTCATGCATGTTACTTTCACTTGTTTGAACCAAAATTATTGTTCTACTATTTGTGCATCAATAATTGATTCAATAATAATTTATCCTTTCCTAGATAATATCTCAAATATGAACCCAATTAACCTAGAAAAAGTTTACTAGCTCAAACTCGGGAGAGAAGGAAAAAAACTCAGCTTGTAAACCCTTTTTCAATGAGTTAAACTCGAGCTCAACGTGATCTAATCAAATATTCGTGTAGATGCTTCCAAGGACTGTGCTCGTATACAAGCTGCCTACGTACCACTCTAGGGGATCAAGTCTGACGTAGTTCTAATTATCGATTGATTAAGATTCAGAATAGCTCGTAGGTGTGGAAACATCCGTCCCCACAAAGAGTATGATTTGTCTTATTTATAGGTTTCTCAACAACTGTTCATGACCTGACATGTAACCTAGATATTGAGTGCCACTTGTCATTAAACTGATGGCTAAAGGGTTATTATATCAATTTATATGGATGGCCTGGGCCTCCTTATATAGCGTATTCACTATTCACGGGCCCAATCTACAGTATTAGACTCATTCTTACTGTTGTTTAGTGACCTCGTATAGATCACCTCGTGCCATAGGGGTCGTTCTACCTACTAGAATGATTACAGTGGTACAGAGCACCTCGTATATGATTACCTCGTAGAATATATACAGTGTCCACGCAACGTATATTCATATTTCATAATTTAATAAGCTAACATATATTGTATCATAGGTATATACATACATTTTATGAGATAAATATCCCTTAAAACATATGAGCAAAGCTTGCTCCTTTTCGAGTAGATTTGCATTGTCATAATTGTACGGCCACCTTATATATATATATATATTTATACGTCTTTTTACACCATTTACACCTGACTATTTTAATTATACTTTTCGATTTTCGTGTTAATGAAATAATAGACATGTTAATAGAAATTCAGAGTGGGCTTGTACCTATAAATTACTGTAAATTTTGTGGCTTGGATAGTGTTATTCTATATATATATATATATATATATATATATATATATATGTAATGAAGGTCAAATATGTTTGGGCAGACAGAGGTACACTACCACTTGAGGACTGAAGAGTCGACATTAAATAGTGTGCGGCCATTTCTTATTTAAGAATCCTGTCACGTTGACATAGTGGTGTAATTATGTATAGATAAACCATACAGTTGGTTCCTTATTGGGACATAAAAGAATCAAGTTTGAACTTCACTTGGTGATTTTTCCAAATTCGAACTCAAATTTGAGCCTTATTATATGAGTTGGGATTCAAACTCGAGCTCGATCCCGCTTATAAATCTAAAATTTAAGCCAAAAAGTTTGAATTTTTTATTAATTATGTAATATATATTCATTAATATAATAATAAAATAATAATATATTACAAAAATGTAAAAACTTGTGCGCCAGGCTCATAAAAGTAGGCTCAAGCTCGGGCTCAATTAAAAATTCGAGCTCATGAAATTTGATTCGACTTACACCCCTAGTTCCTTACATTTATACTTTTTCTATTTTATTGTTATATTTGATTTGATGGCAAAGTAATCAAAGGGATGATTATATTTATTGGATTGAATCAAATGATAATTTTATGGTATGGGATGAATTTAAATTTGCTTCTTAATTGCTACCCAAGTACTTGAAGCATAGCATTAGCTACTTCTCAGACAATTGAATATCTATGTGAGTTTTCTATCAAATTATTGTTGATAGTATAGATTGCATAATACTAGAAGAATGAGGACTGGGGTGGTACGTGCAAAGATGGCAAATGGGTGGATTGGGTTTGGCAGAAAAAACGATAACGAAACAAGTGTTTGGTTTCAATAGTCATTAGTTTTAACCCGAACCCACGAACCAAACTAGGCCCAAATAGGCTTGTCAATGGCTGAATTTCACCCTTTGAAAATACATCGAAGTTTACCCATGGGCATTTGTCCGACATGGACTAACTCGATCCGTAACGTACCCAGCCCGTCGGGCCTAACTTTTTTTGGACCCGTCGGGTATGCTATCAGTCCGGGTCAGGTCCGGTAAAATAATTTTTTGTGGGTCCGGGTATTCCCCGCCCAAGATAGCCCTGGGCCCGGGGCCCAAAGGTCCAAGTACTAGCTACAAGCGATTATACAAGGTTCTTACTGAGAAGAGTAAATAAAAATGCAGGATTTTTCGATTTTCATGGCAAGTAACGAAATTACACTCAGGGTATTCAAAAAATTTTGTTCAATAAAAGACATTGGGTATAATAAGGAATAGCCTCTTTGTACCCTTTAAAGAGTGCGTTGATCGTGCATTTCAGGAGAGTCGTTCATGATGCCCTCTTGGGAGGCGCCATATTGTGAATAAGAGACGTTGTAACATTGATTGTGAGTATTTGTACCATAAATCCTGCATAGATAATGTGCGTAAGTTAATAATACAATGGGTCGTAATGACAATGAATAGATAATTGCAATCATTAAAGGCCTTGTTTGTTTATGTTTTCAAATTTCATTTTCAAGTTTTTAAATCACAAAATTTAAAATAAACTTAACACACCAAATTCTAATTCCCCTTTTTTCAACTCTACTTTCTCAATCTCCTCTATAACTAACTATCAGTCATATACACTTCACACATTTACCAATCAAATCATTTATTATAATCATTTTTTCACTTTCTCTTTCATACTTTACAATTTTTTATCCATATTTTTAAAATTTTTTATTTACATAATCATTATATACTCCAATAACATAATTATTCTATACATCATCCATCAACCTATCACTATTGATTTGACATATCGTACAACTGTCAACCTAATTTTAAAAACATAAACAAACACCTATCATTCTCACACGAATTTCCATAGTACGCGATTCCCGAGAAAATTTTAAAATTTCATTTCAAAAACATAAACAAACAAAGCCTAAGATTTGAATCCCGCATTACGGAGAGAAATTGAAAATTTACCTATTAAGACAGCAGCAATCTTGAAGAGTTCCAGCTTTGATGTCTCCAATTTACTCAGATCTTTGATGATCTGTTCATATAAATTACAATGTTGTAAATCTTCATGTTAATGATGTCTCAATGAGGATCACTGAAATTATCTCAGTAACTCGAAAAACATGTTCTCAACGGTAGTTATTTGTCTGAAAAAAACATGCTAGTTGAAATCTAACATAAACTGAGAGTGGTAAGAGAAGCTGATCAAATAGGTATAGTGGAAATGTGGATTGAAGATCAGTGTTAATAGATAGTTCACCAGATATAATGCATTAGAACAATCATAGTACGTCACATAATTTATGATACAATGATTCTTGACGTAAGCCAATACTATCTCAGGCAAGCTCGTTGAAAAGAAAAATATCTAGGATATGTTTGGATTGAAGGATCTGAAGGATTTCAAATTCATCAAGGGTGTGTTTGGATTGAAGGATTTGAAACTATGGATTTCAAATTCATCGACAAATCCATTTAAGTTTGTTTAGATGAATTCATATTACGATGGATTTCAAATTCTTTGTCATTCATTTTGACCTATTTTCTCCACGACTATAGTGAATTTCAAATTACTCCATTTTAGAGTCATTTGAAATCCTTCCTCAAATCCAAATCACTCGATCCAAACACACCCCAACAGATCTATTAAGCTTGTCTGAATGTTTTCAAGCTCATTTCAAATCCCTTAAGAACTCAATTTGAGCTAATTTTTCTATCACTCTGGTGGATTTTGAATTACTTCAATTAGGAGTCATTCCAAAATCTAAATCCTTCCTCATCCAAATCCATCAATCTAAATGCAACCTTAACATTAACATAGAAATTCCATCTCAATGATTGAAATAGAATCATCTGTTACAAACTTGAATAAATGAGCACTTTTCTCCCCCAAACATAATTACATCCTTATTATGTCCATAATGTAGCTAGTTACTTGTATAGCGCTATACAATTGAAACTCGTGATTACAATAATTATCCTAAAACTCGAGAAAGAAAATGCTCGAAAGAAAGGACAGGAGAGATGAATATACCTCAATTGATTGTTCACTCTTAAGGAGAAAAGCAACTGAAATAAGGGCCGAAACTGATGATCCAAACAAAAACAGCTTCAGAAGGTTAACACGGCTGCGCTTTCGACCTTCGGAAATACAAAGTTAGATAATATATTCAACATAAACACCCATTAATGAGCAAATTTACTTATTTAAAAGATGTTTTTAGCTTACCTATTTCCCCTAATAATAACGAAATAAAGAAAATAACGCTCGAAGAAACGGAAACTGTATCGAGATTGCCCCCTTCCTGAGTAGATAAGTAAAGAACTACTGCAGCTAGAAATTGAATAAGCCCCTGCAATGAATTGTGCATAACATTATCAGAAAAATTGAAGTATATATAAGAACAGGAATATTGAATCTAATTGTGCCAAAATCATGTATTTGAATTGTGAATTGTCTATTTCTTCACAAAATTCATAAGAAAAACAGTGAAAAATAATAGAATAAATTTCTTAATTCTTCTTGACCTCTTTTCCCCAAGTTTTCATCTCAAATCTCAATCTTTTACTCCAGATTTGCCTATTTACAAAATTAGAAAAATAAATCGACCGAAAAACATAAACCCAGAATATACCTGGGCGAAAATCAGTGAGCAAAGACGAGATTTTCCATCGGCTACCTTTTGATATCCTTCAAATTCAAAAAAAAAAGAAAAAGATCATAAGAAACAAAATAAACCAAAAATACAAACGATCCATAAAATTCATGAGATAATTCAACCAAAAATTGAAATTTACGTACTGGAATCGACGACCATGCGGTACGAAAAATCCGAACCGTCCGTTCCAGATGGCCTCCCGTTTACAGTTTTTCTCTGACTCATCTCTCTTCCCGTTCAATTTCTATTTTCTGTAAATTTGTTCTGTTTTTTATCGACTAAAACAATTTTGCTCTCTTAGATCTTCTTTTATTTTTCTAATCTAAATCTATTGTTATTACGTTTTTTTTCTTCTAATTTAACCTAAATTAAATTTGTCTATCTGAACTTATATTGACTAGTGACTACGACTAGGGTCAAACGGTAATAAAAAGTAAAAACAATGCTAAAATTTGTCTTTCTCTTAAATTTATAATAATTATATACCTTATAGAAAATTTTAGTCTTAATAATTCTAATTATATAAACTCTTATTTATTTTATTTTTTTTTATAAAAAACCATTCGCAATTACTGTCTGATGTGCCTAAACCGCAAGCGCACGGCTTCGGTACAGTACAAAAGATATCGTTCCCACGAGGACCGAACAATCAAGCACTAGCCTATCAATTATCAGTAATCTAAGCCTAATAAAAATACGAGATAGTTGTAAAGAAAACTAAACGGAAAGCAAGTAAATTGATTTGATTTGTATATGATTGGAAATTCCAGAATTAGGGTTTACCACGATATATATTATCGACTCAATTATATTACCGATTAAGTTACGATCGCTACTTATGAAGGACACTATCCAATTGTAATTACTATCTTCCGTCGAAGTATAACAATATACCCAAGATAATTAATCAACTACTTTCGTGATGATTAGACTAAACTCAGACTCATTAATCTCTATGATAGTGTATCGATTCCTCAAAAGACCTAAAACTACTTTCGTGATTTAGGATCCTAGGTTTGAATTCTAGGGTTCTGATATAGATGTCACCTTTCAGAATTTTCACCTAATATCTATGATCATGCAAATAAGTGGCCAGCAAATTCACAAGCATTAACAATCAAGAATTCAAATCATAAGCATACGCGATATAACATAAACAGTTCTAAAATCTATATCGATAACATATTATCGGGCTATTCCCGATTCCAGAATAAGATGGATTACTCCATAGATGCAGAGAAACAATCAACAATTAATAAAGTAAACATCATAATACGACAAGAATTAAAAGAGATTAAAGAAAATAATTTCGATTAAACCCGTTGTCGAATAAATTGTCTACAATCGTTCTTGAATCTTGTCTCTCGATCTCAATCTTTACAACTCAATTCAAGAAAATAAAGTTCGAACCCTAAAATAATGTTGGGAAGGGGTATTTATACCTAATCTAGAACATAAAATCCGAACTTGGGTCGAAATCCGAACTTGGGCCGAAATCTGCTTAAACCGGCGTACGTACGCCGTGTAAATCGGCGTACATACGCCGTGTAAATTGGCGTACGTACGCGATATGGCCCAAATCGCTGCCTTCGTTGTCTGAACGCCATTTAACACGGCGTCTGTACGCCATGTTTGCAGTCCGAATTTGGCTTTAGGGTCTTCTGCAAAGTTGTAGATCTATGTCTTGGCTTTGAAACTCAACTAATTTGGACTTAATCCAAGTTGTATAACTCGAGTTATGCTCGTTTTACCAAGACTGCGCCACTTGGTTCCGAACAAAGCGTATTTATAACTTTTGAGCCTTCAAACGTTTGAACCGGATCTTGTCCTCTTCATAAGACTTTTAGGTAATTGTCTTAGCTTTCTAATCATATAAGGCTCATTAACATTGGAGGTTTGTAGCCCAAGATATGATCGTACTTCCAAATAGCGCCCAAGTATCTCCTTTCATACGTTTTTTCGTCGTTTTCTCGAATTCGATGATTTTACCCTACAATCATGTAACAAACCTATAAACGTATATGGGGTATAAATCATGATATAAAATAATATAAAAACGACTGATCTTAGGCTAGAAAACACTTATAATCGAGGTTTATCACTGTCCTAAAAGTCGCTAACTCTTGTGTAATAGTTTGTGGAAGATACTAAATATGTATTCCTTTATATGGAATCAAATCCAATTAAGACCATAAAATTCATCTGTCCGATTAATAGTGACCCTATTAGCTCGTATTTTAAATTACACTCAAGCATGATCAAATTGAAATTGGATGAAAAAACCCCCCAAATTGCATGTTGATTAGCTTCTTTTCTAAATTAATTATAATAAATTAAGTATAATAGTGCATATAGAATGGATCAATACCTCCAAAGATTGGCCCAATTGGAATTAGTTTGAAAGAGGATTGGGCATGGTTAGGGAGTCTTGAGCCTCTGGGCTTTATTTGGGCTTTAGTGAATTTAGTATTGTACATTATGTTTAGTTTCTTTGATTTTTTGATATAAATATTATAGAAAATGGAGATTAATTTAATGAAAAAAAATAGAGAAAATGGCGGGTCGGGATCGCGCAAAACTTCACGTGTTGGTAACTTCCAAGTACGATTCAATAATTTAACATTGTATAAACGATGCTGAGACCAATTTTGAAACCGGAACATATTGAGATCATTGCCACGTTTTACGCGCAAATCTACTATAACGTGTCATGACACCCGTCGTCTCAAAGGGTCACCAAATGTGTAGATGAAGCTCAATCCGGGTAATCCCAGTACAAATCGGACAGAATCAACTGAATCTTATGGCCTTGTGACCAGGTTCGATTCGATTCCCCTCGAAAACTGCGCCTATCTACTGTGAGCTTGTAAGCTATGAATAATCTAGATTGGTTAAACTCTCTTATATAGTTTACAGGCTATTACATAAGAATGAGGTTTACCTAAAAGTAGCTGCTTCGAGTATCCTTGTCATCCAAAAGAACAAAAAACTAATCCCAAAACATTAAGCAAGTCCTTACAAAAAGTAATCCTAAGTAAGGTATAAACTGAGGCAAAGTCTAAGAAATTCTATTTTCCATCAATTTATGAACCTAAAGTGCCGGAAAATAGATGTAATTATACGCCAAGTATGAGACTTAGAGTAAATAATTTTATTCACAAACTTAACACCATATTTTTCAAAATAAACAACTATAAAATACTATGATTCACTAATTTTTGTTCACCCACAGACAAAAAGATGAGAAATCGATTTCAATTCTCATTAAAATAAACATGATTTGCGTAATAAAAACTTTTACTGCACATGGGTACCTGACTAACTGCACATTAAATGCTAATTATTTGCTTAAACATCTTGTTTTTTTAATTAATTAAGTGGTGGAATATGGGTATCCTTGCTTGAAGGGTACATTTCCTTTGTCTAATATTTGCTTGAGAATCAAAATTGAAGCCACAAAGACACATGATATCCGTAAGATGATATACGTACGGAATGACTTTCAACAGAAAATTATTTTAGTTTTCACTTTTCAGTTAGGATAATTGTTTTTCAAATTAACGTTTCATCTCATATTTCATTTTTATATTAAACACTATGTGTATATATTTGTATTAATTATTCAAACAATGTGAAACTGATAGACATGTTAAGTGTATATGAAATTTATGAAATAATACAATAAACTTTGAGAAAGAGGTTTTGAAACGTCTAAGGGCTTAATTAGTTGGCACCTAAGGTCCTAAATCCCCCCACAAAAAATATTTTAGAGTAAAAAAACTTAAAAAAAATGTACTTTGATGATATGTTGTGACATTCTTTTAAATCTCAAATTTCTAGCCAATTATAAGAAAGGCTTCCAGAAGAGAAAAAATATGGGTTTTTACTATTTATAATTTGAGAGTTTAAACAACTGATTAAAATGGGTTTTTGAGTTATCTTTCAACACTGAAAATTAAATTAAATAATATTTTAATGTAAAATAACGCAGTGTTCATTATAAAATTTTACTATGATGAGTTTAATTAAAAATATTTAATAAGAATTATATTAAATATAATATATATATATGTATAGATCATAATAAAAATCATATTATATCACTTCAATAATAATTTTTTATATATTTTTCTCTAGAAAAAGCTTATTCAAACATACCTCTCACGTCCTCATTTATTCCGAAAACTGTTTTTTCTCATTAATTTTATTTTTCTAATTGGATTTAGTTTTCATGTTTATATGTGTTCCTTAATGTTGAATATCACATGTTAATATGACGCAGTTTCCACATTCACACTTGGCCATAGCGCAAAAATCGTTAAGCAATTTAATGAGTTCAAGCTATCTCATCTCATGCACAAGATAATATTCCTTCCGTACAACAAAATAAATAGCTCCATTTGTTTTAACTAACTTCATTAATTTCTATGAATTGTTATGACAAAGAATAGTAAAAGTTTGAATTTATTGTTGGTTTATACTACCTAGGTTAATACTTAATATTTTTAAAATATGGAAAATATAAAAAGTATAAATTAATTCAAAAGATGAGAGAGTATACAATGGAACAAGAAGTTTGAGACAGATGGTTATATAATTTAAGCCACCTATTTATACACATTATATGGCATTATATATATTAAAATGAAATATATGATGAAATACCATTTCAATTATAGCCACCATGTTTGATATTATTGTCATATAGGTTTGAATTGATAAAATTATTACCAAAATATATAAAATGTTGAATTTGAATCGTAACATCATTGGATCCTCTAAAAACTATTGATCTAAAAAAAATTCACCATTTTCCAACGAATTAATGACAATTTTCATTAGTACTCTATTCATCAATGGCTCTTTACACGATGATAGGCAAAATAACTCTCTAAAAATGCATCCACATTGAGTGTAATGGCCGTGATCCATGAAACAAGGATCTCGTCATCATAAAAATAGTTTAAAAAAATTTCAACTTTGATCAAATTATATTTTAATTTTTTTTCTCCATCTAATTTATTTAATTCTTCCATTTCCCTCCATTTCAAACAAGCCAACTGTCACACTAATTCTATTTAAAACACAAAAAAAAAACCCTTTAAGCTATATTCAAACTCTTTTAATACATCATATCATTTCCTCCTAACATTATCATGTTACATTAAACTCTTCAAATCAAAAATGACAACTTATATCTTCAAATCTTTCCTTTTCTTTTCTTTCTTATGTTCATATAGAATACTTGCAAATGATGAAATTATCAATAAAGGTATCAACTTTTGGTGCAGCAAAACCCCCCACCCTGAGCCATGTAACCACTTCATGGAAAAATACAGCCCAAAATCCATGGAGGATTTTCGAACCCTAACGATCCGAGCCGCCTTGGACCGAGCCATGGACGCACAAACCCGAGCCAGCCGGCTCAGTCACCGGTGCCGGAGCAAAAGAAAAACGATCGTCAACAGAGACTGCAACAATCTCATAGACAACACAATCCAACAACTAAACCTCACTCTACAAAGCATTCAAACAAACGAAAGCTTCACAAATTTCGACGCCCAAACATGGCTCAGCACAGCCTTAACGAACATCGAAATCTGCCGTTCAGGGTCCTTAGATCTCAACGTCACTAAATTCAGCTCGCCGGTTTTATCGAGCAACGTCTCGGAGTTGATAAGCAATAGCCTCGCCACGAATGGGGGTCTGCTGGAAAATTCGAAGTCGCCGTATAATGCAACGGCGAATCACAGACATGGTTTTCCGGGCTGGGTGGCGCCTGGAGACAGGAGGCTGTTGCAGGCGGCGGCGGCGGCGAGGAGGGCTAATGTGGTGGTGGCACAAGATGGGTCTGGTGGGTTCAGGTCGATACAGGCGGCGATAAACTATGCTGTGTCGAGGAGGGTGGGTAATGGGAGGGTGGTGGTGTATGTGAAACGAGGGGTGTATAGAGAGAATATATTGATAAGTAGGACTATGAATAAGGTGATGTTGATCGGAGATGGGTTGCGGTATACTGTTATCACCGGCGGCCGGAGTGTGTCGGCGGGTTTTACTACTTACAGTTCTGCTACAGTTGGTGAGTACTCATATCTTTGCACTGAGTTTTAGGGTTTTCATTTGTACCTGTTTTTTTAAGCCTGTTTTCATGTTTAGGGTATGTTAACTAAACGTAAAGTATAACATAATTGGATTTTAAGAATTATTAATTTGTGTTATATGAAAATGTTATTTGGATTTAGTTAAAGTATGATTTAAGTAGTTTGGAGATGAGGTAAATTTAATATGATTGATAAAAAAAAAATAGGAGTGAAGAGAATAAGGAGAGTGAAAATGAGAGAGGAAGAACATGGGTTTTATATTTACATAAAATGAGACTATTTGATAAAACATTATTAAGGTATTTGCTTTGACGGGTTCGAGTTTACAAATATTATAAACTGATACGAATGGGAGAATTTGAAATTATTAATTTTAGGAGCTGAAATAGATAATATGACTTAATAATATATATACTAGGCATATTTAGGAATTTGAAACTAAAAAATTTAGTATGTCAATGTTAACAATCCCAAAATGAAATGGTAATTGTAAGTATTATTTTAATTAACTAGAATTTATAGATTCTTTCTGGATCCTTAATTAGCTAGACTTATACATTTAAAGTGAATAAAACAAGGGTTGAGGAGTATTAAGAAGTATAATTTAGCTGAATTATGGATAAGATTAGAGCTATATAACAATTAATGAACTAAAAGATTGTAAGGGCATCCTATTTCATTCAGTACATTAATCATGCAATTTTTCAAATTTATTGAAGATTTATGAACAGATCAGGTTTAATAAATCTTGAATGAGAGCTTATATATTTTGTTAATTTTCAGATCAGATAAATAATTCCATGAACATGATACTGAATTCTGCCATTATAGTTGACTTTCAGAAGTGATTTAATGAAATTATTCAGAGTGTGACAACTTGTTACTTTCATAATACAAACCATTATTTAATCACCTTCTTCACCTCAACTAATTTTATGCTAAAATTGTAAATTGTAATTGGAATATAAACAAATATCTTCATAATTCCAAAAATTAGCTCATTATATATATAAATCATATATGGGGATTTCTAATAAATGAAATATTGCTCATTTTAATCAACTACTTACATCAAGTTATCTAGCTAATTAATTATATTAACAACTTAATTAAAACTCTTATTTGCCGTTCTAATCAGCCATTTTGCTTAAACTTCAAATTAATTGGCGTTTTAATAATTAGATTAATCTTTCTTTACTCAATAAATTCAGTTTTAATTTATACTTTTATATGATTATTTTCCTCTTAAAAAAATGTGATATAAACTTCAATTTATCTTTTATTTTCTCTTTACTTATAAAATTAATACTAAATAATTTTGTTTCAGGGATCGACGGGATCGGATTCATAGCCCGAGGAATCACATTCCGCAACACCGCCGGTCCGGCAAGAGGACAGGCGGTGGCTCTCCGGTCAGCCTCCGACCTCTCCGTATTCTACGCATGCGGTTTCGAGGGTTATCAAGACACGCTTTTCGTACACGCGCAACGTCAATTCTATAAATCGTGTTACATATACGGCACCATCGACTTCATCTTTGGAAATGCAGCTGTCGTGTTCCAAAACTGCATCATATATGTTCGTCGACCCTTAGTGGGCCAGGCTAACGTCATCACCGCCCAAGGCCGGGGCGACCCGTTTCAAAATACGGGTATTTCGATCCATAATTCTCGGATCATGCCCGCACCCGATCTTCGACCCGTCGTACGGTCGTTCAGAACGTATCTGGGCCGTCCATGGCAGCAATACTCACGAACGGTGATTATGAAGAGTTTTATCGACAGTTTAGTGAGCCCTGAGGGGTGGTCAGCTTGGGAGAATTCGAATTTCGGGTTGAGTAGTTTGTATTATGGGGAGTATCAGAATTTCGGGCCACGGGCTTCGACTAGGAACCGGGTTAAATGGCCCGGTTACCATGTTATAACGAGCCCGAATGTGGCATCTAGGTTTACGGTTTCGAGCCTTGTATCGGGTCGGGCTTGGCTGCCGTCAACCGGGGTACCGTTTGTGGCCGGGTTGTGAGGGTTTATGTTTTATTGTTTTTTATATTTTTGAGTGATTTATTTGTTGATTAATTTTGTTTGTCATGCCATTATGACAGAAATTAATTAACATTATTTTAGAGGAATTGGACTGGACTATAAAGTTTGACTCCTTGGGCCGGCTGTACATTCAATTTGAATTCTAATGTTTATGTTCACATGAAAATAGCACATTTATTAATTTGATCCCACAATATATAGTTTGCTTTAAATATTTATAGGGATCCATAATGCAATAATGATATGTTTGGTGTCTAATTGGGCTGAAAATTGAACCAAGTTACTCGAGTTCGGTCGCTAAAAGTTCAGTTATTAAATCAAGTTCGGACAACTTTTGGTGTTTGATAAATTTTGAAGCTTGACTAGTAAAAAAATAAAAATATATATATAAAATAATCAAACTGCTGGAGCTCGACTCAATTAAAGCTCGCTTGAACTCGACTCAAATAACCATCAAACAAAGCTCAAACACTATTTTCATAATTCGATTGTATTTCAAACAATTTTGAATATCTGTATATTCGGCTCGACTCGACTTATTTACACCTACGAATTAATACTATTCTAGCAATCTTCTTCATTAGTTTTTTGGCTAAACATGCATTATTTTGCCAATTTATTCCTCAATATTGAATGGGAAAATGGAAGATTGTAAGATAAAACCAATACTTTTGAATCATTGTGTAAGGGTTGCAAACTTTTTGGGGGGTGTGAGTAATAAAAAATGTTTAGGTATATTTGTAACTAGACCCTATTGTGAGAGGGTTTAGATGTAATTATCCCTAAATTAGATTAAAAAATTATGGCATGTTTTATTTTATATAGTCATTTTATTGTTGTCATTTGTTTTTTCGAAATGGTATATTAGAGAAAAAATGAATTTTACATAATTTTTTTTAAAAAAAGTCAGATTAAAGAAGACGTCCATTTTGTCTTTGAATGCTTTTTATATATACATTTGCAATTTTTATGTTGAAAACAAAAATGCAATATGATTCATTAAGACATTAAATAACAAAAGGAAAATTAGATTTATATAGCTTTCTTAAGAGATTTATTTTGTTTCATGATATATAAACCAATGATACTTAATTAAAGAGCATTTACGTTGATATCTATTAATTATTGTATCCTAAATTTAGAATAGGGTTAAATAATGAATGCCTTTTCCTTCCTTCTTATATAAGACAGAGTGACCACATTTTGTAAATATCTTACCAAGATAATTATATATATATATATATATATATATATATATATATATATATATATTGCAGCTAAAAACCACATATCTTGTAGCTTTTTTCTCTTTATTCTTTTTCTCTTTTTGCTTTGATTTCTATGTCAATTGAATTATGCCACATTACATAGACGACTAGTAATTCACATAATAGCTTATGAATATAATCCTAATCATTTATTCCCACTTTTTACCCTTGTATATTTTTGCACATTTTTAATCGTGCTATTACATTGATTGTGATTATAGTCTTGAAGGAGACTTTTAAACTAATTTGTAATCATATTAATCTCTACTTATATATATATATATATATATATATATATATATATTAACCACGCATCATTAGTTTTCTTTTTGTTGAAATAAAACTTGATAAAAAAAAAGTATATTTACAAACTCCATTGATATTATATACATTGAAAAAAAAAAAACTATATAAATACCTATTATGCCCTACGTGTGTGCTTAAAAGAGGTTAATAATACACTTGTTTGACAAGCCTTCATATTATTATTAGTTTCATTTGTACTCATTGAGAATGTATTACCATGATTACATATATATGTATTGTCAACCTTCATTTAATTAGATGGGATCATAGGAAACCCTTTTATATTTATGAATAAGGAAGTAAAGAATGCAACTTTTTTTTTGTTATATCAAGTATATTAAAAGGGAAAATACCAATCAAATATAAGCCATATAAAGAATTATAGAAGAGAATGTACAAGTATTGTGACTTCATGTATATATATATATATATATATATATGAATCTAATTATTTTAGGAAATAAATAGACAAACAATCTTCTTATTTGTTGTGGGCTACAAAATGATGAAACGTGAGTATTTTCAAGAATCATGGCCTACATGTATTCATACTATATACTCGAGCATTATCTACTCAATTTTATGTATGTATATAACATGCACTGTAGATATTTCTAGAATTCAATATCATAAAAAGGAGACTTTGTTTCTCTTTTTTTTTTCTTTTGTCTGTGGTCCAAATTGATAACCAAAATCAAATCATTTTTTTTATTTAAGGTCATCAAAAGACTAAAAAAATATGAGTAATGATATATACCACCATTTTCATACCACCGATTTTTCACTCTTTCTGTTATTAGTAAATAATTATTTGGATTTAATAAATTCAATTGAATTTAATACATTGATACTTTCTAAATCAAGGGGAGGTGAAAAATCGGTGGTATATAACATTACTCAAAAAATATATACTCCGATGTTAAAGTAAGAATAAAAGGTCAATTTGAATATGATATTTTAGTGTGATTCATTCAAATTTACGCGAGGCAATACATTAATTAGAGTATTTAAATGAATGGCGACCAATGTATAATATGCGAGCATTAATTAGTTTATCGAAATAATAGTTTATCTATATTAGATTTGATATATATGTATTGTTAGAGGAGTATAATTTTTATGTAATTGGTGTTTTTAATATGATACATTGACATGGTTTATACCCTAAAACTGAAAAAAAAAACAAGTCAGTGCCATAAAATATCAAAAATCTTCACCAAAATATGCAGTGTATTTAGTATATTATATATTGCGATCAAGATATATAGCCTAAATTATTCGCAACACAAAAAAGTGTGCAACAAATTTACTTTTGAAGAAATTTTAGGGCTTCTAAAGAATAACCTACATTTCCTCAATATAACATTAATTATCTAATTAAAGAAATCTATATATATTGAGATCATTAAAAAGTTTAACTGTTATTTTATATATATATATATATATATATATATAAAGATTACAAGCAAAAATCTTTGAAATGTTACTAAAAACAAATCAAGCTACTTCAATACTTGATTTGACATCTATTATTAAAAGCTTACTTGAGTTAGATTCAATAAAAAAATTCCCATTTTTGTTCTATAAATTGTGAAAGTTGGTTCAATCACAAAAAATAATAATAACATATTTGCAAACGAATCAAGATACTAAAGTTCGACTCAAATTTTGTTAAAGTTCGTAAGAGTCGAACTACAAAGAAGTATTGGATTGAAACCATATTTATTTTGCATTTATTTTATGATTACATTTTTATTTTGCATCTTATTAACTTATTATTGATAAGAAGTTCAATTCTTCTAAAGTAAACTACAAATTTTATAGTGAACCATCATTATTGAAATAAAAAGTCTGATTTATTAATCTAATTTAACAATTATATATATACATACATGTCTTGTTCGTGTTCGTATTCATACATCATAATATATATTTATTGAATTTCTCAAAAAGGGCATTATTGTCTTTTAAGTGCATTGACTTGAGAAGCATCCAAAAGCGACCGCCGTGTATGTAGGGAGGAGTAGGTAGGGCGGCGATGATGGGTTTGTGGGACCCCAAGAATTAGTACGGATTCAGCAATCCCCATTGGTTGCCTTTAAATTCATCCAACCAAAATGCGCCACGTCATCATTAAACGGCGTTTGCCCCATCTGTTGGGACGGGGTGGCAATGATGTCTACATGTTAACAATTATTTTATTTTTGCCAAATTTGCCATTTTCACCTTTTTAATGTTAAAATTATTTCATTTCTCAAATGAAAAATTTGATTTTGAGAATGGGTTTTAGAAAAAGAATTACATATTATGAAGTAATTTAATGTTGGATGAATGTAGACATGATAAATTCAATTATAACTTTTTCAAAATAATTATATTACAGATTTTGCGATGATCAGAACGAGCTCAATAATATATGTTCGTCAGCATTAAAGCGCTATGCAAACTACTAAGTTGGAAAAATAATAGTAAACGCGACGCGGGTCGTGAGGATTTTGTTTGAATTTTTTTTGGTAATAAGTTTTTTAAGGTAAATAAAAAAGTTAATATAATTAGAATTTCATAGTTCTAAAAAGCATTACAAACAAGTATAATTAGCAATTGAAATTACTAACATGATTTGAAGCTAAACAATTTCTAAGTACCCCTTTATTAAAAAAACTAATATTTAAACAAAACCTTCTACACACCCTAATGTTGCTTAATTATTGTATATAATTCACTCTACAATAAGTGATCATTAAACGGAATGAGGTTAAACCTAGGGGCCTCGAAACGTAATAAATCCTCCATTTAACAATCTGTAGTAGTGATAAAAGTACATTATCATCACATTATATTTATATATATATATAAATATTTGTGTATGTATACATTTATACATATATATAAATATGATATTGTATATATATGTAAAGACTGTACATATAATTGTAAATAACACATAACGCTGTATAATGATGACAGTCGGTGGTGGTGTTGGAGTCGTATTGGTCACGAGCAAGAATAAGCCGGTATGCTCAATCATGCCCTGAAAATATTATTATGATTCTGTAAAATAGTAAATTGCCAATATAATATATTATATAATATATATAAGTTTTGGACCATATAAAATGTCATCATAAGTTGTTACAGAATTTTAGTCAGGGCACCTCGTCCAATGGCATAAAGAAGAGTACAATTTTTTTTATTAATTATCTTTTTTTTAGTCTATATGTTAAATTACATAACCAAGTTAATGAAACTCATAAGATAAAAAAATAACACTGAACCTTATACAAATAATAGAAAAAAAAAATCAAGCTAACAAAATCCCTTACTAAATATTATATATATTATATGAAAATAAATTAGAAAAAAAAATCATGGGTGTTAATTACCTATTATTAATCCTCCATAAAATGGGTAGAATCATGGTGGTAATAATTGGCGACACTTAACAAACTAACCACTTCGAAATAAATGAGATAAGACAAGAATTAATTACAATCATTAATGTAACAAATTAACTTCTTTTTCACCATACAAAAAAAGTCTTTCTTGAAATTATTACCAACAAATTAAAATAAATAAAATTGGAAAAAAATTATCCAAAATAATAATAATCAATTTTATGAACCGTGCGCATCTCGGGACCCACAGGGTCATCAGTGAAGAACAAGAAATGGTAGGGACAAGGAACATGGCTTGGGTTGATGGGACCCACTTTACCCCATTTGGACAGATCGATAGGGTTTTGGCTTTAGGGTTTGAGTCTGTTCCATTAAGTCATCAAATTAAAGGTCCCAATGTTAATTGTTTATTGGTCCCTTTTTTTGGTGTCTTAGGAGTGACTTATTTCATTTCTTATTTTATTTTATTTATTTAATTTTAGTAGTTTTATAATATGGTTATGAAGTTTAGAAACTTCACGTTACGGTGTGGTTAATTATTAATTTATATGTAGGTGATCTTATATGGATTTTTGATATATATTGTATAGATGTTGTTGTCTGGAAATTTTAAATTTTTATAGTTTATATGAAAGTAATTCTTTATTATGAGGAAGATTATGATGTATTGGTGGCTAGGGTTAGAAAAGAATATAAGTTATACGATAATCGATTGGAGTAATTGAGGGCTAAAAGTTCGTTTGATCAGCTAGTTTAGGCAACATATATAACAAATCAAATTTGAAAATTATTTTTGTTTGTTAAGTTTTGAAATTCGGTCATTTAGTCTATCATAATCAAATTGAACTCGATTAAAATTTTTAAAACTCGTTAATAACTCAATCAAATTTAGAGTATAAATTATTTCACTTTATTGATTCGTTTAAACATGACCTATCAGTAGTAAAGTTCACATTGTACTAACCAGGATAACCATTTACGGTTTTATTTGAGACATTTGATGTATCTTCTACATCAATTCTTCGATAAATTGGGTAATCAATTCAAAAGAGTGAAAACTATTAGAAAAAATTATATGAACATAAAATTGTTATTGCAATAGACTAGGAAGGTTAGCTTGGTATAGTTTCGACAACGATTTTTTTTAATGTTAGCAAATGAATGAGAACTTGGGATGCTTCATTTCATTGTTTTAATGTCTTGAGTCAATTTAATCAATTAATATGCCATTTATATATCACCACATTTTTAAGGTTAAAAACAATTTGGAGCTTCACTAATTAATTGATCTCATGAAATAGTAAATATGGGATTAATTTAATAAAAAATTGTTCAAGACACAACTAATTAAAACTTTCTTGACCCAATAATAAACACAAATATATAAAAAAAAGAAAAGAATATTGTCACTCAAGTCACATTTGGCAAATCAAGTAATAAAATGGCAAGTGAAATAGTATAGTTTCATAACTCATAATTCTCCTTAGAATATATACTACCCATTGATTGAGTTAAATCAAATATAATCTCAATGTCATATATTTACTCCCCATGCATAACCTAGAATAATGTTATATATATTTCACCATTTGTCATGCACTATTAATTCAAAAAATAGTGATTCACTAAGCTAGTTTTATTCAAGTGATTACACTTACTAAGCCGGTTATACATAGTATAAATGTACAACAATCACATGATAAATATATAATTAACTCATCATATGAATGACAATGAATTATATCCAAAACCTAATTCGAACTTAAGTGTAATCCATTTATCATTCTAACAATCACGGACCAATTACATTTTAAAACACAGTTCAACCTAACCAAATTAGAGACGAACACAAATGACATGAATTCAACCAAACCTGAATCGAAAGAAACAAAAATTTCCATCTAGAAAAACTTGTGACACCACAAATAGGAATACTTTTTCCCTCTCTAAATCAAACATATAGATCACACAAATATTTAGTAATAATGAATGCAAACATATTATTCAATTCTCTACTACAACAAGAGGTCTCTATCAGTTGCGGGTGGCGGTTGCCCACAGGCTGCCTCTCTCTCTCTCTCTCTCTCTCTCTCTCTCCTGAATAAACTTTGACAACAATTCAGCTAATGACTGTTGAGAGCGAGAGACAAATCAAAATAAATTTTTTAGCTATCTACTTAACCTTTCATCATTAGGGTTCCACTTTCTCTCTCTCTCTAAACAATTATTTTTATATATTTTTCATTCTCTGATCATCACATATATATATATATATATATATATACAAGTCCCATTTGTGTTTCTGTTGGGCTTCTGATCTTTTTCTCTTTATCACTCACAAGAATAGAAGCCCTTCTTTTTTCATCGGGATCTGATCACAGGAAAGACAGCAAGAAGACATTTTCGTAGAGTTCTATAAAGGTTTCAAGTCCCGAGGAGAACTAATTGTTCTTCTTTTTGGACACTTGCTGTCTTTTCTTGTCTTTTAGTTGTCTGGTTTTCAGGTCTTTTTTTTTCCTCTAGTTTTGGAGCAAATCTTTGGGGTTCAGACAAATTTCTTAGTTCGAATTCTTTCATTGTTAGAAGCTTTCGACTTGCAGAGGGCTCGATCTTGTAGTCTACAGCACAACCCAGATCCAGTTTTCGAAGCTATCAAGGTTGGATATATGTTCTTTGGTTCATTTAAATTCTTCTTTTGTGTATTTTGTTTAGTGAAAAATAATTTTGATCCAAGTTTGTATTTAACGTCGTAAACACAAATCATATCATATCATATGTATAAAATTAATGTTAGGTATATATTTAAGGTTGAAAATTTTCATGTGAGAATAATTATCATTTGCAACAGATGATTTGAACTGGATTTAAAGTATTAGTGTTATTTTATGCATGGTTGCTAAGTGATTTGTTTTGGGAAATTCTTAATTCATTAAAAATGTTAGTCTTTTATTGAAACAATTTATTTTTATAATTATCATTTCATTTTTAGATAACATTTTTTTACTTTAAAAACATGTGATCCTTGGAAGCTTGAAGTCATTTTTCACGTTTTTTTCCTCATCTTTCTAATTTTTACCTTATTTTCATTATACTTTTTGTATGTAATATTTTGTACTACCAAGAATGTATATTTATATATGATTATGCTATACTCTTCTTAAGAGAACACCTAATGATGTAGGGGAGTGTGATGAAAAAATTGCATTTTCATGCATATAGATTTATATCGCATGCTATATATATATATATGTATATATATATATATTGTTTTTACTTCATGATGACCCTAGCACTATCATATGGAATGAGTTCAAGGACTCAAGTAATTTATGATTAATTGGTACATATCAAACCATGTTATGTTGCGTAGAAGTTTTCTTTTCTGAAAAAATGAAGACAAGGAAAGACAATAATTTCTCGCATGGTTTTTTTAAATATCTTATTAAATTGTTAATGATTACGTGCAAATATTAGGTATTTGTTTGATTCATAAATAATTGTTTTATATATTTATAACAATAAAGTGTACAATGTATCAAAAAGAAAGTTAACTTCATTACAATTCACATATAATTAATACCGGATTTTCAATTGTTTAGAGATCTAACTATATGTTAAAGAGATGGTAAAAATTCAGTCGTTTGGAACTATTTTCTTGTAATGTTGTGTAGTGATAAATCATAATTAACTAACACTAAATACAACATTATTCAATGCAACTTGAATAGTAAAATCTTGGAGTACATTAATTCTTTTCTTCTAAATTCTTTTGAACATGTATTGGTATTGTTTGGATACTTAGATTAATTAATGTTTTCCTTGGAATAATTTAAGTTAGTCAAGTCATATACTCATATAACTAAACTAAGCATCAATTTTACCTAGTGACGTTTTGCTATATATGATTCAAGTTTTAAAAGGATTTTTTCCCTTTTTTGTAGATCAAGTTGTATCATGCATTCTAATTCCGACATAACCCTTTAAGAAAAACGATTACCGGAGTAAGAAGAAGTACCTTTTTTCGTTTAATTTTTCATATATTTGGTCATTTAACATGGTTGTGTCTTAGAAACAAAAAATAAATAGAAAATCTAAGAACGAGAAAAATTGCAAGGCCTCGTGTATATTAATTTAGCTAAATGGTGCATAATATGTTTAATGAATTGCAGGTATTATACGATTAAATACAGGATATTATGAATACTTTTTCACACGTTCCTCCTGGATTTCGGTTCCATCCTACAGATGAAGAACTCGTCGATTACTATCTTAGAAGGAAGGTTACTTCAAAACGTATTGACTTAGATGTAATTAAAGACGTCGATCTTTACAAAATTGAACCTTGGGATCTTCAAGGTATGTGATTTTGCAATTGACAAATACCAATGTTAAGTTGAAAATTTATTTTGTTATTTTTCAAAATGTTAAGTTGAAATAAGACACTATTTTCTAAAATATAAGCACACACCCAAAAAAAATATTATTTCTCTTAAAAGCAAAATATAATAACACTAATTCCAAATTACTATTTAATAATAATAGTTTTACAACCAAAAATCTTCATTTTCTTATTCTTATATTAAATCTTCATCTATTTCAAAATGTTGGGAAGTAAAATGTTTTGTGCATCAAACATACATATATAACCTTTTGTTACCTAGAAACATACATATTAAACAAAATAAACATTTAGATCATAGATAAATGAAGAGGGATATTTGTAGTTTATTAATTATTTGGACAAAAAGTGATATCCTTTTAATTTATTTATTTTTTGATAGAGCTATGCAGTCTTGGAACAGAAGATCAAAATGAATGGTATTTTTTCAGTCACAAAGATAAGAAATATCCAACTGGAACACGCACAAATCGAGCCACGGCAGCAGGATTCTGGAAGGCAACGGGGCGTGACAAAGCTATTTATTCGAAGCACGATTTAATTGGGATGAGAAAAACATTGGTTTTTTATAAAGGAAGAGCTCCAAATGGTCAAAAATCGGATTATATTATGCATGAATATCGACTTGAGACAGACGAAAATGGAACCCCTCAGGTAAGTAATTCGTGATCACCGATTTCTTAATACAACTAAGAAAACATGATGATAAATCAATAATCAAGATTGGTGAAATTTTTTATAAGATGATTTAGGTGATACATAAGAGTGTTTATAGACATACAAACAATTTATAACTAATATATAACTTCTTGACATATAACTGCATTAAAAACATTCTACGGAATCGTATATATATCACTAATTTGATTGCGATAAAACACAGTTTCAAACCTATCGCTTAATTTGATTCTAATACATAGCACTGGCAAAACTCTCCATTCTCGAGTTTTCGATTTAGAATTTACTAAATTTATTCAGTCTCAACAAATTTCATTGAAATAATTGCATTCTAAGATTTATGAAAAGTGTAAATTACATTTTTATTCGACCAAACCAGATCCCGACTAAAATTTCATTTTACAAAACCCTAATTCATGATCAAAAAAAAATTGTAGGAAGAAGGATGGGCAGTGTGTAGAGTCTTCAAGAAACGAATCGCCACCACACAAAGACACAGCGAACACGATTCTCCGATTTGGTACGATGATCAAGTTTCGTTCATGCCTGAAATGGAATCTCCAAAGCAACATTCTTACAATCCCAATATCTCATACAACTATTCTTACAACAATTCAAGCAAAAAGGAGATTTCGGGCCTGCAATACAATGGGATCCCATCTGATCGTCATCATTTTCTTCAGCTTCCATATTTAGAAAGCCCGAAAATGGCTTCTTATTCGGGCCTGAACATGAACCCTGGAAATAATTTACTTGCTCATAATCAGGATCATATGAACCAAACCCTGGATCAGAATTTCGAACAATCTGGAGAACAAGTTACTGATTGGAGGGTTCTTGATAAATTCGTGGCGTCTCAGCTCAGCCAGGAAGAAATTATTTCCAGGGAAAATGAAAAATTCCCTGGAAATGAAATCGCGAGAAATTTGATAAACGAGCAAGAGATGGTACAGGAGAATGCATCGACTTCTTCGTCGAATTGTCAGATTGATCTTTGGAAATAAATATATATATATATGTAAGTATATATATATATATATATATATATATATATGTGGTGCAGCTAAGAAATGCAAGACTGTGTATGCTATTGTTATTATACAGTGTCTTGTAAATAATAATAAAAAAACTAATTATATTGTAACCTTAACTATTGATCTTGAAAAACCCTACTTAGGATTAAAATATAATTAAGATGGGAAAAAAGAAACTAAGTAGTATAAAGATGTTATTTCATGTAAGATATTATACTGTGGTGGAGATGGCTTTGGCTGCATGATTTGGACTTGCAGTGTATATATAGCCGATATATATTATGATCTGATGATAATCAGAGGGCTGTTTATCATGTTAATAGCAGGTCTTCTGTAATGCATTCGTATTTTGCGATGTAAAATTAAATTCAAATATATATTTCTATTGTTTACTATTTTTTATAACTCATATCTTTCTTTTGAAAAATACCTTTATTTATGTAAATCTAATTGAAACATGCATATATATATGTGCGTGATTGTGAGTCCTTAGAATAGGATATGTAGAGTCTGAAAATCTTATACACTATCAATAAAAAATATCAAAATTAGTAGTAATATATATGTCAAGCTGCAAATTAGAAGTTTTGATAATTTATAAGGTATTAAAAAAGGTTTTGTTACAATATTAATGATATTAATGAAACAATTCGATCTGACAATAAAAGTTATCACAATGATTTTTCATTATATTTGTGGTTTCAATCAATATTTATAACAACTTATTGATCACAACTTTAAAAAAAAAAAAGCTCTTACCACTAAGATAAGTTTGTGAAAACGAATTCGAATAACAATTCAACCACACTCGATATTTTGTTATTTCTTTTCTTATAATATTTCTAGCATAAAATATAAACGAAATATGGTGATAATTTTGAGATGCATTGAATGTGTTTTAGTATTATTACAAAAGATATGCCCTTTTGCTTTTGTTGTCGATCAGGACCATATATCACTCCAAAGTAAAGCTTACTTAGAAGCTAAGGCCACTCTACTGATGTTGTCTTCTCTATCGACTGTTAGAACTATTGTTCAACAATCTTTATATATACAAAAAGGTTTTCTTATCCTTTACATATAAGTTTGTAAAAAGCTTACCAAGATTGCACGAAAAAAGTTGAATAAAAATGGTCCTGTGGGTATACAGTACATATGTCGTTTTGGATCATTCGATTGTCTATTGTTACTTAATTTCTCCATAGTTTTATACGTACTTCACATGTATATGAATCTTAATTGTATAAACTTGCATGTGGATTGTGTATAACTAGCGCGTATCTACAATATAAATTACAAAATAAAATGATTAAATTAGATTAGATAATCGCAAACTTTTGAGAAAACCGACTAGGGTTTTCACCTTATGAAAGTGTTTCATGTTACAAAATCTTCATAAGGGTTGGCTTTCTTTCTCCTTTTTCCAAACTTTTTTTCAAGAGTATATGACATGCAAATGTGCTTTAATGTCAAAAATGTAAATAAGAATATATATATATATATATATATATATATATATATATATATATATATATATATATATATATATATGTGTGTATACACACTTTTTACCCATATTGCATGTCGATAGCTAGGTCGAGGAACCTGGCCAAAACGAGAGAAATTCACTATACCATCAGGATAGATCAAAGTATGTACGTAGAAACTATCAAAACTCTGAAAAGTTTAGTTCCAAAGATAAAGTTAATTGATACTCTGATGTTAGAACAAACATACGATTATTCATATTTTCAAAAAATGAGATAACGTGTAAATTATAAAGAATTTAATTGCATGAAACATCTTTTATTCATAATATTTATCCGACATTGAGCAAACAAATAGTTGTACATACAATTAGTGAAAGACAAATTATCAACAATACTAATAATACACAGTGCTGAAAACTATTACCAGAATTAAAACTTGGAGTAGATCTTCTTACATAGAACTTCAAGATCACAGCATCAGAGACAAGACATACAAAAGTATCAACTTTTTCTTATGTCTTCTTTTTTCTGATTTTATTATAGATTCTGAGACAAAATTAGAATATTTACATGCCTAGATTATATATATATATATATATATATATATAGTGAGGTAATGAAGATCTAAAGTCCCTTTCAAAAAAACACACAATAATATTGAATTTTATGCAAAAATCGACATACTCATTGACCTCAAACATTGGAAGAAAAATGGCATCCTAGGTAGAAAAAGATATAACCTTTTTCTAGTCAATATTGTTTTTTTCTATGTATTTAATTAGGGTCAAAAGTATAATATATAAATATTTTATATATATTTATTGTCATGCGATGCTGCAAATGATGGTATGAGATGGGAGTGGCTTAAGAGAAATAATAGTTGCAGCATAAAGTAAGTTAACATGATTAATAGTTTCATGTGAATTTGTATAATTTAATGTTTTTATGACTGCATTTTTTCTTTCATTTAGAACACACATGATATATATGGTCCCTCTCCACTATAAGTGGTTCTCTAATTCTTCTTCACATTGGGATTATTCTAATTTAAATCGGTTCGATTTTCGTATTTGGTAACAGTGTAATATATATATATATATATATATATTACTTGTGTATATATAAATGATTATATTATTATGAAACGAGAGAATTATTAATTTTTTTGTATCCTTAATTTTTTCTTTATTTTTACATCACAATAATGTATTGCAAGTCATTAAATAAATCATTCTATGTACTTATTAAAATTTTATTAAACACATATTATTTATTCAATATTTTACTATATAATTTAAAAAGAAAAGATTTTGTTTTGATTCTCATATGATAAAATGAATATGTTGTCTCTACATGAGCATTTAGCCTGCCTGAAGGGAGACAATACATTATTTACTCACTAATTGATTCCACTCCCTTATGTCTCATCCTTATCTTAAACTCAACCTTTAAAAAAACACAATATTAGTAAATATGATTAGTTTATTTGATTACCTTTTGTTAAACGGGTCCATAAATTTCTTCATGATGATTATTTATTTAAAATGATAGTATTTTGTGTTTATATTTTAATTTTATCATTTTATGTTTGAAGAGAGTTCACTTCTCCAAATTTATTCCTCTTATGGTACACATTTTAATTAAATATTAAAAAAACATTAAATTATATTTTGTCCAAAAATGTGATTTTAAATTTACAAAACAATACCTTCATTGATTTTATGAAAGAAATTTAAGATAATGAGTTACATTTTCAAGAACCAAGCCCCAATATTAATTGAGGTTCTAACTTCTAACTTAAGAAGTGGATTACGTTTATCTTAATTCCTTTTTTTCGATTTTATTTTTCTCCATGGTTTTAAAATATTTTCAAGTTCGAAAATTCAAAATTTTATTTTTTAATATACTATTAAGTCCGATAATAAAAAGAGTCGAATTCAACGTTACTACTTGAGTCTCAAGCTCGAGCATAGCACGAGTTCTATTGTTAATAGAATTGACTATGTGGGCCCAAGTTCTTCAGGTCGATCCAACGGTGTACATACACCGTTGGAGTCCATTGAGGATTTGCCCGATAGATCGACCAAAATTCAAATAACATAATGAACAAATTGGGGAGCAAATAAAATCAGTAAAAAAGTTAACATTTGGGTACACAAAGAATGATACATCCCCAATTTTCTCAATAACCTAGAGTCAAAATACAACTAAAAATATGCTCCAAGAAAACACTTTGAACAATTTGACACTTTTTACTCTATTCAATATTAAAAAAAAAATTTAAAAAAAAAATCCCCTATAGAACCCGGAATTGCATAATCGAAATCTTAGCGTAAAACGGAAATTAGAGTAGAAAGTGCGATTAGCAAAACGACGTATAGCTGTGAGTTTACATGCAGAGTCGAAGCCGATGAAACTCTCTGAGGCCTGCAAATAAGAACACTTGATTAGTATCAACGATTATTAATTTTTTTCAATTTTAATCTCAACCGTTCAAAAACGAACTTTCGTTCATGAGATTTAGAATTGCAAAAGATGCATTAATTTATATACATTGCGACTAAAATTGCAGCAATCACAACCATTGAAAATGATGAGATTTCATCATTTGAACGGTTGTGATTGTTTCATAGGGCTCGTAAGAATAAACCCGTGATGTGATTATGTGCACGTGTGTTTATGGGCTTGTAATTTTATTACATACTTTTGCATGCGGCTTAGGGCACCACAATAGAGGGCATTGTCAGGAACGGGCAGTTCGGTTTTGTTGGCAGTATCTTCGGGATTGATGATTCTCATGTAAGTTTCCTGGCCAAGATACCATCTGTCGAGGTTTTCTGTCCTAAGATTCCAAACACCGACATTGTCGAGAGATACATACACCGCCGTCCATCCTCCAGCAAAAACCTGAAGAAAATACAAGTGCATTTTCAATCATTTAGCATATATATATATATATATATATCAATAATTATACCCCGAATTTGCAATACCGAAGATCTTACATTCTTTTCCCGAACACAAAGTTATTACCAAAAAAACACCCTAAAGTGTGAGAAATTACAATAACTTCATTTGTTCATAAACATAAACACATCAAATTTCACACACCAAAGAAGTAAAAGCAGATTACAATTTCACCTCTGTTTTATTTTTATCATGATTTGATATGGGTTTTTCTTGGTTATTTTCAAAACCAGCCCAGCAGTTAGTTACGGGATGTGCATGTAATTACCCTTTAAAGACACCAACTTTCGGCTAAAATTTCCGTTCAACAAATAGAGTCTTATTTGTACCTGAACAGTAGATCGAGATATTGCATCCCATCTATTGTACGAACCTCTATTGTTCTCCGTCCAATCACCATAACCCATCCTGAAAATCGATAACCAAACAATAATTAAACCTAAAAAAACGAGAAAATTCACCTAAACACAAATATAGCTTCAGATTTAGACTATACCCAACAACGAAGAACGAATAACCATCCAAGTGAAAAGTCTGCACAATTGTGTCGTTATTTTGCACAATGATTTCTATGAACCCCTTGTATGTACCATTGATGATCGATCTGTCAACACGGGGTGTCCTAGTCAAGGTCGTATTTGGAAAATCAAGCTTGTAATCACCCTTCACTTTATATACATCAGCAAGTCGTATTGGGGTATCGGGATTGACAAATGATATCCCATTATATGCAGCTCTTAGTTTTCCATCAATATTCGATGGTGGATAACTTCTGAGCATATACACATCGGTGACATTAATTTGACCGTAATGGAACGAACCCTGTGGATTAGGACGAGCTCCACTTGCAGAAACATTTTGCCTAAACATGTGAATATGTAAAGAGATTAGAATAAAAGTGGAATTGTTTACGTTGTTATATTTTCTAGTTTTTACAAAACATTGATAATTGTGTTTGAAAAACCCAAGTGAATTTGACATTTAACATATAAAAACAAAGAAATTAACTTTTTTATAGATTATTATCCGGGCCGAGTTCACTTAAGCTAAAACTATTATAAAAAAGCCAAAAAATCACAAAATTTAAGCTACAAATACCTGATGGACATAGCCTGGTTGAGTGAATATGATGTATCAAAGGCATCATTCGGTGGGTCCGGGAGTGGGCCCCCAACATTTCCTCTCGAGTTAGAATAATGCAAAACCGCCACACCAGTGACCCTTTGCCATAATGATTCGTTTACAAATCGAGCACTTGCTACAATGTAATAATCACTGCTAGCATTCTGATCCATGGTAACTAGAAAAGAGTAAGATTGTCCAACATGTATATCCATGCTAGTATAGTTCTGTTGTGACGTATAATAACCCTCGGTTTCTGCTAGAAGCAAATTGTGATTCTGAATTCGAAAATTCAACGAGGTTGAGGTTCCAACGTTGTGAACCCGAATACGATAAGTTTTGCCTGTGATTTCAGAAAAAAAGGAACATTGTCATGAATAAAAAACTATATAAAATAATTGGAAAAAAACCCAACTTTTAAACATTGACATTACAACATTTGACTGATCGGATTGTCAAAAACATCGAAAAACGTAACAAAAACTTTACCAGGATCAACATTTATAGTTTCGTGCTCGATCCCATCAGGAACAAGAGAATTGTTGTATCTATAAGGTCCCTTTCCATTAATAAGAACTCCATCTGGCATACCCAACTGGTTTCCAGCATCAAGGGCTCTCCTAAGAGCCTAATGTTTCGATATAAAACCACAATCAGATAACAACATTATACTCCATTAATCACAGTTAACAAATACAGAAACTGCAAACTATATGAGTACTTACTGTATGGTTACGAGTATACCAATCACCAATCAGGATAACTATATCCCCATCAGGAGTATTAAATGGAAGTGGAATAATATTTCGGTTTGTGATTATAAACGAACCAAATCCACCAGAAGCTCTCTGCATGTTCAATGATGGGAAGTAATAGAAGCTACCGATTTGATCCTTGACTTGAAACTGATAAGTCCAATTCCATCTTGGAGGGATTGGACAATTTGTGCCCAAAACCCCGTCTTGCCATGAAGAACGACGCATTTGAATTCCAGACCTATAACCAAAAAAAATCAGTGAAATTTGATCCTTAAAGTAGTCAAAAATGGATAATAATATTTTGTTATAAATATTTATGAAATATACCATGTCATTAGGAGATTTTCATCCAATTGGTTCTTGACATTCACAACAACATTGTAATTTGTTGTGACATTGAGAACAGGACCTGGGAACTTTCCATTGACAGCTATTACCTACAAAAATGCAGAAAATGGTAAAAAGAAAAAATACTGGTTTGCAGGCTATTACACAAGAGCGAGGTTTACCCAGTGCGCACCCGAAAGGGTAGCGGCTGCGGGTTTCCCCCGTCATCCAAAAAAAAAAAATACCATCTTAGTGCAAATATAAAGTTATAAACCACAATAAGAAATAAAGTTATAAACCATCTTATTCATAAAAACAAGTCTGTAAAAAAATAGGAGACACTAAATAAATTTATAAACATAGGAGGGAATCTGCAAAATGTAACAAAAATAATATATTCTACCTCCTAATAAACAAACATAGACATAAATAAGCAAAATAATATTCAATTATTAAATAAAATAATACAAAAAAATTATAACCATTCTCCGGAATCCCAGAAATGTATTCAAAAATAGAATACACAAACTCCAATCCAAGTAAATAAATATATCAAGAATTAATCATAATTTCACTTCAATTTTGTGTGGTTCATTAACACTATTTATAAAGTAACCAGCCCATATTCCCTTCTCAAATCTCAAATGCTGCTAATTTTAAATTACACTATTCAATTCAGGATTTCGAAAAACAGAGGAAAATTATATAAACCCGGAAACTAAAACACATTAACTTTACCAAAAAAAATTAAACCCCATTTTTTCAACTCATTCAAATCTTATATTCTGAACATGCAAAATTCACATCCCAACACAAGTTACACAACCATTCTAAAATAAACAAACAGTTGGGCCAATTTCAAACTTCATTCTCAAAAAAAGGAAAAAACAGAGAATAAAGACTGGAAATTAAAAAAAATTATGTCACCTGTTGAGGAACACCAAGAGGAGAAGCAGTGATGTAAGAGATATCCAAGTCGAAATTCGCAAATGGATCAGCACCCAAACACGCCCCTAATAGCAAAAAACCGCTTAAAATCGAATACCAGAAACCAGACCACCCCATTTTCCGATACCCAAAAACTTATACAAGCAACTATACAATTGGGACAAATACACAAATACAAAAAAAAGTGCAGATTTTCAGAAGTCTCAACACGCTTTCACACGAAAAAACAGAGCATTCGCAAATATGCACACGGGGTGAGAGAGAGAGTGTGTGAGATAGCGCAAAAAAGGTGTGTTTCAACTTCCTCTTTTTATTAACTCCAAAAAGCAAAGAAAAAATGGCAGAAATCTGTGCTTTGCTGGATTTTCTCTGTATTTTGGTTTTTGAAATATAATATATAAAATACACAATAAATATTTGTTCTAGAGAAGTGTGGCGTGATGTGCGTTTACTTTTACCGGCTACTTATTAAGCCAGTTTGCATTTCCAGACATTCCTAATTAAATTATTATTTTTTTATGATAAATTAAATAATTCACTATAGAAATTAAAGAAATAAAAACACATAATACGCCTTGGGATATTTTTGAAAAATATCTCATATAAAATTTCACCTATTCAATAATAGGTTGTAATACTAATAAATAATATAGTCAAAATTTCTTATATCTACAACTAAATAAGGTCATTTATACAATATTATGATGTCCTTGTATTTAATATGGAAGTGATACTATATTATTCTATGGAATATGGTATTACATCTGGATTATTATTTAAGAAATATCTTATTACTAACTAAATTATTGATTATACACATAAATTATATAGTTCATGAATTTATATTTGATAATATATCTAAATTTATTTTTTATTTAGTTAAGATTATCTTTTAATTGGACCTATGGGCTATGACATGATGGATTCTATAAATGGAAAAATTAAGGGAGCAAATTACGTGACTCAATAAAATGAATTAACATGCTTTTTCAGGATCTTATTTTAATTAATAATTTAATATGTCTCTGGTCTTGGAATCTGATTCCAAAAAAAATAATTCTTGGAGAAAATTATGGCAAAAGAATTATTTTTCAAAAAAGAAAAGGGAAAAAAGTCAACATCCTTTCAATTTTTGTACTTCTAAGAAAATTGTATTTTTCATTTTGTAATTAGCGTATAATATAACTTTTAATTTAATTTATTATGTGTTTCTCAAATTTAATCTCATAACTTCTAAAACGTCTCATATTTAATCTACGGTTAAAAATCTAATTGTCAAACAATCTTATTCAACATTTTTATTATACTTTTTGAAAAAAAAAATTGTGTATAAAAAGCACATAATATTAAATAAAATATCATAATATTGAATATAAACTATGTGGGAGTATGTTCACGCATGAATTATTCAAAAAAAAAATCGATCAAATTATTGACCAAGGGAACTGACCGTCAAACTTTAAATAGTGTAAAAATAAATGAGATTAAAATTAGATTCGGACAAGATTACCCGATGAAAAGTACAATTTTTCCACAATTTCTACAATAACTCTACACAATAAATATATATAAATCAATGTAACTTTAACTTTAAGAAGATATTTCCACTTGATAACCATAGTAAAAATAAATAAATACAAAAATAAATAAATACAAAATAAAACATATTCCAAAGAGTCAAACGGCCATTATGTGATTGAAAGGCCACCGGCAATTTCCGGTAATTAAGAAAACGGATAGTCAAACGGTGGAGTAACGGCGTCTCCGGCTCCCCCACTAACGTTCCAATTTCAACAACGCTTTCACATACAAATTAGTAGGGCCCACTTTTCTATATATAAGATACGGGCCCACTTTCCAAAAATAAATTAAAAATCATATATATACTAATATTTATCCATTCCCATATATGCCATATAACCTTCCTTTTATTTAATTGCCACCAATTTGCCCAGTTGGCATTTTGGCTTTATTTTTTGTTTTGCTTGGCTGGTTCTCACCAAACCCTATATTTCATTTATTTTTTCTATTGTCTTAACTTATGGTATGAAGTAATTTTTTCAAATATTTTTAAACATTTAGGTATAGACTTAATTGTTTATATTGGTAGGTAGGTTAATTGAGTATTTCATTTTTTGTATCAATGTGATAGACTCAATCGATTGATAAAAATATAGTAATCAATTATAATTATATTATTTGTGAAAATCTGTATAAATATTTATATGAATAATTGTGATTGTGCTGAAAAATTCGAATATATTTCTTGCATAATAGGCAAACGAGTTTCATTACATGGTAATTGGTATACTAAATTTCTTATATATAAATTATAATGTATGATTTTATATTGATTCTAATTTTGTGAGAAATTATGATATTGATAAAATGGTTGTTGGCAATTGAAAATGATACCTCTTGCATATTAGTAGAAAAGTGAAAGAAATTACCAAATATAAATACACAATTTGTCTTTGATATTGATTTGAGGGAAAGCATTGAAATATTTTCCTAATTTTGTTATGGTTTAACTGAAAATATGAAGGAAAACTTGTATAAATGAAATAAAGGGAAAACAAATTGTGTGTAAATACATTTATTATAGCATTTCAATTATCATCTTATTCAAAAACTTTAAAAATAACACTTCAAAATGATCATGTTTGTTTCAGTACTTTTACATGATGAGAAGTTGACTAGCTATATAATTTAATTATGTTATGATGTCAATCATTATAGTAAAAGAATTGTAATGATTTTTATGTCGAAAACAAATCACTAAAGTTTATAAGAAATAAAAATAACCTCTTTTAAAAGGTTGATATTATTTATATATACTTCTACATATTTTCACCTTTTCAATAATTTCTTCGATATCAAACTAATGCTTTCTGAAGTATTTTACATATGTTTTTATCTTAAGAATTACATATAATTTATGAAACAAGTTAATTACTGATATAATTTATTTAAAAACGATTTAATTACTGATATAATTTTATGTTTGTAAAGGTTGACTGACCAAGATGAAGCTTACAGCGTAAATTTAGGCGGAAATTCACATCAACTCAATAATTGAATGAAATATAATAATTAAAAAATTGAATTTATAAAACATGGTAGTTGCAATGATTTCATCCACATGCAAAATTTATCAATCTGTCATTATTTGACTTAACAAAGGATTAGTTAACTTTCAAATCACATCTCCTTTTTTTAAGAAATATTAACAACGTATAATTGAGGCTATAGTCAACAATTTCAGCTTATTCATGCATATAATTAAATTACAATATTTTATTTGATTTCATATCATATAAACACCTTAATTGCGTATAAAATATAACAAAATTATGTGTAAAAGAGTATCTTATACACTTGATTTTTACATAAGGATGACCATATCCCATTGTCGGTTGTTTTAAAATGTTTGTCTTCAACTATTAAAATATAATTATTATTTAATTTAATTTAATTATTTAACCTTCAATTTTAATTGAGGGATATATACTTAATTCGTTTTAACTAAAACTAAAATCATAATTTTAGGAAAATAGCTATTAACCAAGGTTAATAGACAATAGTTGCAAATGAAATAAAAACTATGGCATACTATAGAAGGTAATATATTCGTTTTCTTTTATTTTATGGAAATGGTATTTTTGCACCTTTAATCAAGTGACTGAAAATTGCATATTTTACGACTATCATACCAAAAATTAATTTTGAATATTCACAAAGACGAGTTTCTTGTTTGTTTTCCTCCTTTTTAAAGACGATACTTAAAAATAACCCCTCTAATAACCATATAGTAGCTAAGTACAATAATTGATGTATAATTAACCTCACATATATTCTCATAAAAATATATAATATAACTCCACTCAAATTTAAATATAGGAGTACATCCTACAAATGATCCATATTATGGCACATTGCAACTTGGTTGCATTACGGATCTATAAATACATCCTCATTTAAAAAAAAAAAAAAAAAAAAAAAAAAAAAACTCGATACATTTATAAATATTAAGATTACGTTCTTTCATTTTCTCATAAATACAACTGCAAAATATTTTAGAAGTGAATCGAAGAATAAACGAATGAACGACGTTTTTACTGGTGAAGTTGATCCGAGGGGAAAGGGCGGATATCAGCGGACCCCATTTTCCATATCTTGATTGACGCGGATACACTGGCGCCTGTGGCGTTGTTAAACAAGAACACTCGAGCTGCGCCATTTACGGCTTTTGTAGGATAAACTCGTGAAGTAATCACTCTTCTTCCTCCTTGAGCAAAGCTCTCAACAATCGAATGATCCACCTAGATAAAAATGAATCGTTAATTTTAGGGTTTCATAGTGTGTGATTGAAAATATACGACAATCGAGAAAAAGAAGACGTGTGTTGAAGTGATTCTTAGGAAATTTTCGGATTTGGATTCAAGGTATAATTAATTATTTCATTAATCATATAATGCATTCTCACGAACTGTGTTTGTTTCGAAACTTGTAAAAATAATCACGTACCAATGATCTGATGGTTAAGTTTTCACCATCAAGGACGGGAACAGTGCTCCCGTAAACTATTTTGTAGACGTCGGTAGCTTCCGATGACCTACATTATGAAGTTACAAAAGATTACGAATGAGAAAATGGTTAAACAATATATAAGGTTGAAAAAAAAATAACCAAGCTACTTCACACTTGATTTTTTTTTTTAACAATCAAATAGAGTTGTATACTTCTTAAATTGGATAAAAGATTTCAAACTCACGTTGAAAATGTCTTGTTCGACTCAACTATTTAAAAATCAAATCGAGTTCAAATACAATTCAAAATCTTTATAAAAGTTAAGACCAATTATTGAAAAATAGCATGTTCAATTTGGTTCAAACAAATTTCAAGTCGAAAAAACAACCAAAACATAAAAAAACTAAAATTAAAATTGGAACCCTTGTTCGACTCTATTCATATACACTCCTACTTAGACTAGATCTCGAATTTACCAATTTAATTATAATTAAAAAAAAAAAGAAAAAAAAGCATGCAATACAAAACTAACCTCAACTCATCAGCACAAAAATGAGTCTCAACCTTTCCATTGGCCCCTTTGGCAATATAGAAGTAGATTGGAGTCAATTCAGCTAGTGTTTCATCAGCAAGAACCAGAATTCCAAATGGCCCTAACACTCCCCTATTAGAAGAACCACCACTTGTAGGGCAATCATAGCCGATATCGGCTCCATTTGTCGCCTCAAATGCCTCCTCGTCTATTTTGAACGAGGCAACTATATCTAACTGCATTACAATATACATTTTTTCAATCTAACTATAAACACGAGCGTTTAATGCTAATTACTGTGTAAAATGATCAAAATACCCTTATAGTACAGCTCAAATTACGAGTCAAGATTCTCTATATACAACCCTATCATATGTTCGTATTTTCTTGAATCTTGATGAATAATTGGAGAAAAATAAAAACCTGAGATGCTGAATCAACTTCAATCTAACTATATATACGAGCGTCTAATGCTAACTACTGACCAAAATACCCTTATCTAACTGCATTGCAAGATTCATTTTTTCAATTTAACTATATACACGAGCGTTTAATGCTAACTACCGTGTAAAATGACCAAAATACCTTTATCAGTTCAAATTGCGAGTCAAGATTCTTTATATACAACCCTATCATATGTTCGTATTCTTGAATCTTGATGAGTAATTGGAGAAAAGTACAAACCTGAGATGCTGAATCAACTTCAATCTAACTATATATACGAGCATCTAATGCTAACTACTGTAAAATGACCAAAATACCCTCACCGGAAAGTTCAAATTGGGAGTCAAGATTCCTTATATAGGTCACTTCCTTTTATTAGACTCTTTCATATTCTTGATGAATAATTGGAGAAAAGTACAAACCTGAGAAGCTGAATCGACTTCAATAGGTACAATCGACCCGGGTCGAAGCTCTACATTCAACTCAACACCATCTGATCTCAAGCTCTCCACTTCTTTAATAGGCCATTGAAGCAAGTTGCTACCTGTCTTTTGGTCAAACACAATGGTCCTTGGAATACCCTGTAATTAAGGGGTTAATTCATAAATACCATAATCTTGAGGGGTCAAAAACAAAACATTCTATAACCAAATTGTACCTGCACACCAGACCATTTCTTCAAGACATCAAGATTTTCAGCATCAGTTTCTGTAATCCAACCCCACAAAACTCTCCTCTTCTCGTTTTGGTCATAAAATGTCTTTGATGCATAGTATTTCCCATAATCATATCTCAACCCAATACCCACATCCAATTCCGGGTCATCGGGTATCCACTTGTTCTTAAACGGGTCGTACGACCCAAGTGCATAATAGTCGTTCTTATCATCATCCAAACTCACTTTCATCACATGCTTAACACCCGGCCCGTTAAACGAAGTATCCAACCCGTTTTCATTCGACACAGAAACCGGGTAAAAATCAATGCACTCCCACATACCCGTACCCGGGACTTCATGCAAGTACCCATCCAACAACTCGTACTTCACAAAGTCAGCAGTCTCGTACACCATCGAAATACCCGTTTTGTTAACCTTGGAGCCAATAGTGATGCGCCACTTGTCACCACCGGGGCTGAGCCAAGCGGTCGTGGGGTCCCTAAAATCCTTTTTACCGATCCCGGGCGGTGGGACCAAGACCGGGTTACTCGGGTCCTTGACCCAGTCAAGGAGGAGCGGATCGGATAGGTTGGCGGGGTACGCTAAACATTGTACCTGCACAACATCGTACGTATCTCCAGTGTACAACATCATGATCCGACCGTCGGATAGGATCGTGGCGGACCCCGTCCAGACGCCGTTGATATCGTACCATTGATCAGGGACCATAGCATAGGGTAGATGGAACCAATGGATGAGATCCTTTGACACAGCATGGCCCCATGTTATGTTGCCCCAAACAGCTGCCTCTTGATTGTATTGGTAGAACAAATGGTACCATCCCTTGTGAAATAATGGACCTAAATGTAAATAAATGAAATTTATTTAATTTTCAAAAAAGAAATAATGATATTTTTGAATAGTTAAGTGTATTATTGGTATTGGTCATTGTCATTTTACATGTGGATTTGTAATTTCCACATCACCATTTTTTGTTGGTGTATGATTATATTAATCTTGTACTTGTTGCTTTTAATGTCATACATATATGATGGAAAATAAATAATTCATTTTTTTTTTGTATGGTTGTTAATGTGCACATGTTTTAAGGGTCTTTTTCATGAGACATAATTTCATTGAATTTTAATACAATTGCAATAATATATAATATAGACCCAAATGAAGTTTAATATAAATGATGATTGCAATATATCAAAATTTAATATTCCGATGAATTTAAAGGGATATCTTATGACTCAAAATGTTGATATAATTATTGTTATTGATGAATGATAGATCAATAGTAGCTAGAATGTAATATAAGATGATATACACAAAATTCAAAGGCTATACACTAATATGAAGATTTGGATGAAGACTTTTTTTTTTCCCTAAAAGTGCAAATGTTTTTATTTTTAATATTCTAAATATTTTTATATGATATATTTAATAATTCATGTCGATTTATGTTTATAAAATATTTTATCAATTTGCCTACCAATAATTATAAAGTCTTTATCAACTCTCAAATATCACAATTGGTCCATAGCTAAGGATAAAAAATCAATTTAGGCATGTATTTCATTTATTTCAGACCATGCTCGTGTAACACATACGGACCACATATTTATTTAATTTACAACCAATTGATAATTCTTTTAAATACTAATTTGCGTAGTGGATATATAAATACAAATTACACGTGCCCCCTTCTATAATTGCCAATTAAGAATAGACCCCTACATTTCTATTGTTCCATTACTTTGCCTCCCTTAATTTCTCAAAATATTTCAGTCCTTTTTTTATATAAATATTATTTTTAACATACCAAATATACCATATTAATAAATATAACAACAAAAAGGAAAGAAAGCTAATTTAATTAGATAATTTTAGTAATTCAAAATTTAAATATAAATTTAATTATTTTAAGGATATTTTAGATAAAAATATAATCAAATTAATTGCATATCAAATAACTTAAATCCAATTTCTAATTATCCAATACCAAAAGGATGGATGATGCAATGATTAAAAATAGTACGATAACGAGGCTAAAGTGTATCTAACTCTAAAAAGAAATCTTTAAATAGTTAGCAAAAAGGTGAGATTAATAATTCTTGATTTTGTAAAAAGGCAAGAATTAACCAGCATGAACTTTTTTGTAACCTTAGCACTTTTAGAAAGTACAGCTAATATATTATACAATAGTTAATAACATAATCTAATTAATTAAATTAATTAATTAATTAATTAAACAAGATTGAAAAGGGTTTTTTTAACACTTACCATTAGGATCTGCAGCAGCAACCACCAGATCAAGATTCATCCCACAAAATTTTGTCACAAGAATCAACATTGAAAAAAATTAATTAAAACCAATATATATCTATATATAAATTATTTGAATATATATATATATGTATATATATATAAATTATCGAAAATAAAATAAGAATTAATAAACTTACCATTCATCCAATTCTTTTGAGGCTGAAAATGGTAAGATGTCCTTTGCCAAGACAGCATAACATTACTCCAAGTAAAGCCCAAATCGCCGCCGCTGGATCGCCGGAAAACCTTCTCCGACACCCCCTGAGCCACCCCTCTGGACGGCGGATCCGTCACCGGAGAGAAACCAGTACCATTGACTTTAGCTTGAGGGTCAGGCCTTTGGTTCACAATCAAGAGAACTAATGACAGCAAAAAGAAAGATGAAAATAAAATGGCGGCTAAGAGCTTCTTGGGCCGCCGTATCTCCGCCGTGGGGCCGGAGGGGATGGGAGTGTAGGCGGTGGAGCGTTCGAGATCGTAGGGCGGCGCGTGGGAGGATGTGGTGGCCATTGATAGGAGGTTGAAGTAAAATGTTAGGGAGTATGGAAGTTATTTATAGGAGGGACAGCACATGATTGGATGAGATGTGTGTGAGTTGGAACATTGTCAGATTATTTATTTAAATAATAAATTTTTTGGTGGATATTAGATGAATATTAATAATAATAATTATTATTATTAGGAGTGAGGAATGTGTTTTTCTTGTGGTTTTACTGTAGGGAAAGAGGCTAAATTAAAATTATTTATGTGGAAAAGATGTATTTTATATATGTATATAGTAAAAATTATAGGAAAATGACATGTTTTATATATATTTACTAAAATATGGTGAGATTTTGAGTGGGTTCTTTTTCTATTGTAAGTTACAAATCATTACAAATGTATTTGAATTTTATAAATAATGAATTTTCAAATAAAGTGAATGAAAAGAAAATGAAACAATAATGTACGTCATTGATTATGTCTATCAACATTTTATTATATGTACTTAATATGTATATTGATAATATTTAGTTATTGTAAGTTATAACACATTAGCCTCGCGAAATCAATCCTATATTTTTTATTATATATATTTCGAAAAAAAAATATGGTGCAAAATGTATAAATTTTCCAACAAAACATTGAAATGTATTTATTTTTTAATCCTACTAATTAACATTCCGCAGACCATATTTGAAAAAATCAAGACATGAAAAATATTAGGCAAATATAGATAGTTATTACGTTGATTAGTCAAGCATAATTTTTTTAACATTATTGACAATTAGGTATAAATTATAATTACATAAAACATGTATCCCACACACGCATATATATAATATATATATATATATATTATATTATTTAGAATCAAAATTTTGTGCAAAGTGCAAAGTAATTATTTTCTCTCCCCCTAAATTGGTCAAATCAACATAAATTCATTGGTAGATATGTTACGTAAACGTCTTCGATTAGTATTTTCTTGAATGGTCAAAAATAATTCTATTGAATTTTTGACAAATATTTACTTAATCTATTTATATAATGATTATGATTATAATCATTAAATAAATTGGGATTTCAGAACTTTTCAAATTGTTCAAAATTTTGAATCTTTGAAAAAGAGATTACGGATTAAGTATGAGAACAATAATTTATGCCTATCCGCAAATAGAAGTGTTGACAAATTAATACAATATTGTAAATTTTTTTATAAGTTTTTGTGACATTATATATGGAAGACAAATAAAAAATTATGTTATTGTGTATAAATATATAGTTTTTTTTTTTTAAATATAGTTTAACCAATTCACCCTGAAAAATAAATAGATTGCTCGAGTCATCAAAACAACTGTATTTAGTCATATACAGTAGAAACTCGATAAATTAATACTCGATTAATTAATAAACTCTTTAAGATAATATTTTTGGCCGGTCCCGACTCGGGGATAGGGTGCTAAATTAATAATTCGCTAAACTTATAAGATAATACATTTTTGATAATTTCTATAGGTCCCATATAAAATATAAATTAATAATTCCTTATATACTACATATTACATGAATGATTTATGCATTTTTTTTTTTAAAAATGATTCAATTGTCTTTTTTTTTGTTGAAATCAATTTCACCTTATAAATCAATTTACAATTTTCCTTGAATTATCCTTGTTGTGCTTGCATAATTGCTAACATCCATTCTTACAATTGCTTTTGAGTGAGACTTGGATTATCCTTGTTATGCATGCATAATGATCTTGAAATCTCGTCGATCATTATTATTTTTTTCACACCTTTAAGATTAGAAGGCATGTCGTGTGTGTATGATTTATTTTTGATAACATTATTATCTTGTATTTATATAAAAAATATTTTTTAAATATTGTACATTCATTGTACTATAATTAAGTGAAAGTTTGAATGGTGTTTGTAAATTGAATATTTCATTATAAATTAATAAAATATTAATTAATGTATAAATTAATAATTATTAATTTATCGATTAATTAATAACTCTTTTAATTAATAAAGTTTGGTGGTCCTAAGAATATTAATTTATAGAGTTTCTACTGTATCTTGATTTGCATTTTTCTTTTGGTATTAAAAAAAGTTATCTTCAGATGAGACAGAGAGATTGATTGGACATGTAAATCTTTTTAGGTTTAGATTATGGTTATTTCGGTTGATTATGGACAGTAAGACTATAAAACATATAAAAATAATATTTTTTTATGTTTAAGAATTGGAATAATTTACATCATTCACTCATATAAATATATAAATATATACTAGTATAAATTAATGTGCACTGCACAAAAGTCATAAAAATTCTTTCAACGATTTAGAATATAACCTAATTGGTTGGCATGTTCATCTCCGAATTTTTTTTTTCCATGATAAAAATGAGAAATGTAGTTTGAAAGATGAAAATTTTAAGAAAAAAATATGTAATGATTATGGTTGAAGTGACATTTTTTTGGTTGTGAGAAATTTGTTTGGATGGATATTTAAATATTATTTTTATTAAATGATTTTAATCAAACTCGTTGATTTAGACGTCAGAAAACAGTCACAATGGATCTTATTTTAAACGTTGCGTTATTTTACATTAAAATATGTAATTGATTTATTTTTTGACTTTGAAAAATAATCGGAAAAGTCATTTTAATTGATTGTATTAACTGTCAAATCATGAATAGTAAAATTTATATGTAATTGATTTATTTTTTGACTTTGAAAAATAATCGAAAAAGTCATTTTAATTGATTGTATTAACTGTCAAATCATGAATAGTAAAATTTATTTGTTGGAAGATTTTTTTCAAATTTTAAGAGTTTTTTTTTTGTTAGAATTTTTTACTGCTAAACAAATGAATTTTCCGTAGTCTTTTACTCTGGAATACTTTTTTGGGGACATGATAAGCCATCCAATTGACCCCTTATCTACAATTTTTTCATTCAAAAATAAAACTATTAATTTTATTTGAAATTTATGTATAATCAATTAGAACTTTTTTATATAATAATAAAATATATAGATAAGAACGAGATTTATTCAATAAGCACTTAAAAATATCAGCTTTCAACTGGGTTAAAATGGAGTTGAAGACCCTAGTTGGACATATAATTGTATAGACGTATATTCACACAACGTAAATTATATAAAGGCATACAACCTTGTGTCACGTGCGGTCCATGTGATTTGGTCAGGAAAAAAAAAATTATCAACGATTGCATTAATTATTTATGGTCACCGATTTCGACGATCCCAAATCATGTGGAAATAAAGTTGATTACCTTTTGCCTCTTTTTACTATTGTTCAATTTAATATTGATGGGGAAATTACTAAAAGAGCCCCTAAACTAATTTTTTTAAATTTAAAATCCATTAAAAGAATTCTCAAGAATTTATTTTACAATCTCTTATTTGAAAAAAAATCCTTAAAAGTTAAGACTTAAGATGAATATATAGACTATGTTATTAAACCTTCGGTTAAGATTTTATCAACTTCGAAAATGTATTCGACATTGTTTAATATTTAAACGAATTTATTTTCATGCTTGAATTTAAATTTAGGTGAATATTAAATAATTTGATATTTTTGCATCCTTATGTAATTTTTTTTGCAGTAATTACACAAAGTCTCAAATTCGAGTTATATTTTATGTGAAAAACTTCATTGAGAGGAATTCTCATTATCACTTTTAACACTAACTTTTAAAAAAAAAATTGATCTTAAATTTTTGTGTCCGAAAAAATAATAGGGCAACCTCGCCATTCACGTGACTATTACCTTATGGGTTTCAATCATTGAAGGCCGACCAAATTATAATGAAGCATATTTTAGATATTATGTGGACCATTATCTTGATTCTGTAGGTAAACTGTCTGTATTTACCACAAGTCGTTATATAATTCAAAATTAAATATAGGCATGTCTTAATATTTTAATAGGTATTTTATATACAAATATACACCAAAAGGTGTACACTATTTTATTTGTATGGATGTTTATCACATATAATACTTTATACAAGATGAAACATTATTCATATTAGAATAGAAGAAGATTTAAACTGCTGTAAGCTACTCTCATTTGCATCATCATCGTCACAAAAATAAACTGAAAAAAGTGAAGGAAAAAAAAAATCATTAATTTTGAAGAATTGTCATTATTATTAGGAAAACTAGAATTCATGAGAACAAACAGAAAATCATCCGAGGAAACAAAAATCTCTATCGTAAAACGAGATTAAACGACACTAAATCTAGTGAGCATTTTCTAGAACGACAAAAAGAAAATACGTTAAATAACGAAAATTATTAAGCGTACGAAAACTGAAAAAATCACAAGCATGCTTCAAAAGATTCAGAACCTGATGGCTCTTGATCGAGCATTTGAACAACCTGGGCAACACCTGCAGCAAGTTCCTTGTTGATCATGCCACTTGGCATATCGAACGTTCTTCTCCTCATGGATAGAGATTTCCCGTGGGGTTGTGGGTCCACAACATCGAGCATTGCTTCAAGCTCCTCCACCATATGCTTTCTTGCAGCTCGAACCATCAAATCAGTACCCTGTAAAGATATAAACGCGTCTTCAAATATAACGACAAGTGCGTAACATATAGAGAGGCTTTCAAGATGAGGACAATTTCCCAAGGCTTGGTAGATTATTGATAAAGATATATATATCACGCAATTTTAGTAAGTATGAGTACTATATGACACAATTTTCGGTACCCATATGCTAAATGGACAAGATAAGCGTCAATGAGCACGTATATTGGCCCGTTTTCAATATGAGAACAACCCAAATACCATATAGATGCATTCAAGATGAGAGCTATTTTCCAAGACTTTTGAAGATCACAGAAAATGTAGATTTTTCTTGAAATGGGGTTCTCTTATCGATCCAGAAAAAATGAGCAAAACACCCCCGATCAATCTAAATATATAGGTGTGATAAGATTTCGAAAAGGGGACGACCTAAGAAAAGTGAAAACTTTGTGTTACCTCAATTCCATCAACAGTGAGAAGCAGAACAATGATCTTTTCAGAGAACTTTTGACGCTCTTCTGCATCGCGGGCTAATCTTCGACGGTAAGAAAAATTGTTGAACATAGCCTTAATTTCCTTGAACTTGTTCCTGGCAATAGCCAGTTCCCGAAGTGAACGTAGAGCATGAGACCTCCTAAAAAGATGAGACCGGAATCTTGTCTGAATCAGAGCAGCTGCGTCTTGTGGAGACAACTCCTTCCTCTTGCCCCTTCTCTTGTCCATTCTCTTGGCAAAAGCCTATCGCAAAGAAAAAGATTAAACAAATATCAGCTAAAGAACGGTTTCTAAGCAGATAAAAGGACCTAAGAAATATATAGAACTCAGAGAAAACATAAATGTTCAGACAGATAATCTTCTGGCGTCGACCTTTGTAACTGAAAGAGGTAATATCATTAAAATTTAAAATAAACTTAACATATATATTTCTTGACAGATAATTATGGTCCTTCCAAGAAATCAGAACGACATCCTAGTCTGGGGCAAGCACTGGAAGATGCAATACTGGAGAGAATATTCAACTTTTAGCTTTTGGATGTGATGAAATATAACATATTACTAGAGTTACAGATTTAGAGGTACTCAATTTTCATAACGATCATATACAGATAGAGCAACAATCTAATACCTTATCCTATTTAGAATCTTATAAGGGAGAGCGAAAAACTTAATATATGGAGGTATCACAGTATAGTTGTTCTAAAATCCTAATTCACGCTTGACCAAACTGCGAAAACCAATAGAATTTACCAAACTGAACTAGAGATATGAGGAAAAGTGAAATACGAAATGAAACACTATTTTACAGCATACAATCCGACTGCAAACTTGGTGCCTAGAACATACGAACGAAACACAGTATAGAGACAATGTAATCAATACTACAAGGCCCAATCTAATAATCACTATCAACATAAAAACATACACAATATGATTCGTCCTACTGAATAAACACTGATGGACCCTTTAAACAACAATTTGCAACACAGAGCAGAAGGCACATTGATATTGCTGGTTAATAAAACTGTAAGCAAATCGAATCAGATTATAACACTAACCTGCCTTAAATACATGGAGGCACCACGATCAGATGGATCATGAATCTCGACAATGCGAGCATTTGACCCCACTAATTTACCCTTATGATCCTTCACTTTCTCACCTTTCTTCTTCTTCGTTTTCTTCTTATCCTTCTCCGAATCAGAATCACTACCGCTGCTACTGCTACCGCTACCGCTAGTATACCCACTCGACGCCTTAATCCTGTACGTCTGATCAATGGGCGAATACTTAACCATCTTCCCCTTAATCCCATTCGTCCATCTATACCTCTCATCCAACACCTTCCTCCCATCCTTCCTATCCTTAATCTCCGCCGTCAATTTGTACTTCCGATCACTCTCCAACCCCTTAATATCTGCCGTCCACGTGTACTTCCTATCCCCAATCCTCTTCCTCAGTGCCTTCTCCCTCACCAGGCGATCGAACCCTAGTTCCAAATCCGACACACGATCGCATAGCGTCTGCAAGCAGAGATCACCACCATACCCTAACAGACGAGAACGCCGGCGATACGACGGGCTGTGGAACGGCGTTTCGTCGATCTGGGTCAGATCCATGAAACCATCAAATTCGTTGAACAGACCGGGCTGATAGTAGGAGACTTCGAGGTGATCAAGAGCGCAGTCAAGCTCGTCGTCAACATTGGGGAATGTGGGGACGCCATGGCTTTGGGTAAGGGAATTTCGAGGTGTGAAAATGGAGGTTTCGTTGTGGAAATAGGATGGTTTGCGTTCGACAATGTCGTATCGCCTGAATCTGCTCATTTTTTGTTGCTGTTGCTCCGATTCAATCACGGAAATGGTTTAGATGGATGCAGCTGATGATATATATATACACATAAATATATATATATAGTAAGCATAGTAGTTCGTTAGGAAAATGAGGGTGACAAGGGTATAATTGGCATTTGAAAGTGGAATTGGTATAAACATTGTTAGAATAATTAATAATTTTTAAAAATTCTCGTGGCCCAATTTTTATATTTCTATAAATATTTATGATTTTTTATTCTAAATAAGTATTTTATCTCTTATTTTATATCTTTATATGCTCGACAAGTTCGATATAATAAGCTCAAATCATAATTCAATATTTAATACCTATAATAATATTGTGAAATCCTAATTAATGTTACTTCATATAAACGAGAAAGCTTTTATATTTTATTTTTTATTCAATTTTACTAGACACATGCTCACTACAAGTAATTCATATTAGGATAAATTTTATTTATTGATAATGTTTGTTAATTTTTTATATATTCAATATTATGTCCTAAAAAGCAGCCCGGATCATTTGAATACTTAAATTCAAATCAAGAAGTTACAATTTGTAAATCATAGAGATTAATTACTAATCTCGTTCCAACTTCCGAATCCTAGTCAAATCAAGTTAAGCATATTTTTTTTAGAGTTCGTCAAGTTATAAAAAAAAAAAATCTTTTTACTATTTTTAATAATAATGTGAGTCATTTTCTCATATTTCAATTTCCAAACTATGTTCCATTGTTCGTATTCATGATATGTGTATAAATTTTTTCCTTAAATACACGAATAATGTACATTTTATACTTAAAATGAATATAAAAATTTGGAATAGAGAATCTGATTTAAAAGATTCCGGAGTAAAAAATGGTTTACTATGTGAGTTTTAAATTGCTACCCTCCATCTACAATTATCTAAATTTTGTTGTTAGCCATTTATTTTGACCATTTTATATATCTAAAATGATATTCACAAAATTAACTAAAATAGAGGCTTAAATTTTCAACTTTATCAAAAACATAAAATCACAATCAACAAAATTTAAATTGATGATCAAACAAACACTCACCCAAAAGTTCAAATTTTAACATCTCATCACCAAATATCTAAAAAACTATATAAAATAAGAGAGTTTAATTCAATTACATCGTCGAGGCTTACTCGTTTTTTTTCCTTTCAAAATGTAGTTAACGGCACATTACCTCAATGAATGGTTTATCATGCCGCTTCTATATACAGCCATGAAGCTTTTATAGTTACTATTTAGGCACAAACAAGATCATTTTATGCCTCTCAAGCCTGAGCCCGAGCCCAAACGTGCTTTAATCTCCACTATCAGGGTCTCGTAAAAGAAACCGATAGTAGGAAGAGAATAAGAAAAGGAAAACGAGAAATCACATTCGCAAAAGATTATTCACAGTGACCATAGCAGAATTTGTGACCTGCAAATCCTGCAAATACCAGTACATTGACGATAAGAAGACGACTTTCAGTGGAAACGAGAAAAAATATATACCAAGTTCGTCTCTACCAGTAAAAGAAAGTATAATTTTACCCCCGAGAGTAATAAAAACAGATCATAATTTGACTCGAAAAATCGAGTTGCCATAATCTAAGGCATCTTGGTAATTTGCAAAATCTTAATGGTGTGTTTGGATGGAAGGATTTCAAAGTCATGAATTTCAAATTCATTGACAAATCTATTGAGTTTGTTTGGATGAATCCAAATTGTAATGAATTTCAAATCCATTGACACTCATTTTGAGCTATCCTTTCCATCACCACGGTGGATTTCAAATGACTACATTTCAAAGTCCAACTACCTCAATCCAAACACACCCTAAGAGGTTGGTGGTGAAAAGCACCCAATAAGTGAGAAAATGTGCATGTAAATATGTAATTATAGTTCTTTAATTTGGTTTCCTTTATCATAGCATTTCCCTTTGCTCATCAAAATCTTAAAACCATAAACCAAACAGATCATAACCATCACAATGCAAGGCAAAATCTTTCTACATTCATCAAAACTTTGAAAATTTTGAAGTGGACTTATTTATACCTGGAAGATTATATCATCCGAGACGTGTGGTAATACTTCCCGGACCGTTTCAGCCATGGCAACTAAGTTAGCTAAGTTGTCATTTGTAGCATTTGATGTTGACCTCAAGTGCAAACTACCAGGACCCAAGTTATGTATAGAGCCAGTAGGAGGGATGGCTGATCTGGATGTACCGGCCTGGGACGGGGTCGGGGGAAATAGACTCCATGATGTATCTTCAAGGGCATTTTGGGCATAAGTTTCTCCAACAGCAGCAAGTTGCCTCATTACCATTTGAACATGACTAAATCCGGACGGGCTAGCACCTTCTAAACGCGACCAACTTGAATCAATTCCTGTCCTATAAGTAAGAAGAGTACAAAAAAAGAAGCAGAAAGAACCATCATTCTGGAATTCTCGGGTGGGGAAAAGTTGGCATTAAGAGTAGAAAAACTAGATAGAAAAAGGGATTGAAAATATAGAAGCAAATATATAGGATCTACTTACTAACTTAACAAGAAAAAAGGAATAAGCAAGTGCATAAATATTGTGATAAAACCACCACTCAGTTAATCATCACCAAAAGTGTGGGAGAGGGGAGGGGGGGAATCATACCCCATGCCCATTAGACGAATCCTTGTAACAAGATTTAACATGGTTGAACTACTTGAGAGCTAAGTTTATAAATTCAAGCTTGTTATGTTAATTTGAAGTTTCAAATCCTTTCTCACTTGCGCAGAGGTGGAGCACAGAGGATCCGGAAAGGGTAGCAGCCTACTCCCTCCCCTTCGAAAAAATGTTTTTGGACTGAGGGATGAATTTGATGAAGGATCTCAAATGGCTACAAACTAAGTGGATTTCAAAATTCATCATAATGATCGAAACAGTAGCTCAAAATGAATTTAAAGGGATTTAAAATTCATTGTCACTTGAAATCATCCTATGGAGCTCAATGGATTTGTTAATGAATTTGAAATTCATGGCTTACAAATCATTCAATCCAAACACCACCTATAAACAGTAAATTCCAAAGTAAATAACTCAGATATCACAAAATAACATATACCTCCAATCACCAGTTTCTACATTCTGTGACTGGTTAGGGAAGACTCCAGGCTGGCTGTGACCAGGAAGATCTGGCCTATCGAGTCGAATACTCATTTCACGAGCAAGCTGATCTTCTCTAGAAACTTCCGGAACATTCCGATTGACCCCATTATCAGGTCGGCCTGTAAAAAGTGGCTTCCGACAAGTGGGGCACGAGTAATTATCAGTTAAAGATTGGTCCAACCTGTCATCGACAAGTCAATCACATTACTTATTAAAAAAACAAGTGACAACAAATTCTAAAGAGGCATTTTAGGCATATGTTACAACAATCATACCAAGATCTCAAGCATGCAAGATGGAATAGATGATTACATGACAGCTTCTTAGCTTTCGCCATTGGTTCCTGTTTCATTTTCAATTTTCACGAAACTAGGTTTTGAAAGACGTAAAGGAGATAAGAAAGAAAAATTAAGTGAAAAATTACCCTACAAATTGCGCACTCATCATCATATGCTCGGAGTTCTTCAGATGTGGCATCAGGAAGGGCCCCATGAAGGGTTCCCAAAGCTATACGAAGTTTGATGAAACTTTTGGCACGTTTCACAATTGCGCTCAAAAGGGCCTAAGAACAAAAGGAGAGAAAAATAAGTACAGACAAAAATAGGGACAACAAAGAAATACCTTCAGCAAAAACTACAATATCAACATGATCCAAGGGATTGCAATATAACATAATTACAGTAGTAGTCAGATAACTTACACGAATATTCATGAAAAGGATAGCATCTACAAGATGAAACGCCGTGCCATGAAGCCACCATATATGCAGATAATGAGCAAGAGCCATTAGCAATGTCATCATATCCAGGAAAAAACCAAAATTTCGGATGAGGATGCCTTTCAATTCCCCCAATGAACCTAAAGACAAAAGTAAACCACTAAAGATGTCAATGAGAACAGATTAAAAACACTACAGACTCTTGCATGACGTAAACTCACAACATTTCTCATTAGAAAGGTAAAAAAAGAGTGAACAAGAATTAAAAAAGGAGTATTACATGAAAAAGTCAAAATACTGGCATTTCTAAAGTGATCAAATATATATGGAGGGAGTCAAAGAGCATCTCAAATTCAAAAAGGAACAAAATGAATTCACAGAACTTGAAAAAATGACAGAAACATAAACAATATGAAAGAAATCAGCAAGTCATGACTATTCTGACATCAACTTATTAAAGCTCAAGAATGAAAAATCTTTCATTTCTCTATTTTTATAGGAGTTTGATGACTAACGTGGTAAATGGAGGATCAACCACATCTCCTACTTAGTTGAAATAAACTCTAACTATGAATAACACATCTCCTATTGCTTCACAGAAAGAAATACATCTGAAGAGAAGCTACAATTGGAAAATCTAAGAAACAAAACAGTGTCAAGCTTATTATGAAGCACCGAATGATAACCAAATTCCTGGGTCAATGGTAATAGAATCTGGTACATAAAAATTCTAATTAATTTAAAGACAAACATTCAGATGTTGGAATGGTATGTATAAGCTAATTTTGGCACTCACCTGCTGAATATATATTGAGGCGTTTAAGTAATCGGCAATCTGCACTATCTTCTGCAGTGTCATGCAGCCATATCTCAAGAAACTGAAACCCATGAACGACAATGGCCTGCAGATAAATGGTAACATGCTGTGAGTCAAATATGTGTTCCATATTAGACCCTTTGTCTTCGAGAAGTCATATACCTGCAACGTCTCAAAAGCAATGCTGGAAGGCTCAAAAAATAACAACAAATACATTGACGAACTTGTTTCACTGTATATTATAAGACATAGCAATATCCTGCAACAACAATCAATATCTCGTCAAAAATTGCAAACAAAATCATACTGAACATATGGTAGTGAAAAAATTAATTTGAAGCAAAAACATATATGACTGCAACTCGAGTTAAGATTAATAGAGTTTGTCCTAGCGCTTTCTGAAAGTGAAAAGTATCCATGCCATACAAGAAGTAGAACGGGCATTAGAAAATACCACAGCAAGTCAACGGAGAAAACAAGCAACAGCGCAGAATATACACGGAAGTATGTCCATGGAGTAACAGATGGAGAAGCATTCAAGCGTTCAAGTCGATCCCTAGCTAAAGCTTGAAACATCTGCAAAATGTGCAAGAAAAAATTATGAGGCACCATATAAACTCAACAATACCAATTGATTGAAATAATATACACATTATCAAGGGATACCTTTAAGAAGCAAAGCACAGCTAACCAAGTCGACCATAGACCTGCTTGAAATGTTGTTGGTGGGACTATTAATGGAAGAAAAGTTCCCTGTCAAAAGCTAATTAATCAAGACACAAATAACTATTATAATAAAATATTCCAAAAATGTCACTAGAAAATGAAAACAACTTTTGCTAATAAGTTTGCACAGGTTCAATTGGAATTTCTATCAACAGATTAAATGGTGCATTGGTAGATATCAACTTTATTCACTCAATCCGCAAAATCTGTGAATATATATAAGGATTTGAGTAGCTCCTATTTGTATTGTTGGCTTAGCATTTTGGATTATTTGAGCTAGTATTTCCAAATATTTAAGAGATTAAGGGATTATCCATCATTAGAATTCCTCTTGGGATCAAGTATTGTTATCTTTCAATCCTATTAGAAAGCATAAACATGTTAATTATCCACTTCCCATATAAAATAAAATGGTATACTTCCTCAAGGTGGAAAAAAAGGAGGGAAATAAATAATATAACATCCTGTCAAAAGGTTTGCACCATAAGATCTTTATTGAAGTCAGGATTTTAAAGAGGACAATATATACAAGGGCATACAGTTGTAGTCCAATTATGTAGTTATTGGAGCAGAAATCGAATGTAGAAAATTAAGACATAATACAATTTGAAAAAGGATTTGACCTTGTAGATGATGTAATTAATGAGGCGTTCAAGCATTTTTCGGATTTCAGATGTATACAACTCGGAAAAGAATATTGTCTGCATAAGAGAAACAAAAATTGCTTTGTCAAGCATGCCAAGAAAAGAGAACCCTAAGAAAAAAATTCCAATTCGACAGGCATGAATTATATGCACTTTTTATATGCGATATTGGAACATTAATACAAAACTATCAAATTCAACAGTGAGGTAAACGCAAATATACAAATACGCCTTTCAGTTAACGGACAATAACTACCGAAAAACGACAGTAAACTCATATATGATCAACAGTTATGGTAAAGTAGACGTAATTTTCCTTATAGTATTTCATGCATCCTTTGCTTCTTTCTTTGTTTTTTCCTTTGATATTATAGATCCTAACTCGTAGGTTTGTGACGGTAACTTAAATTTAGCTCATATCTCCGATATAAGTAGGAATTGCCAAAACCAATCTCAAAATCGATCAAATAGTGTGAAAGCCTTATCTTAACTTAACAGCGACTTACTTTAAATGTAGTATTACTGTCAATTAATTTTAGTGTAACACGTAAATATAGAAGAATCAGTTAACGGCTCACAACAGTTGTCATTGATTACAAAGCGTTAGACAAACATCAACTTCCTCCACATCTACACACCGTCACTTTCTATTTTCAGCCAGCACCCTAACCCCACTTGCTTATCTCCAAGCACATTAATATGAATATCATTATACTAAAGATTCAATGTTATATACAATTTAGGCCAGTTTCATTACAGACTATAATTTCCATGTAAATCAAGTTGGAAAAAATAATTACAAAACCAGACGTTGGATTATTAGCTCTATTTCATGGAAAAGATTTACCTTTAGGCCTAACATTATCAAGATAATCACATTAAGTACAAAACTGGCAACCAACACAAGAGTGGTGGATGAACGCAGAAGCAGCTCCATGGCACGGCTTACATTCTCTGAATTGATAAACTCGTCAACAATCAAACCATCTGATTTATACCTTTCAAGTGAAATATCTGTCCAATACTGGAGGCCCCCAAGACACAGAGCCGTACAAATCACTGAAACGGACAAGATTTTCACACCCATGGGAGATAAATACAGTTGTTCCTCCAGAACCAAAATCCAAAAAAATCATGAGAGCATATCTAGCATTATCCTTCTCCCGCAAAACCAGTCATAAAATTCCAAACTGAGAAGCACAAACTATTGTATTATAAAGTTTGCAAAATATCCCTTCAAGTTACCACGTTAGTATCTCGGCTGCAACAAGAGATCCTGCATCATAAGCAAGTCAGGGAACAATCAGAAAGAGGCCATGTCTTTTGATAATTATGCCTAAATCTTTGAAAAATGGAAAAATGACGTGTTATGCCTCTCCATTTATCAAAATGCAGCTATAAAACTAGAAAAAGAAGTAAACTGAAAAGGGCAGTCAATTTGCTGTAATAAAGTTGCAAAAATTATTATGCACTTGGCCGTGCTATATCTATTTTCCGCTGCTCGACATCTTTCAATCTATTTTCAATTTTCCATATCTATCTTCTCTAATGTGCAAGCAGATGTATACATGGTCCAAAGAACGCACCAACAGCATGTGGTGGCAAATGAAGCATCACTCATGACAACATGTAAATCAGTAGAAAGAGTATACCCAACTCAAGTTTCCTTTAATGTTATTCTATTCCAGTTTACTTATGTCATTTCTATTTTAATTTTCTTGGTGGGCAAAATTCATTCGAGCATCACTTCATTACAAAAACGGTCTAATCCCTAGTGAAATGATTAACCCATAGAAATTAGAATACTTCTTGGAACTTGACAACCTAATTCAACAACACAAAAAGAATAAAATTGAGTATAGTCACCAGTTTATAATAAAAATCAATGGCAACCGGCACAAACTCAGGGACTAGCCCAAGAAGGATTCTGAATGCATTGACAAAAAATTGGGCATAATTTGTTCGCAGGTAAATTAGAAACCCCATTCTAAAAACAGTCAAAATTAGGGACACGCAAGTCAAACCCTAGAGCTCGCATGAACAAATACACATTACACCATAAACAAACAATTGATCAAAATTCTGGACAAGAATAATGATCATCTGATTGGACCACAACATCAAAAAGTGCTGGCAGTAGCAAATAAAAACATGAATCAATCTAGATACATTGACGAGACTATACAAGCAAAAATATGTGGAATTAAATGAAAACCAAAATGATAACAACAATAATAATAACATCGAAATTGCTTACAAATTGTGGAGAATACAGGCAAATAAGCAAGAATCTGTAATCTCTTTTTATGATGTGATGAGGGTTTTTTCTAATTTGCGGGAATAGAAATGGTCACTGAAAATCGCGCTATGTAAATATTATATTATATATATATACGTATGTAGATAGACACACGTATATATATGTCGGTGCATATGAAAATGTTCAGAAATGAGATATGCCTTTTATCATCATATCCTTTACTTGGGGCGTTGCTTGGAATTCGAAGGTCAATTTAGTCTTATTAAAAATTAATACTAATTTTCTGAATTAATGTAATTTTAGGGAAAATTACTAAAATATTCCTAATAGCCGCCCGTTTAAGATATCTTTTGCCGTCTTCCTCTTTTGTCCAAATAGCCGCCCGTTTCTTTCCCCCCACAGATGATACACCAATGAATGGAAAAGAGCCCTTTTAGTTGCACTAAGCCGAGACCTCCCCGTCGTAACCTTCTTTACCCAGTCCAGCACCTCGTCCCACCTTTTTTTGGTACAATTCAATCCCAGTTTCCCCCAACCACTTCTCAGGACGTATAATGAAAACGGGCAAGAGAAAAATAGGTGATCCCGAGATTCTTTTTCCTCCGCGCACAGCAGGCAGTCCTCATCAATATTCATCATCCAACCACATAGCCGATCCCTAGTTTTCAGTTTGTTATGAGCAGCTAACCAAACAATGAATCTATGTCTTGCGATAGGACCCTTTCCCCATACGATTTTTTTCCAGCTTACCTCTTCCTGATGCTCCAAACCATGTTCATAAGCACTGTGAATAGAAAACCTACCCATTTTCCAAACATTCTGCATCACATCAACCGCGTCAATGAATGATGTTCTGATAGCCAACATTCTCTTCCAAAGCCAAGAATCTGTTTCTTTCCCTTGTACCACCCAAATAGATTGTCCCTTCAAATAATATGCATCAATCCATCGAATCCACAATGAATCCTTCTTCTGTGCTATATGCCAAATCTGTTTGAAAATAGCAGCCATGTTCCATATGGCCAAGGATATAATACCCAGCCCTCCTTCTTCTTTAGGTCCACAGATTGTTTCCCATTTAACGGCAGCTTGGTAGCCCCCCTCTGCCTTTCCTTTCCATAAAAACACCCTACACATTCTTTCAATCTCGTGAATCACAGTGATTGGAATTGGAAAGATTTGGGCCCAGTACATTTGCATAAAAAGGTTAAAATGTATCTTTTGATTAAACATATTAAAACAAAATAAATTATATAAAATATTTAATATTGAAAATAAAATTAATTTGATTTATCAATTTATTTATTTTTTTCTTCACTTAATACATGATGAATAATTTACTCAAAAAAGTTGTTAATTCTAACTTTTAGAATGAAAATTTTGTAAAATGAGTTTTTTAGATTGAATCAATTTAAATTCAATTCATAAAGTTCAATTGAGTAGTAGCTTATCGATTGGCCTATTTTATCGAACACCATATTTAGTGGTGTAATTAACCAAAAGTGATGTATTAATAAGGGAAAGTTCTCGTTAATAGAAACGACGACTGAGGTTGTTTTTAAAAAATAAGAGGTTGCTCGATCGGACAAATCCTCCGAAATCGGGTGATACTTGTTAGGTCCTAGATACCCCCTACTTATGTGTGAAGTCCACAATGTGTATAGATTATAGAAATTTCGAGGTATCAAGATTAGACTAATATTACTTTTAAAATCGAAGAATTTCAGATAAATTTGCAAATTTCGTCCCTTGATAAATTTCTATATCTACTCAATTGCACATATTTCATGTATAAAGCATATAAATTTACATATATGAGATAGTTCTTAAATAATAGAAAATTTCATTAAAATTAGAGATATTTAATAAAATTACAAATACAACAAATGTGAACGTTAAATATTTGGATAAAATAAACCATTCCTCTGGCCTCTATCCCAGTGTCAAAACAATGCATGATATATGCATACAAAAAATGAATTTATTTTTACATATCTACTATATTATAGCACAATTTTTCTTTAATCCTAATTTTATAGAATTTTGAATTTTTTTAATAAAATGAAAAATTCTTATTGGTTGGTTTAAATTTTTTAAGATTGATTACTATTCTTAATTTAGATAATCAAATTAAATTACTTTCCTATTACATTCACTTGCAACCAAAATGGGAAGAGTTACAATGTTTTGATTGTGATTTGTGATCATTAATGCAAATGGAAAGACCAAAATTTATTACCATGTAAAATTCTTAGCATATCTAAATAAAGAATGGTCTAAATTAAGTACGTTCACATTAGGCTTAAATTTAAATTTTAAACTTTATTTTAAAATTGACTTACCAAATCAAAATCCTTAATTAGGAGGAATATTTAATTTACATTAGCTAAATTTACGTATTAATTCATTCCACAATTGATGGAATTATGCAGTTAATAAGGAAACTGATACATTTATAAATTATTTTCATTTAATCTAAAATCTTATAAATTATGCCATACTTTTTCTGCTTCACAAATCAATTTTACGTTTCTCCATGTTCACTAATTTTTTCATCTACAAAAGTGATTTTGATTTGATGTGAGGTATTTTATTTTATTAGTTCTTTATTTTTCATCTTTCAATAGTTCTGAATTTTACGCTTTCAATTTTATTCGATTTTCTTCATTTAATTTAGTCTTAAACATTAATGACATTATGAGAATTTCTTAGTCGATCGAAATTATTGGTCCATATTTTATTTGGCGATGAGTGGTTATGAATGGAGCAATGGAATACGTATACATATATGCTTGAGGTAATCATTTCACTCCATTAATTTTTATTTTTTGTAGTTAATACCATTGTGTACTATTTTTCTGTTTATTGTATTCTTTTGTTGTTAAATAATTTATTGTATATTAACAATTGTTTTTAATATATATGTGCAAAGGAGTGTAATAATAATTTTTTTAATATATATATATATATATTTAATAAAATTGGGGAAAACTTTAGATTATGAATGTGGCAAATAGCGTTCAATATTGAATTTTGAATGTTGAAGACAAATCTCCGATTTTTGTTTTCTATTCCCTTCTTCCTTTTCTTATTAGATTAAATTTTGAATTTAAATTTAGTTTCTTTATGAGAATTAGAAAGAAAATTTAATTTAATAATATAATTATAATTATAATTTTAGTTATTGGAAATAATTTTTCATTTTTTACAAGTTATAAATAAAAAACAACTTAATTGATTTATTGTTTTAATATTATAGAAATTATCTTCTGGTTGAATTTATATTTTAATTTTCCAAAATTATGAAAATTTAGCACCTCAAGTCTATATGTGAACCTGTATAGATAGGCTTCACGTACTAAATTTCACTACATTACTTTTTAATGTTATTTTTTATTGATTAAAATAATTGAGAACTAATATCATTATCTTTATATATATTATAGCAAAGCGGTGTGAGACCCACTTTACTCTCTATCTTTTTTTTTTTCGGTAATTTTAATTTTTTTATTGTTGAGAAAAATTTTATTAATTGATTTGATTGAGTGTGTAATTTGAAAGTTTGAATTTAAACATATTAATTAGGAATATAAAAACACTTATTTGGTAACTAACACAATATTTGGATAATGTATTTTGCATTTATGATTGATAGCGGTTATAACAAGTTTTATGATAAGTTCCTGTTAGTAAGCCAACAATTAAATGAGATTATAATATGTTGACTAAAGTTTAATTTTTTAAGATTTGTTAGATGTAAATAGACTTATTGTATTAATTAAGAAATGAAATTCCACAATAAAAAATTATAGTTAATAGTATTTGAACAATATTTAGGATAATCGTATTTATTTGTTCCTTACATCTTGACTTCTAAAAATAGTAAAGAAAAGATTTTACAGACAATTAGGGCAAACAATAAGCTTCCATAATTGATGTTAATTAAATGAGTAATTGACTCTTTTGGAATGACAAAATGAGTAATTGATTTTTTAAATGAGTAATTCACTATTAGTGTAAATATTGACGTCCATAATTGATGTTAATTAAATGAGTAATTGACTATAGTTATAATTTTTAATGTCCACAATTTAAGCTTATAAAATGAGCAATTAATTCTTTTAAAAATTAAATGGCTACTTTTCTCAATTATCTATAAATTGGCATTTCATTGTAATATCATAATTGTGCATGTTCATAGTCTAACATCCCATTTACAAGATCATAAAGTTTTGATTTCTTTCTTATTTTTATGTTATTACTCTCAATTTTTTATTCATTTTTTTATTTGTTTTTTATTTTAATTTTCTATTAGTGTTAATCTATGGCAGACATAAATCAGATGACTTCCATGGACACAAAGCTGGCAAATGTGGAAGCAGACTACTCTATTTTATTTATTTATTTATTTATCTTTATTTGGTTTGAGTGGATATTAAGTGTAATTAGTAAATTTTTTAAATAATTTTTTCCATTAATATTCTTTTTATAATTTATTGGTTTAATTAGTTGTGTAGAATTGAAATAGTCAATATTCATGTAAAAAAAATATTTTTATATATCTCTACATATTTTTTATGTTTATAATTTATTATGGCATTCAGTTTTCTTCAATGGAAATGGATAATAACTATTATTATTATATTGAGGACTTTTTTATTTGATAAAGACTAATGAGCCAGCCGAAATAAGCTTGAAGTTTGTAAAAGTCTGAAAATAAGAGAATTTGTAAGTTACAATACGCTTGAGTAGAGTTAGAATAAGAGAATTTGTATGTTGGCCTTAAACTTATTGTATTCCAACTCAATGAGTTTGAGTCATTTCATTTTTAGCTCATAATATTTGATTTACAAGCCTAACTTTTGTATGATAAATGAAACATATTACAATTGAGTATAATCATATTCTATTTATAAGTGACATTTGTTTATTATTATTATTATTATTATTATTATTATTATTATTATTATTATTATTATATAATTTAGTCCCTTAATATATTTACTTTGATAGATAGATATCCATGACTTTACATAATTAGACACTAAATATATTGATGTGATTGGTCATATTTAATGTTTTTTATCTACGAAGTTATGGATTTCACCAAATCTTTTTTATAAGTTTGTTTCATCTTCTACATTAAAGTTAAAGAAAAAATTGCTCGATTAAAATTCAAATATATCACCTAAAAATCTTAAAAATATATATTTGGACAATTTATTTAGAAAAGAATATGTTCAAAAAAATTACATTTCAATTTTAGTTTAATAAACCACTTTAATATTCTTCATAATAATAGTAGGATTATAATAGTCTTTAAAGAAAAATAAATTGGAAATAAATTTTTAGAAGGAATGAGCTCTATTGTTTTGTGGTACTCTTTTTGACAACAAATTGTTTATTTATTTATTTTCTTAAAGAATGTTCTCAACTTCTTCTACCAAACAAATTTGTTGAAAAGTATTGTTGGGTTATATAAATAATTTGTTGTTTATTTGGCACAAGGATTTTTTTACTATTCAGTGACACTATTTTATATTTCTCATGAACGATAAGCTGTCATAATATTATGATTTTTTAATATTACTAAAATTTGATCTATTTCTTTGTGTTGTGCTACGGCCACTATATAACATAAAGTTAAGAGAGTACAAGCAAGTTAGGATAGTATATATATATGGCCTATGGAAGGCCATGTAGATTAAGATCAATGTTTAATTTTCTTTTTAATTTTCATATAGTCATCATATATTTGAGGAGCTTCAAGATAATATTCGAAACAAGTTCAATAACTCCCAATTATGCATATTTACTACCATATTGAAAAAATATCACTAAACAACTTTATAAATGAATAAACATTTTAATTCTTCACACACATCAATTGGACGATTTGCAATTGGTTATAAGTTTTTTTTATTCAGTAAAGGACCGTTTTGTACCTTAGCTAACAAAGTTGGATCATATTACTTTATCAGTTGTCATTAAGTAACTATATTTTAAAAAATTTCATTGTTTTATTGAATGATTTTTTGTATTGAGTAAATGGATATAAATATGATAATTATGAGTTTTCAAAAGAGATATTTTAAATTATACTCCGTGCATAGCACGGGTACACGCTAGTAAAATGAAATAAAGGAAATCACAATTTCTTCCCTTGATGAAAGTATAACAAACCACCTTTTCCTTCTTCAAACTCGAACTCGAAAATTTTAACTGCTCGATTTTATACCAAACGAGGCTCAAAAAACACGAAAACACGAGAAATTTTTTTCAAAAAAAAAAAAAAAACCCCATTATAGAAAAATGATCATACTTCGACTGCAGATCTTGACCTAGGAAGTTCTTGCACCCTCGACTCGTGAATTTTTCCGGCAACCTCGGCCGCCACAAGCTTCGTTAGAAGCAAACCGGCTATCAAAACCGCCCCCATTAACATCCCAAAAACGGCGTTCCAACTCTTAGCCGAAAGATAGCCCGTTAGCAACGGGCCCATAGCCGCCCCGAGCGAGCCCGTTCCGTCTATAATAGCCGTAACCATGGCTAGTGCCTTGGAATCTTCTTTTAGCGAACTATGTGTCCCGAGATCGGCCGAAACCGCCGTTGTAATAAGAGCATACGGGGCGTTAACGAACATTCCCGTTATGAACATGAGTAGTACGTTGATAGCCATCGATATGTGACCGTATTTTTGGTATAGAAAGAGAGCCGGTATGGCGCAATATAGTGAAGTTGCGGCCGTTATGGCTCGTGCGTTTAATTTGTCGGAGATGTAGCCGGCTAGGACGCCCCCGACCATCCCTCCGACGTCAAATAGTGTCGATAAGTTTCCGGATTTCTCGTTTGACACGTAACTACCCCCGATAGCTGGAATATCACAAAATAAAATGCGATGAGTTTAAAGAGGGAGATAATACTATATACATATCATATCATAACGTGCATCATTAATATATTACGATCATGGGTTGTGCAATGAGACCCGATTTTACGATCCAATAGAGCCCATGGCCCGACAAATATACTATAAGTACCACCTTATTCAATATCAATGAACTGGTTTACACTCTAAACACTAAAATATGAAAACTAGAAAGTCAAATGCGGCCATCCTTCCTCGGAACGATGAAGTAAGAACACATGAACGTAAACCTTTACTAATATAGTAATGAGTCTTACGAGTGAGATAATAGTATATAAATGGCATAAATTTATCATCTTCTAATCGTTAACAAGAAGTTAAACGCGACATCTTCGTTGGACACTAGACAAATCAAGCAAAAAACATATAAGGAAAGCTTTTCTCGATGCAAAAAAGAGATAGACTATATAATCGAAATAAATTTACCCGTGTGGCTAATGTAGAACGGTAGCCAATAGAGGAACGTATACGCCACCAATTTAGCGAAAAAAAGGCACAGAGCAAACGGGGCGACCCCGGGAATCCTCCACGCGTCGATGAATCCAATTGCGTCTCTTACATCCGACTTTGATCTCAACAAAGGTTCCGCTAATTCCTCTTCTTCTTCCTCGTCTATAGCTTCAACCGACTGAGGACTCACCGGTAATAACAAAAACACCACAATCCCGGCAAAACCGATACCCAAACCGGGCACAACCATAGACCAACCCCACCCGTATTTCAACATAACCGAAGCAACCACGGAACCGGTAATGTTACCCAAAGAGGTATGGGAATTCCATACACCCATTATGAGGCCTCGTTTCTTTTTCCCGAACCAATTTCCAACAACCGCCACCACGGAGGGCCAACCCGTGGATTGGGTCAAACCCGCAAGCATTTGTAGTACCAAGTAGTAATAAAAGACATGGATATTCGCGAAATATCCGAACCCGAAAAGGGACGTAAACAAACCCGTCCCCACCATTCCTATCGTGAGAAATATTCTCGGGTCCATTCTATCGCCAACATGGCCCGATACGAATGTCCCGATGGCGTAGACAATTAGGAAAGCCACATCAAGTTGACCGAATAACGCCGTCCCATTGGGACCGTTGAATGGGGCCCACCCAGGCTCGGACCCGAGCATCCACGAATAAGCTTGGGCCCACGAGAAGGGCGATTTTGTTTCCGCATTTGGGGTTTGGGGATCGAGGGCGCTTTTCACAATGCTCGTGGTTTTTCGAGTGGCGTGGTAAGTTAAGTAGGCGAAAAATGTCACTATTAGGACAATGATTTGGTATGTCTTGTAAGAAAGGGGAGATCTTCGTGTGTACTCGATGAACCGAATAGCGGGGGGCTTGCTATAGTTTATTAGTTCCGGGGTTTCTTCTTCGTTGGAACCCATTAATCGTTCGATATAACGAAGAACAGGGCACCTGAAATGGATCAAGAAATCAAATGGGATTTTTGTTAAGAATAGGTTTTAGTACTTTTCTTACACCAACTGATTATTATATTCTATTGTAATTACAAGGAAAATTCTCAAAATCCAAATGTAAGTATTGTGAATTTATGCAGAAATTCTACTACATGAAGCCTCTGGTTGTGTTAAAAAGTCAAGAACAGAGTGAATTCTGGTTGAACGTATTAAACTCTAAAAATTGAACTTAATTTAAATTAAGCAACATAAATTCAAGAAAAAAAGTTGACATTTGATCGTTTAATCAGCCTTCCTTGAAATATGTTCTAGAATTTCAACTAAAAATAAATTCATAATGGCAATAAAACAATGAACTCTTTGAACTATGAAACAGAGTGCAAGAACAATAATGGGTTTTAAAGAACTAAAAATCAAACCCTCAAATTTCTTTAAAGATTTGAACTCTGAGTTTAATCATATACTCAAAAATCTGTAAGATTGCAGATAAATTACACATAAAGGTGGGAACTTTGAAGCAAAAATCGATGAAAATAAAGCAGAAATTAGTACTATAATCACTGGTTTTGTGTTTAAAATGCTTACCCGTGATTGGATTAGCTGAAAATTGCCGTTTGTTTTCTTGGTCCAAAGTATTTAATATGCTCTAATCTGACACTGAATTCTGAAGTGGCAATTATGCAAAGAAGAGCTGGCTTCATTTTTATAAGTGATGATGATGGTAATAAGTAATAAATTATGAGAAATTTTTTATTCCCAAAATACCCCTGAAATATTTCTTTATTTTTTATATTCAATTTTGACTTTAGGATTGTCAACTACTAATGGACAAATTCTTTTTTCTATATTTTGGTTTTTTTTATTTCTTATTAGAATTTTTTGATTTTTAAAATTTGACCATTGCTTCTTGTTTATAATCCTTTATTGTTTCAGTCTCCATATTAATTTGCAATAATTTTCTTTTTCAGTTTATGTGGTAAATTGTACTGTCACATTGTATTATCGTCATCTCATTTTGTTTTGTTATCGATTTAATTGTAATTAGAAAGAGATTGAGTCAAAAAATTTAAGAATGAGATGAGTAGATAAGTCAACATCTAATTAAAATTAAATCTATACACATTCTTTCTATGTAAATAAAGATTTAATGAATTAAACTCAACCAATTAAAAGTAAAAAAATATTTTAAAAAGATTGTAAATTTAGTTGTAACTACCAAAAAACCCGAACATAAGCTCGTATCAACACTAACTACTTTAATTGTTTTGCAAAAAAATGATAAAGATTTGTCTTTTCCACAAAAAAATAAATATTTAATTGTTTTTTAATAAATTAATATTGTGTTATGTTGAAAGATCCGCTCAAAGACGATTTCCAAATGCCACATAACAAAATATTTGGTAATTTATTTCCTTTATTTGTGCATACATGATCATAAATGCCCTTTGCCATGTTTGAAGTTCTCTATTGAACTAATTGTAATTTATTTCCCCATAAAATATTGAATAATAAAAACCCGTAAAATATTAAATAGTTAAAAAAAAACGTAAAAAATATAGAATTCTTAGCCTCCTAATGAAATAAAAAAATGAAGTAATTTTGCCTCTAATTTTATCGTCATTGGACTGAATTATTAGAGATTAATAATCAATTTATACATTTATTTATTCTTTATCATGATAATATTGTACTTTTTAATTTTTTTTTTCATGTGAGGGTAAATTACAACTACCCTATTTTTATTAATTAAATTGACTAAAAGTGCCCAGCACTTAATGTGACTTCCTATTAGAACATGTCCTAAAATAATAAAATATCCATGTTTTATGGAATATGCTGTATCTTTTAAGCATCTCCAATTTTTAAATTAGTTTTCATAGTCAATTACGTACGTATATGAACTTTATAGATTCTGATTAAATCAATATTTAGATAAGATCAGCTAATTATACTTTACTTTTTTTTTGTCATTATTAAACGAAAGTCAGCTAAATGTAATCTAATCACGTTGCAATCTGTCCGAATAAATGGCGTTCACTAATGTCTGATTTATTTTCTTCTTATTTTGTGATGAATAATCTTGTCTGTGTTTTGTAACTTGTGACCACGTTTAATTTGATGATACAAAAAAGAAAAATTTGTAAATTTTATTATGTATATTAAGTATTGGTAATAGTTATATATTATCCCTTTTCAATTTGTAATTATTTTTTCATCTTTTAATATTGTGACAATTTTAGTTATCAAATTGGCAATTTTGGTCCTCCAAGCTGCAAATTCTAAAAATTATTAGGAATTTGTATTCCATTTGAGGATTTTTCATATTTCGGAAAAAAAAATTAAAGTGTTCGCTAATATTATATATTATATAAATATATAACACACATTCACACCAACAATATTCATATAATAATAATATACAATCACTAATGATTAAACTTAATAATTTTTCTATTTTCATACTATTTATCTAACTTTTTATTTATTAATTAAGACTCATAATTTAAAATATTTTAATATAATATAAATTATTATTATTAAATATCAGTGGTGGTGTGAATCTCCAACAAGTATAAGAGAGCTATAGAAAATTACATTATGAAAGTTATAACTCAACTTTTTAGAAAATATTTTGATTCACGTTACTTCAAAATAATTGTATAGATTTCAATTTATACAATTATGCATCATGGCATAATCTTTTCATTATTCTATTAATAGGATAAGATATCATTCTCTTAACCATAAACATTAATCACGTGAACTCAATTAATTGCATTTTATTGCATGTGCTTCATACAAACCTAACAAAGTGATAAAAACAATCCTGAACGAAGAAGTGACATATAACATCACTCTTAATTAAATCACCCAAAGGGACATCATTTAAGAGCGAATTAAAAAAAAAAAAAAAAAAAAAGAATCATGTATATGATTTGGAACAATTAGGCTAGAAAAAGAACACTACTTTTGCACCATAACAAACCTGTCACGCTGAAATTCGAACGTAATTTGTCCTTGTCCCGAGATTCTGAAGATTCCGATTCACACGAGATCCTTTAGTTTCGACCCGTTTTTACCTAATATTAGTCGAAAAACACTAGTATCAGTATTCCCAAGCAATATGCATACAAAATGAACTACAATTTTCCTTCTTCCTGTTTAGTAACTGTTTCACCATCCTCACTCTTCTCCAAAATGCTTCCCAATTCAAGCAGTTTCTGTTGTTCTTCTTCGCTCTCTTGAGCGTTTACTTCTTTCTTCGGTTCAGATTTCTTGCTAGTAGATTGTTGATACAAGATACCACCACCCATGCAAATCAAAAGCCCAATCGTACCCACCAAAGTCGAGTGTTTATCCCAAATGATCAAATTTATCACAACCGTCAGTAATTTGTTCACAATCCCAAGAACAGTGAATCCCGTGGCTGAAATTGCCCTACGACAAGAAAACCCGAAAAATGAAATCGCCAAACCAAACAAGCACGACAATCCAACAGGCAAAATCACCCCAAATGAAGCCCAATGCGACTCATCAGAAATGTCATGCTCGATCTTCTTCAACTCTCCCATTATAAGCAACTCCAGAGGAAACAAAAGCAAAGCCTCGAGATTATTGTACAACACGAGACCCCACGTGTTTAAACCTATAGTCATAACTACATGCTTAATGTAAACAAAATCTATGGACATGCTCACTAAGTACGCCAAAGCCCAAGTATAAGCTGTGATAGTGAACTGATAATCGGTTATCACATAAAGCACACTTCCAGCAAATATAGTAGCAAGTGAAAACCAAGTCTTCAATGCAGGCCACGGCTGGTGCAAATAAAGGGTCTCACCAATTGCAACAAATATAGGGACAGCTGATCGAAAAACTATGAACGTGTCAACATTTGCATGAAGTAAAAGCTCACTGTTGGTGAATAGAGAGAGATAGAATATAATTGCGGCTGGCAAAAAATTCCACATTGTAAGAAGATTAAGGTTGTCGTGCTCGAGTAATTTGAGCCACCCACAGATTAGCACTCCAGCTGCGCTTGTGAAGTACTGTAACGCAGTTAAAGCCCCCGGGTATGGAAATTTCATGACAGCCCATTTGTTTATGATTGATAGTAATGAAGCGGAAAGGCAATAACCAGCGGCAATTCCATAAATTGAGGCTTGTTGGAGCAAAATGCTGTACCAAGATGATAGAGGTCCAGGAGGACTTGATTGAGCATCAGATGAAGCAGTTCTATTTTCCGGAGTTTCAACATCATTGGACATTTAATCTGAATATATGGAATAAGAGATTACACTCAATTATATATAAGCTCGGAAAATTCATTGTGGAATTCACAAATAGCTTATATGGAAATGGTTTCCTTCTTTAGGAGCCTGACATCAACTTGATATCTGGTCTGAGTAATATATGTATATATATATATGTAATACCCACACAATACATACATATAATTTCCCCCAATTAATTTAACTAAGCTCAAAAATTCAAAATGCACATTCTGAAGAATCTGCAAAATAGGTTAACATGTAAATCAAAGCTACCAATTCATTAATTCCAGTTCCAAATATCAACTTCATCATAATCATCCTCCCGAATATATATAGTTAATAAACTACTCCAAATTCAATTAACTAGGCTTGAACGTCGAATATTGTGTACAATAGGTTAACAAGCAAATCAAATCTACCAATTCAACAATTCAAGTTCCAAACATCAACTTCATTTAAATACTAACAATAATTGAGGCCAAATAGCAATTAAACATTCTAATTACTTGAAATTCTTTCGACAATCAAATGAAAACAAGAGCAATTTTCTAACAACTCTAATTCAAAACCAAACCGAGATAAACTAAACAAATCCTAATAAGACGCACACATCAGAGAATGTACCTTTTCCGACAGATAATTTGACGTCACGCGCCGCAACCACTGGATAACTGAGTCGCCGAAGAGTTTGAGATGGCTGTTATTACGCTTTTCGCGACGGATTTACTTGTAGTGGAACCGTCGGTGAAGCTGCAAATTTTCCCTGCAGTTCGCACAGTGTTGGAGTTTGGATCTCGTGCAGTGTGTGAGTGAGAGGTTTTAATTTAGATCTATTTTCATGGTTTGTTACCGTCAACCCGACCCGGTTTTATTCGCTTAAAAATATGAAAACATTTTAAAATAAACAAAATGAATATATATTCGAAATTTGAATTATTTTGCCTATTTTGATTTGACTTATTTTGAATGATTTAAGTGTGTTGAATTTTTTTTTTAATGTATTTTAGTTTATATTGGTTTTGTATTATTTATATTAGTTTTAAGTATATTTCTGATAAAAAAATTGAAAAAAGTCAAATTTTAACCGGGTTCATCGGGTAGGACCCGGACTCGCCGGGTACCCACCGGGTCCGGGTCGAGACCGAGTATTACCGGGTCCGGGTCCTAAAAATTCTGACCGGGGCGGGTCTCGGGTCCAGCATTACCCGCCCCGGACCTGCCCCATTGCCATCCCTAATTAAGCCTCTGAAAAAATTAATGAGTTTGAAACTCGATTTGAGCTCAATTAATTGATTAAAAAATAGTAATTTATGTATAAAAACTTTAAATTATTTGAGTTCGATTTATGTTTGGTTTGATTGAAACTCATTTTAATTCCGCATAATTAATAATTAAATCAAATTCAAACACATATTCTGAAACCAGATATTTTTCAAATAATTTGAACAACAATTTAATTAAATTCGACTCATTTGCAGTCTAATAATACAAGAAAAATTTACGAAATAAAAAATACAATTAAAGTAATCTTAATGAGAACTTCACAATTGCACATCACATGCAATATAATTCGAGAATTAACCAATAGAACTCAATCAATAAAATAGATTACTATAAAATCACAAAATATTGAAAGACAAATATTTTCATAGATTATAAATTGATAAAAAAAAAAAAAAAAGATTGGATCACTACAATTTTTCCACGTCCATGAAAATCTCACCTCGAATTCATACAAACCTTTTACCCAAAAAAATCTGAACAGCAGATATATATAAACAGAAACTCATATATAGATAAGAACATAACATGCGGAGGTCATTGGGCGGCGGCGGCGGCGGTATGATTAGAAACGTGCAAAGGGCAGTCATGGCTGGCGTCGGCGGCGGTCCGCCGGAACCCTTTTCTACATCCACCACCACCATTGCTAGAAACCCCAAAAGTTTGAATAAAAAGCAGAAAACATCACCTCCAAACACTGCCTTATCTCTTTCTTCTTCTGGTGCGGATAATAATAACAATAACAATAATGGGTCATTAGCTTTTTCATCACTGATAAATTTTCCCATTGATAGTGATGATTTGGAGTGGGAATGTGTTGAAGTTGATGAGAGGGGTAAATGCGTCATTTGTGATGATGATGATTTTTTGCTTGGAAATGTTCCATCTAGAGATGAAGTTCAGCATGCTGTTTCTGCTCTTCAACAGTCAGTTTTTCACTTTCAATTTCTCATACTTTTTTTTTTTTTTTTTTTTTTTATTATCACTTTTTGAGGCTTTAAAAAGATTATTTTTTTTCCCATGATGATTAATTTATCTGCACTTTGTGTGTATATAGTAATTTATACTTTTATAGTATGTTGATTCGACGTAATAATGGCTCTAATTAAAGAAAAAGGTTCTAAAACAATAAAGAAAATATTGATCTCTTACTTTCACCATTCGTATTATTTATGTAGTTTAAATGGACTGCATTTGTATTAAAGGATTTGAAAGCCATGAATTTCAAATTTATCACACGAATATAGTCCAGATTGTTTGAAAATCCATCTTCGAAATCCAAATTCCTTCCATTTAAATGCAACCTCATAAGATCTTTGGAAGTAATTTGTGTTATATATGAACAAGTATGTTATATATACCAAAGTTTCAATATTGTCAATACTATATAGTATATATGGTTTAAACCTAAACCAATCTTCATAAACTCAATTGTTTTGATGATCTTTCTATCTCCAGGGCCCTCGGGCCGCCATCATATACCCATTTTTCAAAGCGAAAACGAGCTGAATATACAGGTAAAGATGAAGCAGATGAAGGGCTTACCAATTCAATAGGCTCTGAGATGAACTCATCTTCAGAAGAAGAATCGGAGATGGATTGGATCGAACCCTCAATGCATCTCTACAGTTCAAGAATGTTGCAGACTTATAAAACAAGTAGAGTTTATGATGCTTTCAATTTGATGCAGAATGAACCCTCCATTCAGGTGCTCATTCAGTATTAGTAGTCTCTATTTTTTTCGATTATAAGATTTTTCACGCGTACAAATCATTAATTTACGTCTTGAGGTTGATCTAAATAGTGGTTTTACTTTGAATCGCGCAAAAAAGATGCGATTTTTATGTTTTTACGACACCTTATGTTTTAGCGCTCGAATGGTGTAGAGAATGGTATTAGTAGTCTCAGTTTTTTTTCAGATTATAAGATTTTTTCACGCGTAAAAATCATTAATTTACGTCTTGAGGCTGATCTTAATAGTATCCCTCGTCTTAATAGTCGTTTTTATTCTAAATCGCGCAAAAAAAAAAAAGATGTAACTTTTATGTTTTACGAGACCTTACGATTTGTGCTCTCGATTGGTGTAGAGAATGGTGTTTTCGTTGTCGTCGGATAAAGCCGTTTGGGATGCCGTCTTGAACAATGAAGTGGTTAAGGAGCTCAGAGGTTCAATTTCTCAAGGTATGTTTTTATTTGAATATTGAAACATAATTATTCTCCATTCATCTATTTTATTTATTTTTTTCATTTTATTCACTTGATTCAATTAGGCGACGATAAGTTAGGAGAAGGGTCAGTCGAGGGCTCGAGCCCAGTGAATAATATTCTGAGTTGGATTGTTGTGGATGCGCCCTCGACTGGCTCGAGCCCAGTGAATAATATTCTGAGTTGGATTGTTGTGAATGCAAAGGCGAAGATTATGCAATTGATTGATACGATCACGAAGCTTGTCAATGGCGTATTAGAGCCCACAAACGACGATAAGAGAGGAGACGGTATAAATCCTCTGGAGGAGAAGCTTAAGATCTCGTTGATGCTTTTGGTGATCGTGTTGTTGATAGTTGTCGTTAATCGAGCTCAGAGTGCATGATCGTAATTCGACAAATTTAGGGTTTAAATTCTCTGTAAACCTTATTGCTTGCTTTTTTAAGTTGAGGTTGATCTTTACATGCACAATTCATCACTTATTGAGAACATAGCAAAATCTTCACTTAATTTTAAAACAATAAGTCATAATCAAATTGAAACTATGGGCATTTGACAGCAACATAATAAAGTACTGATTTATCAAACAATAAATGCTTTGTTTGTTTATTTTTTGGAGTAAAATTTTCTCGAAAATTGCATACTATCAAAATTCATGTAAGAATTAGTTGTTTGTTTATGTTTTTAAAAATAGGTTGAGAGTTGTGAAATGCGTCAAATCAATATTGATAGGTTGATAGATGATGTATAGAATGATTATTTTAGTTGTTTATATAATGATTATGTGAATTAAAAATAATGAAATATAAATAAAAAAAATAGTAAAGTATGAAAGAGAAAGAGAAATAATAAATATAATGAATGATTTGATTGGTGAATGTGTGAAATAATGTATATATAATTGATATGTAATTATACAATGAATTGAAAAAATAGAGTTGAGAAAATGATAAATTTGGTTTGTTAAGTTTATTTTGAATTTTGGAATTTAAAAACTTGAAAATGAGATTTGAAAACATAAACAACCGTAGTCATTAGAAAAAATAGAACTCGAGTAATGCAAAAATATCAAAACATCATTCGATAAGCGACATATTATTATTCAAAACACTAGACTAACATTCCTTATAGTAAATTATCAAAAGAAAGCAACTTATCTTAGTATCAAAAGGCAAAAGAAAGGCTATTACACAAGAGCGGGGTTTACCCAATGCGCACCTAATGGTAGCGGCTGCGGGTTCCCTTGTCATCAAAAAAAAAAAAAAAAAAAGGCAAAAGAAGTCTAAGAAAAGGAGGCTCAACAGAACACATCAAAAGATTTATCCAAGCACAATCACAACACCTGCCATACATGAACTAGGAGAAGACATCAGAGAAACTAAAATCAGATCAAACATACCAAGTTGGCCTCACCTTCAGATATATTCATCAGCCCTTTTCAGAGTAGAGAGCTACAACAACAACTAGTAATAGAGTTATAGTAAATTAATTCCAATAAACCAAAATAAAATCATGTTAGAACAAAACAGATGGTCAATCACACAAAGGTCAGCAACCAGAGATAAAAAGTTGGAAACATGTGATATAAATTGAACTCGAGAAAATAAGACAATCTAAAGCTGATATAACCATCCAAAAGTTAGAAATTTTCCGACAAATGGGATGAACATCATTGAATGAACTGGATTATGTCTCAACTCTCTGCAAATGCAACAGTACAGCAAGGTTATGTGAGTCCCAAACTTCCAACAAGTAAATCATGGCAAGAGATAAAAAATCAGGGTGAGAAAGTGCTCCAACAAACACGGCCTGTCAAATGTTAAATAATGACAAAGAAATAAGCGTTAATATTTGTAATAATAATTGTAACAACTTAAAAGCAAAAGTACGGTTCGAGAAGGTCAATAAAATAAAATGAGTTCAAAGGAGGCCAACATTCGAAGAAACGGTAGAGAAGGTGACCCGGAAGCAAGAGAGACAGTTTTGTCAGGTAGTAGTATATGGATATCTGCACAGACTTATAAAACAGATCACATGAGGAAATACAAAATTATTATCCATGCAACATTAGCTTTCACTTTCTCAGGAGAAGAATTTTAAGCCAAAAAAGATCATTTTGAATCAAACTTGAGAGAGAATTGTTGCGACCAAGTGTGCAAAACATCCCACAAATGACACCAGAAACCTGAACTAGACAGATGAAGACTGTTGAAAAGTAAAAGAAACAAAAGCTTACTGAACCTGATCACGTGTGATTAAATCTTTATCATAGTACCACGCCCTTCCAACTTATCTGAAAAATTCCCATTTTATGGCAAATATCTTCAATCCAATATGTGTGTATTGAGGACAATCATAAATTACATAATTAATAGAAGATATTCAGGATTTTTGAACAAGTAAAATGGCTTTTCCTCACAATGCTTGATGTTTCCTGGAGAATAAACATTACATCTACACTTCTCTGTCATTGATTAGGATACTATCAGCATTCCTTTTTCATCATAACTAACTGGAGGAAATATCAAATTCATCCTAAATCTACATCATATGCATTATGCATGCTAAATACACATATGTGGCAACTTTTTTATATTCTAAAACATACTAACACACTCCCATTCCCCAGGATTGCTCCAGAAGGCAAAATATTTATCACCAACACATACATATAAATGAAGATGACCTACCAATTTACAATAATACCTACCCATTGTAACTTCAGACACTGACTTATTAACTTTACCAATTGAGACAGATTAAACATGTGCATTAAAAAGAATTTTCAACATGCAATTAGCAAATTCATAATTTCCCCCAAATAAAACGAGAAGGGGATCAGGGTTACCTTTCATCCACAAAGCCATCCTCAAAGAATCACATGATCATTTCATTTCTGCCATGAACTTTTCATATTCAGCATCTCTAGCGTAGCTACTTTTCTCAGCAGATGATGGAGTTTGTGGCACTGGTGGATTTGAGGCCCAAGGAACATTACTCAAGCTTTGGGAAGGGTCTACAATTGATTGAGGAACAGAACCATAATAAGCTGGATAGCTATAAGTCGGTGTTTGGTACGAAACCTGGGCGTTTGGTCTGAATGAAGTCACTGAATTCCCATATACATAGGTCGGAACAGACTGTGCACTATTCTGAGATTGCACTCCAGGTGGATAACTTTGTTGTGTCTCACCTAAAGACGCGTAACTTTGTTGGGTATCAGTAGAAGAAACAGTTTGTGTAAGAACACCAGAAGAAGCTGAAGGCATTGGTGGGGGAAGATATTGCATTCTGTATTGAGGCATGGGTTGACCTGGAAACGGAGGATACACAGATGACCCTGGAGGGGGAGGGTGATAAGGGGAATATGACGGAGGTGGTGGGCCCCACGGAACTGGAGCTCCAGTGGGCCCACCAGTATTATATTGCTGGGAGGGGTAAGCACCAACAGGTTGATTTGGAGCATGTGGGCCCGGAGGCAACGTCGGTTGAGGAGGTTTACCAGCAACTCTCACAGCTATTGCTCTTCCATCTAGTCTGTGACCATTCATGCTAGCAATGGCGCTATTGGCCTGCTGAACATCAGCATACTTCACAAATCCATAACCTTTACTTAGACCAGAGTCACGGTCCTTGATAACCTTAGCCATCACAATTTCACCAAAACGAGAGAACATACTAATCAAAGCATCATCCTCAAGAGTGGGAGGCAAGTAGCCAATGTATAAGTTCGTCTCATCGTATTCCTTTGGTGGCTTGAGTAGATTTGCTCCTAAACCAACTTGTGTGGTGTTACTAGAAGCATTTGTACCAGGAAGTGCAAGAGTTACGGAGCTTGGTTTTGTTGCAGACTCGGGACCCGTCCCTCCAAGTTCAGCAAGGAAGTTTTGATACTCATCATCCATTTTCTTGCCAGTAGTGTTCTTAACAGGACAGTCAATAGTAGGATGACCACCATCGCCACATATCTTACACAGAACATCACTCTTAAACGTGGATGTACGAGAAGGACATGCATATTGCCGATGGCCAGGCTCACCACACAACTTACAAAACTCTTCATCCCTGATAGTACCATTCAAGGCTGCAAGCTCCCTAAGCTGTTGCCTCTTGTGCTCGTTTAGAACCTCATCAACAGGCTGCAAAAGCTTCTCAACCATACCTGCAGCAGCTTCAAGCGATTCCTGAGTATCTGCCTCAACCAACACATGTAAATCTTCATTCTCTCCAAGGTCTGGCTTCAAATCCCTCTTCTGTTGAAGCCTACCCTCCTTCACCGACCCTTTACCCCTAATAACAATCTTGGCTCCCGTTTCCCTCTCCATTCGCTTCTGAGTGTTTCCTCTAGGACCAATAATCAGCCCGATAAAATTATAACCAGGAAACTCTTTCATCGGAATGTACAGCTTCTTTTGAAGCTTAGGTGGCCTATAATCTGCTGGTGGCTTAAACGCCGGATTTTTCTTAATAATCTGCGATATAAGCTCTTGTCTCTCCCTATTCAACTTCTCCCTCGCACGATACTCCCTCGTATTAATCCTAACACCCATGTTATCATAAATAGGTTCAGGGGAAGGCGACCTAGCGCCCTCGGGACGATCATCTAAGAGCATGCCGGACTGCAATTTACGACTAATCTCAAGTAACCTACTATTCAAAGCCTGAACCTCGGGATCGAATTCAATACCTCCAGTGAAATCCTTCATGAAATCAGGCAACTGGATCAGCGGCTTAGGCTCATCATCCGCCCATCTCGACTTCCGCTTCCTTCCTCCGGTCCCAGAATTTCCATCACCAGATCCATCGTTGGTCGACTCGCTCGGAGGCGGGTCCCACCTGGAACGCCTCCGCCTTCGGCTGGAGGTTTCCTCCTCGCCGCCGGAGAAATCCTTATCGTTGCCGCTCTGGGTGCTGGTTAAACCGTTTTCTGATAACAGCGGCTTCGGAAAATCAGGCTTCGGCGCAGATGCAGGTGGCTCACCGGCGGAGGCGGCAGCGCCGTTCTCGAGGAGGTGATTGGATGAATCTGGGGTTTGAGATTGGGATTGCGGGTAGTGATTGAAGGGGTGTGAGGGTTCGGGTTGGGGTTGTGAAGGCGAATCCAGGTAATTGGATTGAAGAGTGTCCATTGCAAAGAGTGAGAGAGGGAGGGTCTGAAAAAGTTGAAATATATATGAGATTAGGAATATGGTCGAGTCTAAAATACCACTAACGAAAATTGATTGGCAAGTATTCATTTATTTAAATTATAATTTATTGTTTTTAGGTTATTTTTAAATGAACATTTATTAAATTTATTGTAAAGATTCATCTTCCCATTCTTTTTATGTCTTTGTTTTTTGCTGGGCATTGAAGCCATTTCCAAACTTTGAGATAGTTTTCCAACTCATCTTTTATCAATAAATTTCGTTGCTACATGTCAATTTATTTCATTTTTTTATGAGTAGAACTCTACTACACCATTTCTCTATTCTCGATTTAATTTGCCGGGAAGGTGTTTATTTAATGTTTGTCGTTACATTTTTTTTACACAAACCCTAGCTCCTTTTTTTTTTTTTTGATGACGAGGGAACGTACACCAGTCTAGGTTGCCCATAGCTGACAAGCTCACAGTAGAGAAGGCAAATAGACATTCCCTCATCAGGATTCGAACCCGTGACCTAAGTCACAAGTTCAAATGCCCTTACCAACTCTACCGTGGTTGCCCCCTAGCTCCTTTTTTTAATCTGATGGATGATGCTAACCCAACAAAGTTTGGGCTTTTCCAGGGTTTATTTAGTTATAAACTTGGTAATTGGTATATGCAAAATATATATATATATATATATATTACTGACCATTGTTTCTAACTCATTTTGGATCTCCAAACCCATAACATTCTACCCAAAATAGTCCAATCAATTGAACAAAATTAGGAATTGGGATAATCATTCAGTAACAACACCACATGACATATATTTGACAAAAAGGAGAACCATTGTATTTAAGTGCCCTAATTCCCAGCCACAAACTCTGTATAACAAAAATAGAAAAAGAAATAACAAGATATTTTAAAAAGTTGTGTAATATGATCATCATTCAACCATGGATAGATTCATCAGAAGCAGACTTGGGATTAGACAAAGCCAACCAGTTTCCCACTTCACAGTTCAAACCTGAAGAACCTGATGAGGATAAACAGCATGTGTTTTGTTGATTTGGACCAAAACCCATCATAGCCCTTGCTGTAGGTGAATGCTCCATGATCTGCACACATGATAACAAAAATTGCAATGCTTTATAAATGATTTTGATTATGACCCATATGAGCATAAGTGCAAAATCTGTTATAGGGGTGACAAATTTGTAGCATTGCTCACCAATGGGCTGATATTGGCACCATCCTCAAAACTTGGGCCTTGAGATACAGAAGAGACTTTCACAGTAACAGCACGTCTCTCAGGCAAGGGCTTCACAGGGGATGTACGGCGGCGGTGGTGGTGGTTGTGGGCTGTGGAAGATGAAACTGAAGGTGGGGTTGGGACCTCAACTTGGACCATTATTTTGTTTGAAGTGTCTTTAACCATGTTTGGCCAAAGGAAGGTCCCATGTGGTTTGCAGATTCTGAAACCACTCTTGAGCCTTTGTATCTTTGCTGCTTTTTCTTCAGCGGCTGTGTTATCAGTTTCTGATGCTGCTATTAATGCTTGTACTTCTTGTTGTTTGTACTTTGGCTCCTTTGTTGGTGTTTGCTTTTCCTGTTTATCAGCTGGAGACTGTGTTGGAACATTTAATGCTGAGTCCAGTGTTGATATTTCTTCCATTTTGGACTTCAGGGTTCCTATTTTCTCCTGTTTCAATTTTATTCATATCCAAGTAGTATCAATATCTCAAGAAAAATGATGGATTATACACTTAACTGAAAGTTAGTTTGAATTCTCTATTCCAGCTTAGTATTTTCAGAATCATATAGTATTGTTAAATCTGGGTTGATCTGAATTTCAAATTAGTGTAGATAAATACAAATAGGATCCTCTATTTTCGGTTTTCCAATATTTGTATTTTATCTACTATTTCAATTTATATATTAAAAAAATTAATATTGACGTGCTTAATATCCGTATCACGTATATACTCAAGCAAAAATTACATATATATGTAAATGAATATGAGATGAAATGTTAACTTGAAATAGAGATTCCGAATTGAAATAGATGACACTTAGTATATGCATCTATGCTGGAAGCATAAAAAATTCAAGATGAAATACAATTTACAATAAGATGTGAAATGTGACAAGTTTGTTTGAACAAGAATTTTCAAAATATTGGGTGTTACTCTATATTTCAATTTATAATTCCCATAAAGTCAATTCCTTTTTCTTTATCAATAGTCTACTACTCATTCTATAGGAAAGAATTTCACCAGTTTAGATTGAATAGGCAATTTTAGAATTGTGAGACATGCAAATATGAGAAAGGAATGTCAGGTTCAGGAAATTATCCTATATGGAGGTTTAAATTGTCTCAATAAAGCAAACAAAAATAGTTAAGCCGCATTGACAACCAAGTTTTCATTAACTTCAAACAATTAATAACTGGGATAATCATTTATAACATGATCAATGATAAAGTATTGATGGGATATGTATTTAATACCTCCACTTCCTTCACAAAATCAGAGATGATCATCAGTTGTTCCTTGTACTTTTCCTGAAAGAATACATGACAAGAATGATAACTTAAATACATGATCCAATTATTAAATTAAACCAACTGCAAATTTACTACAATATGCTACCAGGGGAACTGGTAACTTTTCAAGACCACTTTTTGAGGAGACCATTAATGAAGTAACAAGTTGATCCAGCTGTTGACTTATTCCAGAAGGATTTGATTTTACTATAATTGCTTGTTTTTCTTCCTCTGCCCTCTTAGTAGCAAGTTCATTTAGTTCCCTGTAATTCCATGCAACATAAGCACTAAACTATTAAAGCCAAGAAAAAGCTATATGCTATTCTTCAAATATAGCCTCAGTTTTCTATGATACTAAAACATAGGAATTTCATTAATTAACTAGCATCACCTCCTTAACTTTCCCACTTCTTCTTCCAACTGAATCTTTGTAGCCATCAAATCCAAATGATCCCTGTTAGCCAAAACAACATTAATGAAACCTGGCAATGTACTAAAAACAAAAATGGTTTCCTTAAATAATATGTAACACTTAGCCTACAATCAGGGACTATTTTCTATGCACCTTGGATACTTCAATTAAATTATACCAGACATAAGCCCACATATGATGTATATACAAGTTATAATTCATGCATTTGGGTGTTCAATCTTAGGTTTATAGAGATTTTCTTCTATAGTTAGTATTTCCCACCAAACAATGATAACCTCACCATTTGGTCCCAAACGAAAAAACCCGAAAAAAGGCAAGAATTTTCTTTAATTAAACATTAAATATTTCGATCAATTCATTCTTAACACCTTTTAATCTTGGCAATGTCATCTCTCAAGAGCTTCAACTCCCTGGCACATATGGGGTCCTGAGTTGGGGAATCACCAAGCTGCCAACCAGGTGGTGGGACCCAGTATGGGTCAGTAACCCCAGCATCCATCCTAACCTTAACAAGATCAGGACTCTCCAACCAATACTCCATTGCCCCATCAGCATTGTGTCTCCTTCTGAACCTATCTTGCCCACCTGGTGCAAGTTTCCCAGCCATGTGCTTCAGAAGGTGATCCAATAGCCCTGTATCACCAATCTTCTTCCTTGCTTCTGCTCTCAGCTGAGGCCTTAGAATTGGCTTTTCTGTGGTTGCCCCTTTTGCCTTCATCACCTCCAAAAGGTTCTGCTCTGCCAGCTTGTACCTTCACATGTAAAAACAATTTTCATTTGCAAATACTAAACCAACCAAATTAGTGTATATTACATATTATAAATTAGCAGTTAAAGTATAATTACCTTTCAGCAGACCAACGGTCTTTGGGATTTCTTAGAATAATTGTTTCTTTAAATCTGGATTTAGTACTCTTGTTTCTCTTAGTTTGATTCTTCTGCTTCTGCTTTTGTTTTTTCTTCTCAAGCTTTACTTTCGTTGGTTTCTTCATACTGCTAATGTTTCTGAAATCATACCTCTTTCTTTTTAAATTCTTGTTGGTCTCCTTTACTTTTACTTCTTCTTCTTCATCATCCTCATCTTCATCCTCATCCTCATGATCATCTCCATTTTCTTCTTCATGTTCATCCTTATAATCATCTTCTTCATCTTGCTCTTTATCTTCACCATTAACAACACCAATATCATCATCTCCATTTTGTGATTCTTTCTTATAAAAAACACCCCCTAATTCCATCTGGACATCCTCAAATCCACTCGCAAAACTTGAAGAAGTGTTTTGACCATTAGTATCAGTAGCACCACTCTCTTTATGCTTACCCAGATATTTCACTTGCCTTCTAACACCCCACCTAACCATCCCATTGATCTTTAACTGATCCGACAAAGAACTTCCACTCTCTTGTACTGGAACACTAGCATTATAGTCAAAATTCGAAGGACTTAAAAGCCAAAACGATTCAAAATTCTTTTGCTCCAAAAAAATCTCAGTTGGCACTATTCGAATAAGCACTTTTGCTGCAAGTGTCAATCCCATTACAAACTTCTCATCCAAAGCTGGGTGGGTTACTCTTGTGCTGTAGCTAAAATAAGCTCTTAATGACTCCATACTCGGGAACCTTACTGCTACACTCAGCTCCGTCTTCTCACAAACCTAAAATTCAAAAATACCCAGAAACAGAAGTGAATAAAATATTTGATCTAGGGTTTCATATAGACATATAGAATCGAAATTTCTTACCATGGCAACTCGGATAGACTTGAGCTGAACTGGGGTTCTTGGTGGCAAATGAATGTGATCAATCTCGTACATATTACCCACTTTCAGATATTCTTGCATCCGGGATTTATCTGTATCATCTGCAGGTTTGAGATGAAAATTAAACTCAATAAAATGAAGTTCAACAGCACATGTATTCTCGGGTCTAATAAAATGGAAAAAAATGCACAGTTGTATTGGTACCACCTTTCAGCAGGAAGGTGTGATGGTCCGGCGGTGGTACGTGGTGGTGTCGGCCTAAGAATGGTGACTGTGCGCCTGTGATCATGTTGTCTTGCTCTGCTGCCACTTTTTGGTAGCACTGATCCATTTGCTGCAGAAAACGATTAGTACACTTTTTTGTCTTGATTATTATGTACTACAATAATTATGCTTATTTTTCTGGAGCAATATGTATGATCTCCATGTTATATATAATGTGTGTGCATGTGTTTATATATAGATAGATAGATATACTTTTGATCACTCGAGCATCATGATGAATTTAAAGATTTGGGTTTTTCGTATCTTAGTGATAACAGAAACACACGCAGTACATACAGTAGGGGGTGCAACGAAAAAGATGCGTTTTATATTCGAGGGCGCGTGAGATATTGTATTACATAATGTGTGAGACAAAAATAACAGAAGGATAATGGTGGGATTTTCTGATACACCACCATGCGTGAGAAATTGACAGGTTTCAGAGAGAGAGAGAGAGAGAGATTACATTTAGAGATTTTTTGTAGCGTTTTCTGTAATAGGTTTCAATCACCATAATAATCTGTGAACATGAGCATAAAAATATAATGACAAAATGTTAGTGAAAATGGACAAATAATATACAATTTTTTTGTGTTTCTGCACAAAAGAAATGGATTTTTTCTAGGGTTTTGAAAAAAACTGAGGGAAAAATGTCTGAAATGAAAAATTTCCAAGTATAGTAAAAGTAAGTAAATATTGCGGCTGAAGACAGAAAGTTGATGGCAACTCTTATAGAAATCAAGGAGACAAAAATTCTGAAAATTCATCGTGCAAAAACGAAATTAAACACTATATATATATGAATAACAGTACCAAAACTGCATGCATATACATATATATATATATAAAGCTGTAAAAGTTGTAAAAGTTCTGGAAAATCTGAAATAACAAGCAGTTTTGACTAACAGTTTTGAATCTAAGCTGGAGAAAATCAAAAGTAGCTCAAATATAATAATTAGGAACTGGTAGAAGAAGATGAAAAACATCTAGGGTTTTCTACTTTCAAGAAATAAGGTGATTAAAAACCGCTGCGAAATCCAGAATCTTAGTCCGCAGAGTACATGAAATCAACTACTGATTGCAAAAAATGTAAATATAAACTTGATCAAGCCCTAACTTTCACACAACTTCACCATTATAAGTCATGTATACGTACATATATACGTACATAAATGCAGAGATAAAGAGCATCAAATTGACGAACAAACGATGAAAAGATCATACCTTTGGACAGTTCAAGAAATGGACGAAAAATCCAAGTATATAGGAGCTAGCTGGAATGGAAATTTTCAAATAACAAGGATGAAAATGAGAGGAAAATTGAAAATTTCTTAGGAAATTCAAAAAACTTCTAAAATTGAAACTGATCTCTGAAATGTTTCTTTTCACCCTACAATATATATATATATATATATATTTTACATATACACATTACACAGTACACACACGCACACACAGAAGAGAGAGAAGCTCAAAGCTGGTCCCCTCACCTATGCCAAATGACAAATCTACCCTTGATAGTTTGTTTGTACAGTTAATTTGAATGCTTTTTTTTTTCATATCATTTTAACTCCTAATTGGTTTTCTTGTAGTTAAAAAGATTCAAAATTGAATTAAGATATTCAATATTCGTGTTTGATCGATAAAATATTATTTGAGCTCGATTTGATAATTTATTAAATTAAGGTTAAATATTTTTCTTATATCTGATAAGTTTTAAAACTCGACTCAAACTCGCGAGCTCGATTAAGAAATAATGATTAACTACGTACAGAATAATCAAACTACTCAAAATCGACTCGTTTTGGGTTAGATTAAAGCTCGCTTGAACTCGGGTCTGTTAACAATCGAACTAAGTTCAAATATAAATTTTGAAGCTCGATTGTAATTCAAACAAGTATGACCAACTATGCAATATGCTCGACTTGATTTATTTATACAATTACTTGTACATGCTAAAATATATATGTTTTGTGTACATTAATTACTTTTCCTTTTTGATAATTAAGTAGTACTTAATCAAATGGTGTTAACACGAGGATTTATGAGGGGTTTAATTAGTTTGGGAGCTTAATAAGTCATGGAAATATATCACCCTAAGGGTTAGTGATGATTTAATTAATAATAATGCACTCTTTTTTGTGTAACTAGATTCTACTAATATTAGATGTAATCACATATGCTCATAACAATTATATTTAACTCTTTAATTTTTTTTTTCATATTTTAAAAAATATTTAAAAAATATTTTAAAATATTCTAAACCCTAAATATTCTAACTCTATACTTTTTTTTTCATATTTTAAAAAATATTTTAAAACGGTAAAATCAAACTTTAACTAAAGTGTCATACTTGTACTATCTAAAGCAAGCTTATGATGTCTCATATATCCAAGTGAACATGTAGAGGTCATAGAACTCTATTGATCTAATAAATCACTTTTTTCAATTCAAATATTGAATCGAAAAATTAATTAAATTGAATTCATTATGATGATAGAAACACATCTTGCATCCGATTTGACGCTTATATTTTTCAATTGCGTAACAAAATATGAGCTATTGGTTAAAAGATGAATGAATTAAACTGTTTAGTATTAGAAAATTGATAGCATAAAGCTCTTTAAAATACTCGATCTCATTTAAAAGTTAATCGCATATTTCTATTTGATAGGAATTAAAGCTAGTTTAGAATATTCAACTTACTATGAGTTAGATGTCAAAGTTTCCAAAACCAATTTCAACTGGATTAAAGTTCTTTTTAAGTTAATTAATTATTAAATTTAATTTAATACAATTTTATAAACTCAATCTTATACTTAAAGTTAAATCATGTGGATTAATCACTTAATACAAATAAAATCTTAAAAATGTCATAAACTCAATCTTATACTTAAAATTCATTTTTAACAACATAATAATCATAAGATTAACACACACAATCTTTTATAGAAAAAAATCCTCAAAATATTATTATATTTATTTATCTTTTGACTTTGAGTTCTTTGGTTATGACTAATTTTTTTTAAATATTATCTAAATTTGCAAATTATTTATTTGAAATGGGAAAGGTGGCAGGCCTGTAGCGTCCAATATCGACACGTGGCTTATTCTCATTCGAGAAGTGTTTTTTTTTTTTTTTTATAAAAAAAACCCTAAGTTGTTTATTATATTTGACTTTTCAAATTTAAAGCTTCTCTTACTGTTTCCTATAAATTTTCTCATTTCGTTTTTCTCCTTCCATTGATTCTCGAAGCTTCAATCAATCGATTGTTGGAAGAAAAGGTAATAAAGTTTTGAACACATACTCTATCTCGGATTTCTTGAGAATTCGATCTTTTCTATTTGTTTGTTTATTTTTTCGATGTTACTAGTGATCGTTTTTTTTTTTCGAATTAATTTCCCGGTTGTGAGAGTCTTGATTGATATTGTTTTTTTTAATTGATTATCTTGATTTGTGATCGAAGTCTTGATTGATATGGTGATACTTGTGATTTTCAGTTAAATATATTTTTGGATTTATTAGGTTTTGGAATTTAAGTAAGGTCGAAAAAGATCAATTAAGATGAACTTTATGGTTTGCTTATTTGCCGAAAGAAACAGTGAATTTATGTTTTATTGAACGTCGCAATTCTGGAAATATTTATGAAACGGCATGTCATAACCAGAATTAGCATCAAGAGTTGTTCTTGTGTTCCAATAAATGATTGTACTTGAATAAATTAATAATGTTTAACCTCATCTATTGCTGGTTTATGTGCCTAAATATGGAGTAAATTGAAGAATAAATGTATTTTTCTTGTCAGAAGTTGTATTTGAGGACACTGCAATGCCTTCAGTCGATTCGCCTCGGTGGAAAGAGAAGGCGACTGGTTTCTTTCAATCCTCAGGTACTTCAAGTGGAATCTTTTTGCTAAGTGTTCCTTATCTGTGTATATATTCTTTTCTGCACATCCATTTGTGTAGAATGGAGAGGTGATGCACAAATATTTACGAACAGGGGTGAAGTTTAGAGAAGCAGGACAAAATGCCGGAACTCTTTTTGGAGAGGTTGCAAAAGATGCAAAAGGAAATGTTGCTGATGTGGCAGAGAAAGTCGGGTCGGCAGTGAAAAGCCGATGGGCTATCTTCCAACAGCCATCTACCAGACACGCTATGCAGGAACGCCTTATTACTGTTGCTGCTACTACCGGCATGTTTTTCAGGAAGGGATTTTCGGAGACGAAGGATAAGGTTGTTGTTGGAAAGACGAAAGTTGAAGAGGTAATACTCTTAGGAACAATTAAAATCACATAAAAAAGGAAATATGATCTTAATGATTCTGACGTCACAAATTACGAAACGAACAATTTATTGGATTCTAAAGAAACAACTACTTTTGTAATATGACAAGAAGTACCTTTCTGAAGATTCTGTTTGGGGTCTATAGTCCGGACTTTTAACAGAATTTTCCTTTTATCATACTCCATAATCCAAGAAATGATATAATGAGACGTTAATACTAAAAAATTTCAGTGGATGGCCTTTTTCAGATGAGATATGCAGTGATATAAGTAATATATGCGAGTTATTCTTGCCAAATGCTAATTTTTATATTCTTCATATGTTCATTGAAACTGAATTGTACACACCATCAACACAAACTGGTCAATGGTTATAACTGGAAGGGTTGAAAATTGTTTAGTTTGCCAATTCCATAGGGATATGGAGGGAAAATAAGATAATACTACCTATGTTCTTAACATGTATGTCTATGTTTCACTAAAAAATTCATGATTATAATCTGACTAATCAAGGGTATTTAGCAATCATATAGAAAAAAACAGATCTCTTAAAACACATCGGCCATTATTTTCATTTTTTCTTGCCTTTTACATAGAACGGTGGAAATTTATTGGAAAAAAATCATTTTTCTGTATTCAAAGTGATATTGTGTATTGACCTTAAAATCATTCATCAGGTGGCCAAGATAACTGCGCAAAAAAGCAAGACTCTCCTGACTGACATCGAGCGATGGCAAAAGGTTGCATGATTTAAAAACCTTCATTTATTTTCCTTTTATTGTGGAAGTGGAATGTTGCTGACATTAATTTTTTACCATTTCTGCAGGGAGTTGCAAGTACTGATGGTAAGTTTTTTATTTTGGATGATATTGTTAACAAGAACTTCTTGTGGTGTCAATTCTTTAAAGAGACTTTGGTAATATTTTTGCAGGCATAAAGAATTACATATGCTTATGTTTTTCTAGCCCTGTATACTGCTTATGTGACGTCTTTCCTTGGTGAAATAAAATTTTCTCAACAGTTTTAGAAGAATTACTAATAATTATTGATAAATATGTTTTTCAAGCTACTCTTGCCAAGAATACATTACAGCCCCGCCACCTCTTATGTGGTTAATATGCCATCATGGTTGGATTTAAAGCGGGTAACCACTTCTTTTTATTTGTTTCAACAGTATTTGGAGTTCCAGTTGAGCTTACTGTCCAGCGTCAACAGTCCAACACACCGATTCCAAACATATTGATCAAATGTGCAGATTATCTTATATTATCAGGTGATGGCTTGAAAATAATATATATTGACTATTTTGTCTGTAGTATTCATATATCTTACGGGAGTTAGCTATACCTTTTCATGGTTTAGGCCTGAACTCCGTGGACTTGTTCAAGGCCCAAGGAGACAAAAAGGTTCTTCGGCAATTGGTATCCTTGTACAATCAAGGTATTTTCTTTACGACTATTCAACCTTGCATGGCCTTTATATAGAAGGAGGGGTCGCAGCCCCCACCATAATATTGGTAGTTTTTGGCAAAAATATATTGGTAGTTTTTGGCAAAAATATATAAATAAATAAAATAAGACAACCTTTGATGGCCTTTGTATATTTGCTTTTTCTGCACTTAATTGTTTCTGTCTTGTGAATTGTCTGTGAAGATACAAATGCATCACTACCGGATGGTGTAAGCTCAGTTGATGTTGCAGCTCTTATGAAGTGCTATATTGCAAGCCTTCCTGAGCCGTTAACTACCTTTGATCTGTACAATGAAATCAGAAATGCTCGCTCCAGCATACATGTAATGAGAACTATTCTCAAGAAGCTTCCAACTGTTAACTATATGACATTGGAATTAGTTACTGCCCTTCTACTTCGTGTTAGCCAGAAATCTCTTCTGAACAAGGTTGGCTGCATCTCTATCTGTATATATATATATATATGTATGTATGTAGATCTTAATATCAACTGGAATGCTTAATAAGCATGCTTAGAAGTTGTAAAATTGTTACAGATGGATGCTCGAAGCCTTGCCATGGAAATGGCCCCTATCATTATGTGGCAGGAAGGCCAGAGACCTGAGCACTATAAACAGTATTGGAATTCTCCACCAAAACTTGATTCTAAGGGAAACTTAGATTCTGCCTCCAACTACAGCACATGGGACATGCTTGAAGGTAATTTTTTTATTACATGTGACACTACCTCTTTGTTTGTTGTTTATCACTGCTTAACTTAAACTTACCAATGAGGAAATTTAGTTGGTAGGAGAACACACAATTTTGTTTTGTCAACGGATTATGATTTCACCTTGTAAGTTTTTTAGTTGTCAAGATTTGGGAATGTCTTAGTAAACCGTAAGGATTCGTGATGATTACCCTATAAGTGAGAGGGTTGTGCATGCAATTGTCAGGATAATGAAAGCGTAACAAACGAACTAAATAAAGAGGATACTGAAATATTTTGTTGTAATATTCCAAAGACGATGAGATTGATATATAAACTCTTACATAATATGTTTCGTATACTTGCAGAAGACAGTGATGATGCATCATCCTCGATCCCTCTTGATGATGGGATGCCAGTTGATTTCTGTGCTATTGAAGTCATCCAGTGCTTGATCGAACATCATAATGCGGTTTTCACAGATGCAAATGAGACTGTCTGGAGATGATTTATGGCCCATGTACTGCGTCTATTCTTTAGACCGGTTATGATCAATAACGTGTCGAAAATAATCATCAGAATTTGTCTATAAAATGTTCTTATAACTGATGTTTACCCAGTGATGAGACACTGTTATTGTGTTTTTGTAAAGCTTTTTGTTACCTGGTGGTCATATAGGTTTAAGGATTGGTTATTGAAATGTGGATCAGTTCTTGATTTGGGCTTGGAAATGGAACAATTGATTTTGTGCAGATTAAGAGTTTATAAATTGCCTGAACCCCAATGCTTTTTCGACATTTCAGCTTGGGACCCTAATTACTCGAGGTTTAAAAATATTATTTCTTAACTTTACATGTTAATAAAAGAATATTATAATTTTACATAAATGATTGTAATTTTATTTTTGGGTTTTTGAGTTGTCAAAATTCGACAAAGAATTTTATTAGGAAATTGCCAACTACTAATGATTTTTGAGTTGTTATTTTACATAATAAGTAATAACATTACTAATGAATCAATCAACTCCATATGTGCAACAAAATCGAGAAGAAATTTAACAAAACGTTAGTTGCCACGTGGCAATTAATTATTGGAGGTAGCAACTTTATATTATTGAAATTACAGGGAGTGAAATGCAAAATGATAAACCTCAAAACTCAAAAGCAATGAACTGAAACTTGCAACTGTACGAACAAATACAGTATACAAAACTTTGCCAATGATGTCTTCTCTTAGCAGCTCTAGCTCCAACAAGCATGGCGTAGCTATCTTCTTCTTTATTACTCTCTTTTTTACGGTAATATATGTGCGAATGGTGTATATATTGATGCTTTCTTTTGCTAATTTTACCTTTGTTTATTTCACGTATTTGTTTGTAAGCCCCTGCAATTTTTTTTCTAATATCGTGCTTTTTGCTTTTTGTTTGATTGAGTTTTTGAATGTTATAGTCACATAGGGAAGGCAAGAGAAGGTCGATTATTGATGGTATTTGAATGGATGACTGTGAGTGTGAGAGATGGGAGTATGAAATAATTGGGTTTAATCACAACTATTTTGTATGTTGATGTAATAAGTTAGTGATTGTTATGATTAACTGACTAAGGAGAGTTTCAATTTACATTTCTCTGTATTCATTTTGTTTGTATATAGTTCAACTTTGATGCATTGTGACCTGTTTCTTGAATTAGGTCTTAGGAGATGAGCTTAAGAATCAAGATAAATTCCCTTTAGTTGTGAGCACCTGGCCCTTTTTGGAAGCTGTTAGAGCGGCGTGGAGAACCGTTGACAGTGGGTTTTCGGCCATGGACTCGGTCGTAGAAGGTTGCTCTGCTTGTGAGGAACTCAGATGCGACGGTACAGGTTGGAATCCGGTTTTGGAATTTTAATTATTTTTATTTACTTCAAATGTTCTCATAACATATTAAAGATTGCATTTTTGTGCAAATGTGGACATGTGTATGTGAAATGTATTATATATAACTTGTAAGTTTCCATTTGTTTGCTTGGGAAAGCTGTTAATGTTGGAGATGTGGAGTTCGTCTAGTTTGATTGGCCACTTTTTCCCGGAATTATGGTAGTTTTTTTCTAAATAAATAGGTTGTAACTAAGAAATCAATAAGACAGCTCTTCATTCTTGTTATGCATTTTCGTAGATGCGGTGCAATTTTATCTCATATTTAACGTTTAACAGGAAAAAGTGACTAAAGTTTCTTTAATAAAGCGATTGAATATTTTGAATATCAATGATTGATATTCAGTGCATTAGTACATTCCTATATAGACTAAACGAGTCCAGTACAATAACAACTCTGCCAGAAAACATATTGAGAAGAAAATGTTATGCAACTAAATTCATCTTTTTATTCCGTGGATGTCTGCAATCCCCATTATCCCATAAATTATGTAAGACTTTCCTTGTGTGTTCACTCCTTCTTTCAACTTTCTTCTCCACTTGATTCCTTCTAAAAGTGGAACTTCTTTGTCTGATGCACTTTGATACCTACCTTCTTGCAGCTTTGTTTTGTAACTTTTGTTCAATCAGACTGATTCATCCTTCTCGTATTTATGAAAACAGCTTAACTTATCATGGGAAGAAATTCATGGCAGGCTACCTTGTCTTACTATTTTAAATTCGCAATTAGAGGTTATGTAATTAATTAATTTCATGAACAGTTGGTCCCGGTGGGAGTCCAGATGAGAATGGAGAAACTACAATTGATGCTATGATCATGAATGGGGTATAATCATTATCCGTCATTCCTTATATTGTTGATTACATGGGTCATTCTTATGAGCTCTTGTGGTTGATGTCCTATGTCCTAGGACAATCCCAACCATCCATGTGGTAGGACCCACGTGGGGTCCACCATAATAGATGCTTGTGATTATACTGCGACTTGGAGTTCCATCACTCTTGAATATTGATTGTTACAAAAGTGAATATATTAATTTTTTATACTTTGCATCTGCTAAGACATGCACAGGTGACAATGGAGGTTGGAGCTGTTGCTGCAATGAGGTATGTGACTGACGGTATTGAAGCTGCAAGACTGGTAATGCAACATACTAAGCACACTATGCTTGTTGGAGAGCCAGCATCAATATTTGCCATGTCTATGGGTCTTCCGGGCCCCACAAACCTAAGCTCCGAAGAATCTATAGGGAAGTGGATAAATTGGAAAAAAAATAAGTGCCAGCCAAATTTTAGGAAAAACGTTCTTCCAAATGATGATTGTGGCCCTTACCATCCAGAGAATAGAAGGAATCTTGGTGATACAGCATGCTTGGGTACCATGAGGCCTGGTCTCGATAAATCAGAGCCGTACCTTTTTAATATCCATAACCATGATACAATATCAATGGCCGTTATTGACAAAGTTAGCTGCTCGTCCCTGTAAGAATTTCATTTTTTTCCGATTTTGATTTGATTAGAATATAAGTTTTCCAATATATTGCTTTTTTCAGATGGGACATATTGCTGTTGGCACCTCAACTAATGGGGCCACTTTCAAGATCCCTGGCAGGTAATAGTATTTTTTGTTTTGTGTCCTTAACAAGTTAAACTACATAATGATTATCTTTTGTATCATCGACGTTCTCCTCATCTTTATTATCCGTAATAATGTTTAATTCCAATCTTATTCGATATAGAAGATTGAAGATTTATTCTTAAATCGTTTCACATGTGAGATCACTAGCATCTTTCTATTAAAAACTTTACTACTGGAAAAAAAAAAAAAGCAGGTGCATAAAATCTAATTAAGAATGTCAATGTCAATCCAAGTATGAATAAACTTCAATAATGTATGTCATAACTTAGAAGTCGTTACTCGATTTCTGGAAAATACTTTATGGAACTTTTGGTTTGCAGGGTAGGCGACGGACCTATTGCTGGATCTTCTGCATATGCTGACTCTGAAACTGGAGCTTGTGGGGCAACTGGTGATGGTGATGTCATGATGCGCTTTCTTCCTTGGTATTTCGCTTGATACCTTCCACATATAATTGTTATTTTCAATTTCTTTCATAGCCATACAATAGTTGTAATTTGAGTGAAAGATTATGGTGGCCAGATTTTCATATATGTTAGGGACAATTACATGCATGCGTTCTCACGTACTGGGTAATTACCACGAGTGCCCTGAGATTTCGCAAATCATCAAAACTCCCCTATCTCCCCTCACTAGGGAGTAAGAGTAAAAAGTAATCTGCTCTTTTTACATGTAGTCTAAAATTATAATATATTCTTACTGACAACGAAGTTAGGGTACTTTCTCAAGTCACTGGTGTTTTCTATAATTAGGCTCAATATGTTACATAATGTGTTAATATATCCTTTTTTTTCCTTAGAGTAAAGCTATAGATCTCTTGATGCTTGAATTACAGTGCTTTGATGCTATGATATTATTTGTATGGGGTTTCAGGACAATGCTAGCTATAGCATGACCACATGAGATTCACCATTCACAGAGGATAGTGATTGTCTTCCAGTGACAATTACGACTCTCTTATGAAAGGGCGGGTAGATTAGCAAGACATGCATGGAGTTTCCCATTATGCTTTATTCTTTGCTTTGTCTTTTTATTTTTTGTTTTCCAGCTATCAAGTGGTGGAGAGTATGAGATTAGGTATGGAACCTAAGCTAGCTGCCCAGGATGCAATATCAAGAATCGCGAGAAAATATCCTGATTTTGTTGGAGCTATTTTTGCGGTCAATAAGAATGGTGTCCATGCAGGGGCATGCCATGGATGGACTTTTCAGTACTCTGTGAGGAGCCCCGAGATGGCTGATGTGACGGTTTACACTGTTGTCCCTGATGTGCTGCCATATTGATTGCATAGAATATGACTTATTACACTTTTAGTCCCATTGTTTTTAAAGTTGCAAAACTAGCCACTTATTAGGGTCTTTGTTTATGAAATTTTAGTCTCGTTCGTTAAAAGATTGATGGAGTTTCATTTTCACCCATGTCATGCACAGGCCATCGATGTTTTTAGGCTATTGTTTAACATACTGAGATTCTTGTGTATTTCATATTTCATAAATGGTATAATATGTAATTTATCCTTTTAATGCTGTTCTCAATAGTATACTTTTAAGTTTTGGAGAAATTACACACATACCCCATATGTTTTGTCCAATTGTAAACAAATCCCTCTTTTTTTTTATACCAATATTCATCTATTAATCTTGTCAATAGGAATCCTAACATGGGATAAAGATTGTTTTGGAAGCTACCTATTGAAGTCGTAATTGACTCAAAAAACCAAATAGCTATTGACATATTTATGAACACATTCATAAGTTGTTCTTTAACAACTACCGATCTTTCAATCCATCAATCGACTTATATATTCGAAGAACTTAAACCCGAAATCATAAAAACGAAAAACAATACACAAAATACATACATTATGAAACTAAACACAACAAAGGGACTCAATATATTGAAATCCATTTACACCAGGAAATGCCAAAGAACCCTCAACCTCAGCCGCCTCAATCTCATGCACAACATCGAACGTCCTGTTTACAAGATTGTATCGTATAACTTTTCCCGGGATTTCTAGAACCAAAAACGAGCCCTCTTCATTCTCACCCCGAACCAAACAAAGCACAGAAAACGCGTAATAATACCAATCTGTCGGGTCAAAATCACTCCTAATCATCCCAGGATTAGCTTCAACAACATGTGAAAGATCAACATTGTACTTGATAAACCACTCAGAATAATCCCTCTTCATTTCGTACACGTTGAACTGGATTTGAGGCCCGATAATCTCGATATAATGCAAGTGATCACAAGACTCACCAAAGTAGTAATCGTATCTCCAATTCCAAACTCTCTGGATTGGTGGCAATGGCATTATCCTGAGCATCGGATGGTCAGGATTGAAGTAGAACGAATCATGATCACTATTCTTGCTGATCCAATGGATGGCATTGTTCCAATAAACACCATTGTCGAAATCGACCTGTTCTGTAAAGGGATCTCCATGTTTTCTCCATGGACCAGTCTCTGAAGAGTAAATCTCAATTTGATATTGCCACTCCCCTGTTTCTAGTTCCAATCCCCTGACACAAACAACTCTGTAATGGGGAGACCTGGCAGGATCGAAAACCAAGTTCATAGAACGTATATTCGTACTAATCCCATCTCCAGGGATTAGTTTTGGAAGCTTTGAGAATCTATTAATGGTGGGATTGTAAACATAGTATCTTCGATTACAATCACGGGCCCGGAAGCTAGAACAGAGCAAAAGCCCGTTACATGACTGCAGGATTGTAATCCCGGACGGGTCTTTGGCGAATTTAAGTGTTTTGAATCGTCGGTTTTTTGACTCGTTGGTCGAGAAGGGGACATATTCAAACCGAGGGTTGACCCGAGAATTGGTGAGTGGCAATAAAAGGCCGATGGCGGGATTAGGATTGGGATTACGCAGGATACCGAATCCTGGGTCCGTGATAAGAAAATGCCAGTGTTTTGACACTAATTTGGATCGAACAAGCGATTTTATGGGGAGACGAAGGAGAATTTCGGTTAAGAGATGATCGATAGAAGATAAAATTTCAGGGGATGATTTGGAGAGTTTGATCTTGGTTTTCATGTTGGTACAAATGTGATGTTGGTTTTGGATGATTGGTGAGTATTTATGCAACAAGTTTTTTAAGGTAGATTGCTTGGGAAGGTATAAGCTGTAGATTGCTTGGGAAGCTTTATTATTACATTGTCATTGACTAAGCCCAAAAATCTTGCACAAGAATCTTTTGATAATATGGCCCCTACAAACTTATCATAAACTAATTAGTCAACTTACTATTTGAAAGTCAACCCAATTTTGTTAACGATTTTTGTTATAGTCATACACCTAGGCAAAAGACAAGACCGGTCGATTGGCCCTAAGTAGAGTTTTTAGTTTCTACACTGTTTTGGACAAATTTAGTTTAAAAAAAAACGAACCATGAAAGTTTTCTAGTAAATAATCATTATTTGTGAGTCTAATTCGTCGTATAAACTAAAAAACAAGGACTGATTCACTATACACCGTTTAATGATGAACGAATTTTACTCAGACTTACAGTGGCGGAGACAGGGTGTGGCGGGCGGGGGTGGCCGCCCCACTCGAATTTTTTAAAACATATGTATATTTTAAAAAATTTAACATTGCCGCCCCACTCACTTTTAATTCATGGCTCCGTCACTGTCGACTTAGAACACACAAAATATAATTAGGGGTGTGATATATTCAACAAATAGTTATTTGTACGGCGGAATTGCAATTATTAACAAGTTAAGGGTGCAAAATGCAAATAATCTTGCGAAATATATTATTACTAGCCGCCTTGCATGAACGAAAACCAGAAAAGCCCTAACGAGATTTTGTGTAGTAGGAAAACTCCGAGAAGAAGAAGAAAAATCACTGCAAACCCTAGGTCAAAAATGGCGAAATCAATGAGATCGAAGAGAGAGAAGAGGCTTAGAGCGATAAGGCGTGATCTCGTGCAACCTATGTACGACGATAAAGACGCTGTCAAGCTCGCTGCCCAGGAAGCTGCCCTCGCCGCCCCTAAACTCCCCGTGAAACCCTCCCCCGCCGCCACTACTACTTCAGTTTTTGATAGCACCTCCATGGGTATGTATATAATTCTTCCAATTTTCCTTCTTTTTTATCGGTTTTGATTTTCGACTTGGTTCGTCATTATCGATCAGGGTAAATCTTCGTGGCTGTCTATCGACTTATCGTTTACTGTTAATTCAGTTTTTTCGTAGTTTGTTGATGTTTGTATTTGTTTTATATGCTGAATTTTGAAAGAAAAAAAAATTCTTTTATATGCTGTTCTTGCATCTCCAATGAAGCATTGAAACATATAATTAGGTATGCTAATAGCAGTAGAATGTCTCAATTTGTCGTATAAATTGGCTATTCCTTGCCAAATGTTCTCACAGTTCATTGCTTAATACTTATCAAGGACAAAAATATATGTTATCAGTTATCTTTGACTTAATCGTTGAATTTTATATAATCAGTTGAATTGATCTTGATATTGTGGATTAACAGATGTAGAAACGGCATCACTATTTCTACATACTTCATTGCTTATCAGTAGAAAATCTGTTTTGTTTGGAATTTATCTGCTGTTTCCATGTAATGTACCATAGTGATCTTGATATCTTAGATTAACAGATGCATAAATGGTCTTACTGCTTTCTTCATACTTCATTGCTTATCAAGTACAAAGTCTGTGTTGTTTAAATCTGCAATAATCATATCATCACTTGTGTTAATCTTGCTACTGTGGTTTAACAGATGTAGAAATGGCTGATGGCAATGGAAATGGAAAATTCTTAAAACCCATCGGGAAGAAGCTTAAAAAGAAGATTAAGATTGCCAAAAAGAAGTATCATGGCAAGGGCAAGATTAGAAAGAAGCCAAATGTTTGATCATTCGCAATATAAATGTTGTTTTTTCGTTTTCTCTTGTCAGTGTAATGGTTATATATTGTTTTCTTTGCCTACTTGTTGCATGATCTAGTTTTTGGTTATGTATTGGTGATATGGTTTAGAGAATGCTAACCTTCATGCTTTTTGCTATGCTGAGAAAGCTATGAAAATGATTTCAATTTTTTATTAAATTTAATATACATCAGATTTATAACCTTCCTTATGATATTTTCATATTAACAATTCTTTATTATATACTCTGATTCTACTGCCACTGTCTGTTTAGATTTTGTGTTTGGATTCAAGTCAACTATATATGTATTGATATATCGGAACCCTTGTATCAGATCGACTTTGTAATAACTGGCAGGATTGAAATTCGATACCCCCAAAAAATACAAGGAAAATTCGATAAATGTGGATCAGTACTAAAAAACACAATACATGGGCATAAGAAGGTATATCAAATAGATCATCAAAAGAAACAGAATAGTCAAACACAAGCAATGGATTCAATATATTCGAAAGCAAAAGGTCCCATAAATCTCAACGTACACCGAATTGAAGCTCCAAACTCATAGATTTCTTCGAAAGTTTGGCGTTCAAGATTGAATCTGAAAACCCGCGATCCAATCAAGAAGATCAAGAATGAATCTTCTTCCTTTACGTCCCGAACGAGAGAAAATACAGAAAAAAGATAGCACATCCTGTCAATAAAGGCATATTTGGAAGTGACCTCAGGAAAAGCATTGGCAACAATAACAAGATCAACTTTGTGGAATTTCAATTATTTTTACTTAAACCCGAAATCATAAAAACGAAAAACAAGACACAATATATACGTTAAGAAACTAAACACAACAAAGGGACTCAATATATTGAAATCCATTTTCACAAGGAAATGCCAAAGAACCTTCAACCAGAGCCCCTTCAAACTCATGCACAATATCAAACGTCCTGTCCCGGGATTTGCAGAACCAAAAACGAGCCCTCTTCATTCTCACCCCGAACCAAACAAAACACAGAAAACACGTAATAAAAAGAATCTGTCGGGTTAAAATTGCTCCTAATCATCCCAGGATTAGCATCAACAACATGAGAAAGATAAACATTGTACTTGATATACCACTCAGAATAATCCCTCTTCATTTCGTACACGTTGAACTGGATTTGAGGCCCGATAATCTCGATATAATGCAAGTGATCACAAGACTCACCAAAGTAGTAACTGCATCTGTAACCCCAATTTGTCAGGATTGGTGGCGATGGCATTATCCTGAGCATCGGATGGTCGGGATTGAAGTAGAATGAATCATGATCACCATTGTTGCTCATCCAATGGATGGCATTGTTCCAATACACCCCATTTTCGAAATTTACATCTTGTGTAAAGGGATCGCCATCGCCATGTTTTCGCAATGTACCAGTCTCTGAAGAGTAAACCTCAATCTGATATTGCCACTTCCATTTTTCTATCTCCAATCCCCAGACACAAACAACTCTGTAATGAGGAGACTTGGCAGGATCGAAAACCAAGTTAATCGAACGTATAATCCAATCTCCATGGCTTAACTTTGGAAGCTTTGAGAATCTATTAATGGTGGGATTGCAAACATAGTATCTTCGGTTACAATCACTGGCCCGGAAGCTAGAACAGAGCAAAAGCCCGTTACACGAATGCAGGATTATAATCCCAGACGGGTCTTCAAATTTAAGTGTTTTGAATCGTCGGTTTTTTGACTCGTTGGCCGAGAAGGGGACATATTCAAACCGAGGGTTGACCCGAGAACCGCTAAGTGGCAATAAAAGGCCGATGGCGGGATTAGGAGTGAGATTACGCAGGATACAGAATCCTGGACCCGTGATAAGAAAATCCCAGTGTTTTGACACTAATTTGGAACGAACAAGCGATTTTACGGGGAGATGTAGAAGAATTTCGGTTAAGAGATGATCGATCGAAGCTACAACTTCAGCTGATGATTTGGAGAGCTCGATCTTGATTTCCATGTTGTGTTATTGTTGGTTTTGGATGATTGGTGAGTATTTAAGCTTTTAAGGAAGATTGCTTGGGAAGGTATAAGCTATAGATTGCTTGGGAAGCTATTAGAGGATAGAAAAGAAAAAAGAAACAAGAAATTAGGCCTAATTCGATAGCCACCTCTGCTCCCAAAAAAATATTTCAGAGTAAAAAAAACTACGAAAATTTAATTATTTGGTATGTTACGAAAAAATTCTTTAAGAAAATCTCACAAAATTTTCGATAATTTGAAGAATTTTTTGCAAAAAAAGAGAAAAATTTACTCTTACTATTCATGATTTGACAGTTCACACATCGATTTATAAGGTTTTTTCCGGCTATTTTTCAACTCAAAAAATCAAATTAATCACATATTCTAATGTAAAATAATGTGACGTTTAAAATAAGATCCATTGTGGCTATTTTTTGACATCTAAATCGATGATTTTGACTAAAATAATTTATTATATATAACAATTTTTTCACAACAAAAAACATATCACATCAACCATTATCATTACATATTTTTCTCTTAAAAAATTCTCCAAACACAAATCTCACATCATATTTCTTACTCCTAAAAATTTTTTTTCCTTACTTTTATCATGAAATTTTTTTTTCGTAGATGAATGTGTCATCCAATTGGCCCCTTAGAGCATCAGAAGATGAGAAAAGGAGAGCAGCAAAGTGAAGAAGGAGAAGGTGTTGTGACTTTGAGCGCCGGCGTTCATAAGAGAGAGAGAGGGGTTTTGGGATAAAACTAGGGTTTTTTTGTCTTTATATATACTAGCGTGTACCCCGTGCTAACGCACGGCATTTGATTATAAAATTTTTTATAAAAAAAAGCTAACCTATAAAAAGTATAACATATGTTATGATAATATGATCAAAAATTCGGAATGAATGCAATACACTACATTAAAAATTAAACCATTAAATATAACGAAAAATTAGTACATTGAACCTAAATTGAGATCTATATATTCAAATTAACTCTATTTTCTTATTATAGCTTTCACATTTTAATTATATGTATTAGATTGAGATCTATAATATGATATGGGTGAACAAAGAATAAAGATTATTTTCATACAATAAAATTTAGTAAGAATGTGAAAACAACAATAAAATAAATCAAATAAAGAAATAAAGTTTGAGAAGATTCAACAAATTAACGATCTTGATATTAATGCTCCTAATCTCTCAATTTCAGCACTCAAAACTCTTTTTTAAGATTTTGGCAGGTATAGCCAACTTTGTACAAACATATGTGTCACTCTATCTCTCTTAATCACCATTCAATTATCATAAAGGCATAATAGCTGCGGTTGTTCATCAACTCTCTTCATAATTTTAATCATTTCGGTTCGTCTAATAAAATAAATATATATTCATGTCTTTGTACCTGTAATTGAAAAATAAAAATTAGATGAGAGTGAAAATGAAAAATGCAACACATAAATGAAAATCAAAAGAGAATTGAATAAAAAAAAGGTGGAAAATTAAGAGTGAGTATTGGCAAGTGAGTTATGATAATTAGAATGAAAATGAATAAATTAAAATACAAAGATAAAGAAGATAAATACAAAAGATAATACACTGCATTTAGTCTGATAAAATTAAATCAATTTCAACACTTAGCGCATTTAAACTCTGCAATCACAAAAAACTCCAAAAATTGACTCACGAATCCTTCCCTTACATACATACACCCCTTTTGATCTTCAACTCACCATTGTTGCAAGCCAATAATGCCAATTACGTCGAATCCTTCCCCAAAAACATTCTTCATATCCAAGCTAATAAAGGTTAGTTAATAGCTAAACGATTAAATAAAACATCTACATTCCCATTATGTTAAGAAACTTAAAATGTTAAAAATCATAACAAAATTAAAATGATAACTGTGCTATTGCACAAACAACTTAAAATATCGAAATAATTTATTAATAATACATACAACTTTTTTTGAAGTACGGAGGAAAAAGTAATATATAACAAAGAGTGATATTTCTGAAATTGTAAACTCAAGCCCATTTTAACATATACATATACATATATAACATCTTCAGATGGAACTCTTTCATTAAAAACAATTCGACCAACTTCCATATCCAATATTTAAGCACCAAACTGAGATATTATTTATCTAGTCAGTTATGTGGTGAAATGACTTTTACAGTTATTAGATGTCAAATTTATTTGATAATTATCTGCTAATAAATATATAAGTAATCCAGCAAATATATTTTGACTTTTTGGTTGATGTATAATTAGGTGTCAATTTGATATAAGCATAAAAATGAACGAAAATAACATGCCACTACCTTAATTATATATGTAAATCTAACTCGAATCCCCCCAAAATTCACTACAAAAAATAATAAAATGCATAATCCAATGAAAAGAAATAAAGTTTGCCAAAAAAGATGATGACATTTGTTATCAAGTATATACACAAATATATAAAATGTATGGTGAAAAATTTACAAACGTATGAAAATAATTGGGAATAAAAAAGATTGGGATTTGAAGTAAATAAATTTAACAAAGAAAAATAAAGTATGAATGGAGTCGAAGACATTGAAGGTAAAAATAATTAAATAAAAAATTAACAAAATTTATGAAAGTGAAAAAACGATAAGAATGTTGAATTAATACATAAAATACTTAAACATTTATATGGATATAAATCCAATTACCAATTATATATGTACAACCTCTTAAAAAAATCTACAAAATGGTTTAAATTTTCAATTATTATCTAATTTAGCAAATAATAAAGTCAGAAAACAATGATATTAAAAAGTTAGTATTGGTGTTCCTCGATGCACTTACTGACTTACATAGTCTTGAGACTTGAATCCCTCAAACAATGATGATAACATGAATGTATGTTAATGCTCAGGAGATGTAGAACAACAAAAATTCCAATTAGGAGAAAAATGGGCTTGTGATATAAACAGAAAGGTCAATGGACGATGACTACAATGTTTGTTGGGAATTTTTTTATTTTTATTTTTCAAAATGTTTAATTCCAGTCTTATTTGATATAGAAGATTGAAGACCTATTCTTAAACATTATTGACATGTGAGATCACTAGCATGTTAAAAACTTTACTACTGGAAAAAAAAGCAGGTGCATAATATCTAATTAAGAATGTCAATGTCAATCCAAATATGAATAAACCTCAATAGTGTAAGTCATAACTTAGTCAGAAATCGTTACTCGATTTCTTGAAAACACTTTATGGAACTTTTGGTTTTCAGGGTAGGCGATGGACCTATTGCTGGATCTTCTGCATATGCTGACTCTGAAACTGGAGCTTGTGGGGCAACTGGTGATGGAGATGTCATGATGCGCTTTCTTCCTTGGTATTTCGCTTGATACCCTTCACATATAATTGTTATTTTCAAATTGTTCCATAGCTATACAATAGCTGTAATTTGAGTGAAAGATTATGGTGGGTAATTACATGCACACGTCCTCACTTACTGGGTAATTACCACGAGTGCCCTGAGATTTCGCAAATCATCAAAACTCCCCTATCTCCCCTCACTAGGGAGTGAAAAAGTAATCTGCTCCTTTTACATATAGAGTGAAAGTATAATGTAATTTCACTGACATCTAAGTACTTTCTCAAGTCTCATTTTCTGTAATTAGGCTCAATATCTTACATAATAAAGCTACAGATCCTCGTGATACTTGAATTACAGTGCTTTGGTGCTATGATATTATTCGTATGGGGTTTCATGACAATGATAGCTATAGCACGACCACATGAGATTCACCATATACAGAGGATGGTGATTGTCTTCCAGTGACAACTATGCTTATTCTTAGCTTTGTCCATTTCTTTGTTTTCCAGCTATCAAGTTGTGGAGAGTATGAGGTTAGGTATGGAACCTAAGCTTGCTGCCCAGGATGCAATATCAAGAATAGCGAGAAAATATCCTGATTTTGTTGGAGCTATTTTTGCGGTCAATAAGAATGGTGTCCATGCAGGGGCATGCCATGGATGGACTTTTCAGTACTCGGTGAGGAGCCCCCAGATGGCTGATGTGACGGTTTACACTGTCGTCCCTGATCTGCTGCCAGCTTAGTAGCATACGTTGGGAGAATTGCAATATTGATTGCATAGAATATGATATATTACACTTTTAGTCCCATTGTTTTTAAAGTTGCAAAACTAGCCACTTATTAGGGTCTTTGTTTATGAAATTTTAGTCTCGTCCGTTAAAAGATCGATGGAATTTCACCCATGTCATGCACACGCCATCGATGTTTTTAGGCTATTGTTTAACATACTTGTATATTTCGTATTTAACAGTGGTATAATATGTAATTTATCCTTTTAATGCTATTCTCAATAGCATCCTTTATGTTTTGGAAAAATTACACACATACCCCTTGTGTTGTGTAATTGTAATTTGTAAAAATAAAAAATCCCTCTTTTTTTTTTTGACCAATATACCCCTTTTAATTTCTTTGTGTAAATATTGACGTTTTCTCTGAAAGTATAAGCGATTTTACACAAATACCCAATAATATTTTAAACTCATTATTCATCGATTAATCTTGTATGCTGAAATCCTAACATGGGATAAAGATTGTTTTGGAAGCTACCTATTGAAGTCGTAATTGACTCAAAAAACCAAATAGCTATTGACATATTTATGAACACATTCATAAGTTGTTCTTTAACAACTACCGATCTTTCAATCCATCAATCGACTTATATATTCGAAGAACTTAAACCCGAAATCATAAAAACGAAAAACAATACACAAAATACATACATCATGAAACTAAACACAACAAAGGGACTCAATATATTGAAATCCATTTACACCAGGAAATGTCAAATAACCCTCAACCTCAGCCCCCTCAAACTCATGCACAATATCGAACGTCCTGTTTACAAGATTGTACCGTATAACTTTCCCCGGGATTTGCAGAACCAAAAACGAGCCCTCTTCTTTCTCACCACGAACCAAACAAAACACAGAAAACGCGTAATAATACCAATCTGTCGGGTCAAAATCGCTCCTAATCATCCCAGGATTAGCATCAACAACATGCGAAAGATCAACATTGTACTTGATAAACCACTCAGAATAATCCCTCTTCATTTCGTACACGTTGAACTGGATTTGAGGCCCGATAATCTCAATATAATGCAAGTGATCACAAGACTCACCAAAGTAGTAATTGTTTCTCCAGTCCCAATCTCTCTGGATTGGTGGCAATGGCATTATCCTGATCATCTGATGGTCAGGATTGAAGTAGAATGAATCATGATCACCATTGTTGCTGATCCAATGGATGGCATTGTTCCAATAAACCCCGTTTTCGAAATTTACTTCTTGTGTAAAGGGATCTCCATGTTTTCGCCATGGACCAGTCTCTGAAGAGTAAATCTCAATTTGATATTGCCACTCCCCTGTTTCTATCTCCAATCCCCTGACACAAACAACTCTGTAATGAGGAGACCTGGCAGGATCGAAAACCAAGTTCATAATCCCATCTCCATGGCTTAACTTTGGAAGCTTTGAGAATCTATTAATGGTGGGATTGTAAACATAGTATCTTCGGTTACAATCACGGGCCCGAAAGCTAGAACAGAGCAAAAGCCCGTTACATGACTGCAGGATTATAATCCCAGACGGGTCTTTGGCAAATTTAAGTGTTTTGAATCGTCGGTTTTTTGATTCGTTGGTCGAGAAGGGGACATATTCATACCGCGGGTTGACCCGAGAATTGGTGAGTGACAATAAAAGGCCGATGGCGGGATTAGGATTGGGATTATGCAGGATACAGAATCCTGGATCAGTGATAAGAAAATGCCAGTGTTTTGACACAAGTTTGGATTGAACAAGCGATTTTATGGGGAGACGAAGGAGAATTTCGGTTAAGAGATGATCGATAGAAGCTACTGTTTCAGCTGATGATTTGGAGAGTTTGATCTTGGTTTTCATGTTGATACAAATGTGTTATTGTTGTTTTTGGATGATTGATGAGTATTTAAGCTTTAAGTTTTTTAAGGTAGATTGCTTAGGAAGCTATAAGCTATAGATTGCTTGGGAAGCTATATTATTACAATGTCATTGACTAAGCCTAAAAAGCTTGCACAAGAATCTTATGATAATATGGCCCCTACAAACTTATCATAAACTAATGAGTCAACTTAACATTTGAAAGTCAACCCGATTTTCATAATGATTTTCATTTTAGTCATAGCGAAAGACAATAGTTGTCGACTTGTCCTAAGGCGAGTTTTTTGTTTCTACCACGTCAAGAAAAGCTCAAGACAGGACGGATTTGATTAAAAAATGAACCCTGAAAGTTTTCCAGTAAAGAATAATATGATCATTATATAGTGACTCTAATTCGCCGTATAAACTAAAAAACAAGGACCGATTCACTATGCACCGTTTGATGATGAACCAATTACACTCGACTTAGAATACACGAAATACAATTAGGGGTGTGATATATTCAACAATAGTTATTTGTGTGCGGAATTGAAATTATTAACAAATTAAGGGTGCAAAATGCAAATTATTTTGCAAAATATATTATTACTAGCCGCTCCGCATGAACGAAAACCAGAAAAGCCCTAACGAGAATTTTTTGTAGTAGGAAAACCCCGAGAAGAAGAAAAATCACTGCAAACCCTAGGTTAAAAATGGCGAAATCAATGAGATCGAAGAGGGAGAAGAGGCTTAGAGCGATAAGGCGTGATCTAGTGCAACCTATGTACGACGATAAAGACGCTGTCAAGCTCGCTGCCCAGGAAGCTGCCCTCGCCGCTCCTAAACTCCCCGTGAAACCCTCCCCCGCCGCCACTACTACTTCAGTTTTTGATAACACTGCCATGGGTATGTATATAAGTCTTCCAATTTTCTTTCTTTTTATCGGTTTTGATTTTCGACTTGGTTCGTCATTATCGATTTTGGTGGTGAATCTTCATCGCTGCCTATCGACTGTTTGGTCTTAATTCAGTGTTTTCGTAGTTTGTTGATTTGTAAATTTGTTGTTTCGGCATTATGCACTGCTTTCAATCTAGTGAATTTTGAAAAAAAAAAATTGCACTGCTTTCTGATAATCTAGTGAATTTTGAAAAGAAAAAAAAATTTCTTTATACGCTGTTCTTGCATCTCTAAAAAGGCATTGAAGCATATTTATTGGATATGCGAATAGCAGTTGTGGTGTCTCGATTTCTCGTATAAATTGTCAATTCCTTGCCAAATTTCCTCACAGTTCTTTGCTAATACTTATCAAGGACAAAAATATGTCTTGTCTGGACTTAATCAGCGAGTTTTCATATAAAAAATTGAATTAATCATGATATCGTGGATTAACAGATGTAGAAACCACGTCTCAATTTCCACATACTTCATTGCTTACAGTAGAAAATCTGTCTTGTCTGAAATTGATCTGCTGTTTCCATGTAATGTACCATATTGATCTTGATATTGTAGATTAACAGATGCAGAAACGGTCTTACTGCTTTGTCATATTTCATTGCTTATCAAGTACAAAGTCTGTGTTGTTTAAATCTGCAATAATCATATCATCGATTGTATTCATCTTGCTACTGTGGTTTAACAGATGTAGAAATGGCTGATGGCAATGGAAACAGAAAATTCTTAAAACCAATTGGGAAGAAGCTTAAGAAGAAGATTAAGATTGCCAAAAAGAAGTATCATGGCAAGGGTAAGATTAGAAAGAAGCCCAATGTTTGATCACTTGCAATCTAACCAGTGAAATTTTTTCGTATTCTCTTGCAAGTGTAATGGTTATCTTATTTTCTTTGCCTACATGTTGCATGATCTAGTTTTTGGTTATGTATTGGTGGTATGTTTTAAAGAATGCTACCCTTCATTCTTCTTGCTATGCTGACAAAGCTATGAAAATGATTCAATGGTTCAATTTCATTGTCCAGGTTCAATTCTTTATTAAATTGAATATACATCAGATTTATAACCTTATGTTATTAGCAGTTCTTTATTAATCTCTGATTCTACTGCAACTGTTTGTTTGGATTTTGTGTTTAGATTCAAGTCAACTCTATATGTATTGATATATCGGAACCCTTGTTTTGGATCGACTTTGTAATAACTGGCAGGATCCAAATTCGACTATTACCCCCAAATAATACAAGGAAAATTCGATAAATGTGGGTCACTACTAAAAAACACAATACATGGACACAAGAAGGTATATCAAATAGATCATCAAAAGATACAGAATAGTCAAACACAAGCAAGGGATTCAATATATTCGAAAGCACAAGGTCCCATAAATCTCAATGTACGTCGAACTGAAGCCCCAAACTCATAAATTTCTTTGAAAGTTTGGCGTTCAAGATTGAAGTTGAAAGCCCTCGATCCAATCAAGAAGATCAATAATGAATCTTCTTCCTTTACGCCCCGAATGAGAGAAAATACAGAAAAAACATAGCCAATCCCATCTATAAAGGCATATTTGGAAGTGACCTCAGGAAAAGCATTGGCAACAATACTAAGATCAACTTTGTACTTGACAAACCACTCTGAGTAACCCCTCTTCATTTCATAGACATTGAATTCAATCTCTGAATCATAACTTCCAATAAGATGCAAATGATCACAGGACTCACCAAAATAATCAAGTTTCCAACCCCACTTATCCGGTTTAGGCTTATTAACCTTTGGCATTACTCCAAGCTTTTCTTGATCAACATTGAAATACAAAACCTCACCTGTCATGTATTGGATCCAATGAACCGAACCATTCCAATAAACCCCATAATCAAAATCAACTTTGGCACTGAAAGGTTCCCCGGATACTCTCCATTTACGCGACTGAGTTGAGTATATCTCAATCTGCATAAGCCCTCTAGAAAATTCCGATTCTCGAACACAGACAACACTATAACGAGCAAATTTAGCATGATCAAAGGCAATGTTTACTCCATGTATGATCTTAGGAGCTCCATCCACAATACCAGGTTTGGGAAGTTTAACAAAGTTTTTGGTGGTTGGGTTGTAAATACAGCAATCATCAATACCATACCTATTAAACCAATTATTGGAATCCTCAGAGCTACAACAAAGTAGTAGTCCATTACAAGATTGACGAATCCAGAACTTGCCAGGGGAATTTGGGAATTCGAGCTTTTTGAATGGGGTGTTGATTGGATTTTGGAACTTTAAATGGATGTAATCAAATTCAGAGACCCTGGGAGTAGGGTGAAGTATACTTTCTGCAGGAAAAAATAATCCGACTGCAGGATTTGGGTTCGGATTGCGCAGAAGAATAAAACCTGGGCTGGTGATCAAAGAATTCCAGTGTTTGGACACTAACTTGAAACGCATGAGCGATTTTACGGGTAATCGTAACAATATTTGTTTTAAGAGGTCATCTACTGAAATCACAACCTGAGCCGAATCCATTTTCAATTACTATGAAAATAAAGTATACTGTACCATCACCTCATAAGCATAACGATGAAGATCTTGTAAGCAAGTACAAGTATAGTAGGCCTTGATCCGAAGCAGTTAGCGCCTAGAAAATGACCATCTTGTAAGCATATTGCAAACACTCTGCAAGCCGTTTTTGCAGGTGGACAATTGCAGGGACCTAGATTAGGAAAAAGAAGATCACATTATAACATATCTGAAGTCAGTATTTAATTAGCAATAATAGTTCTTGAATATGATGCAACTGTACAACGCCTAACAATATTATCGTAATTTCCAACTACATGAATCCCAGTGCAGGATTTGGGTCCGGGTTGCACAGAGGACTAAAATTTTGGTCAGAAATTGAACCCCACTAGTGATGATGTTATGGGTAATCGTGACAAAATTTGTTTTCAAGGTCATCTACTGAAAATACAACCTGGGCTAATCCCATTGTCACTTAACATGAAAACAAAGTAAAGCGACGTTGATTAAAGCGATATGGCACAAGAAACTTTATCCTTTCATCTCAGAAGCATATCGTCGAACACCTTAGAAGCAAAGTATGAGTACAGTAAGTAACTGATTCTAAACAAGTTGGGTATTAGAAACCGTACCTTCATCTCAGAAGCATTTGCTGAAAACTTTGCAGGTCTGATTAGAAGAATGACAAAGACAAATATAAATTAACAATATCTGGGTTAGAGGTACATAAATATCCAGCAACAACAGGTCTTGAACATTACCTCTTTTGTACGTTTTATGATGTGACTAAATCAGATCGACATTCTAAGTTGCTGGAGTTTAATGATACTAGGCTCTAGCAACGGTTTCCACATTTTTGGAAAGATCCATGTTTTTTGGAAAATTACATAAAGACCCTCTAACTTATATAATTACCAAAACCTTTGGTCACTTATTGCGAATTACCAATGCAGTCCCTTATATTTATGATACCTTGACAAGTAGACCCTAATCGATATGAATTTTGATAATTACACAATAATTAAGGAGGTCTGTGATTTTTTTTTTAAATTCATAGAACCCATATTAAAAATTTATGCATTGCACTTTAATATAAATGGCAAAAGTTCATTTTGGCCCTCGAAACCCCATTAATTACTCCTACTATCTCATTAGAAAATTATATGTTGAAATTCTGGTATTCAATTTTATCTAGTAGGAGATGAAATTGTCATATATTTTTAGTAACTAGTAAATAACACGTGCGTTGCACGTGAACCATATAATTTTTTTAAAATAATTCATATACAAATTTATTGTTCAATTTAGCAATAAATTGACTAATGAAATATAACTATTAAGCTACAATTATTTGAATAAAAATAAATTAATTGACATGAAAGATTTAGTAATTATGTAAACAAAGTTAGTTAAAAACTATAACGTTTTAAATAATATTTTGAGATGTTATTTTAAATAATAAAGAATTGTCCAAAAGGTTGAATCCCAAACCCCAAGGGCCCCCCATGCCCCGGCCCGACAGAGCTATGAGAGGAATAAATCATGGTAACCCAGTCAATCACAGGGGCTAGACCAGTGCCCACTGCGCACAAGGAGCCCCCCTCACTTGAGAGGTTGCTCCCACACTGCCGCTGGTGGGACTCGATCCTTGATTTAAATAATAAAGAATTGATTACATGAAAGGTTGAGTAACTTGTGACCTCGTTTAAATACTCCTTACATAAAAATATTGGGAACTTTGAAAATATCTTAAATAATATTTTAACTAACTAAATATTATTTAATAAATTACAATTATTTAAAAAAGTAGATATCAATTGACATTAAGGATTAAATAAATACATAAATAACTCCGTTTATTGAAAATAAGGTCTACTTTAGAATGTAATGAAATAAATTTTTTATATAAATTCGAAGGGATTCATTTTAACCTTAATTACATTTTATGCTAAATCAAAATAAGTAGATGTAAATTATTTCACCTTTTGATTTTCTTTATTATTATTGGAATTTTATTAAATAGTCACATCTCATTGATAAAAGATGTGAAGCATAATTTGACTATTAAAACAATAATATATGTTTAATTCTCTTTTTAATTTGACATGAACATTCCCTAGGTTATTTCAATTTTTTTTCTTTTAGCAATTTTTTTCTTGAATTTTCAAATATTTTTCTCCTCATTCATCGTGTGATTTATTGTGTTCCCTTTGCATCAAAACTCAACTAATGAAATATTAATTAATAAACTATAATTATTGATTATCATAAAAATCTACATAAATATTTAAAGAAATTAAGTCAATTAAAAATTAAACTTAAATAATAATGAAACTAAATAAACTCTTACATCAATCCATATCAATTTATGTAACATTTGTTTGATTTTGATAAATTGGACACATTGTTTCTTACTTTGTCTTATTGAAAAATGTGTATTTATAGTAGTAAATTTTATTCTGGCTCAAAATTTGGATACTTCTGTAGTTTCTTTTCTTACTTTTTAATTCCTTGTTTTACTTCTTCATTTTCTAACTTTACTATAATACATATTTTGTGTTAAGAATATTTGGTGGAAGTCAATTTTGAACCTTAATTTCGTATAAATAGGTTGACACAAATGATGCTTTCTTTTTTTGTTTGTTGCGATAATATTGAATGGGTCTTCTTTATTTTTAATACTAAGTCTTATTGTTAAAAATAAAATAGAACCGTAACACATATTGTAACACCCCATTTTAAAAATCATGCATAACATATTTTTGGCATATTAATATATTTTTATTTATTAATTTATTATTGCTAATTTATTTAATGTTTTAAATGAGTTTTACGTTAATCGAAATAACGAGCTAATATTTTCTCGAGTTTGAAAAGTCTTGCAGGATAGCTACCCGAAGAAACCGAGTTCGATCGTGATGCACTCGACATGCATATGTTTTTATGAACGAACGAAAAATAGATAAGTTGCATTTGGTCAATAATTAAGTAGATTTCTTTAATTATATTGTTATGTGCAACAATTATGTGACCTACATGATGAATTAATTTGAAAGAAAATGCATGCATAATTACCATAATTATACTTGAATGTGCATGACATATTAGATGAAAATCACACTCAACCTCCCATATCCCATCAAATCAAATAAGATCAAGACTACAAGTCATTACATATCTTTATATATATATATATGTATATATTGCAAGAGATAAATATACACACACATACATATATATATATATTGCAAGAGATAATCATACACATCTTTATATATACATATATATATATATGTATCTATATATAATGCAAGATATATGTGTGTATATATATATATACATGTATAACACATGTATCATACAATATTTCTATACATATAAATAATGCATAAATGCTCTTTAAATCATTTTTCACCCTTCATATATCTCCCACTTCTCTCTAACACTCCTACTCTCTCTCACTTATCTCTAACACCCCTACTCTCTCAAGACTTCACTTTTCCTTAAAAAAAATCCTCTTTTCCAAAGGAGTTAAAGAAGCAAGAATATAGAAAGTAAAAGGGAAAAGTGTGCTCAAGTGTAGGATTTTATTTTACTTTGAATTGGTGGTTTTTTTAATTTCTTTTGCTAAACTTCATCATTTACTTCTTTAAAATCATGATTAAGTTGCTAAAAATTGATTGCATGTATGATCTAAAGAGAGATGTCTCATATGTGATGAGTTTTTGTTGCATGTGTTGTTTTATGGGGTTGATTGTGAAAATATGTCTTTATTTGGAATTAAGGGTGCAAATGCATGTTGAAAGGGGTATTGCATGTATGATTTCTTTACATAAACTCATTGCATGTGTGATTTAAAGATAAATCCCCACAAAATGAAGAGTTTTTGTTGAATAATTTGCTTTTTATGGTTGATCTTCAAATAAGTATCATTTTAAATGTTGATGGTGTGAATAAGTGTGAAAAATGGCTTTGCATGTTTAATTTTCTTACCTAAAACTATTGCATGTATGATTTGAGAGTGATCTCCTAGACGTATGATGAAATTTGTTGAACATTTTGTTAAATGTGATAGATCTAAAAAAATATATCATTTTGAGTGTTGATTGTGAAATTGCATGTTGAAATTGACTTTACATGTTCGATTATCATGTCTAAACTTGTTGCATGTGTAATAATATGATGTTGAGGTGGTTTTATTGAGGATGTTTGGTTATAAAACTTGGAAGTGCATTTTTATTTTTAGGAAATATGTGAAGTTGAGCAGTTTGTGAAGAATCCTGAAAATTTGATAAATGTGGATCACTACTAAAAAACACAATACATGGGCATAAGAAGGTATATCAAATAGACCATCAAAAGAAACAGAATAGTCAAACACAAGCAAGGGATTCAATATATTCGAATGCACAAGGTCCCATAAATCTCAATGTACGTCGAACTGAAGCTTCAAACTCATAGATTTCTTCGAAAGTTTGGCGTTCAAGGTTGAATCTAAAAACCCTCGATCCAATCAAGAAGATCAAGAATGAATCTTCTTCCTTTACGCCCCGAACGATAGAAAATACAGAAAAAAGATAGCCCATTCTGTCAATAAAGGCATATTTGGAAGTAACCTCAGGAAAAGCATTGGCAACAATAACAAGATCAACTTTGTACTTCACAAACCACTCTGAGTAATCCCTCTTCATTTCATAGACATTGAATTCAATCTCTGAATCATAACTTCCAATAAGATGCAAATGATCACAGGACTCACCAAAATAATCAAGTTTCCAACCCCACTTAGCCGGTTTAGGCTTATTAACCTTTGGCACGACTCCAAGTTTTTCTTGATCAACATTGAAATATAAAACCTCACCTGTCATGTATTGGATCCAATGAACCGAACCATTCCAATAAACCCCATAATCAAAATCAACTTTGGCACTGAAAGGTTCCCCGGATACTCTCCATTTACGTGACTTAGTTGAGTATATCTCAATCTTCATAAGCCCTCTAGAAAATTCCGATTCTCGAACACAAACAACACTATAACGAGCAAATTTAGCATGATCAAAGGCAATGTTTACTCCATGTATGGTCTTAGGAGCTCCATCCACAATACCAGGTTTGGGAAGTTTAACAAAGTTTTTGGTGGTTGGGTTGTAAATACAGCAATCATCAATACCATACCTACTAAACCTATTATTGGAATCCTCAGAGCGACAACAAAGTAGTAGTCCATTACACGATTGATGAATCCAGAATCTGCCAGGGGAATTTGGGAATTCGAGCTTTTTGAATGGGGTGTTGATTGGATTTTGGAACTTTAAATGGATGTAATCAAATTCAGAGATCCTGGGAGTAGGGTGAAGTATACTTTCTGCAGGAAAAAATAATCCGACTGCCGGATTTGGGTTCGGATTGCGCAGAAGAATAAAACCTGGGCTGGTGATCAAAGAATTCCAGTGTTTGGACACTAACTTGAAACGCGTGAGCGATTTTGCTGGTAATCGTAACAATATTTGTTTTAAGAGGTCATCTACTGAAATCACAACCTGAGCCGATTCCATTTTCAATTTATGAAAATCAAGTTTACTGTACCATCACCTCAAAAGCATATCAATGAAGATCCTGTAAGCAATCATAAGTATAGTAGACCTTGATCCAAAGCAGTTAGTGACTAGAAAATGACCTTCATCTCGTAAGCATATTGCAAACACTCCGCAAGCAGTTTTTTCAGGTGGACAATTGCAGGGACCTAGATTAGGAAAAAGAAGACCACATTATAACATATCTGAAGTCAGTATTTAATTAGCAATAATAGTTCTTGAATATGATGCAGCTGAACAACGCCTGACTGAATCAGAGTCACAAACTGAGTTGGTTAGCTTGCGAATACTCATAGGGTTGGTCCAGCAGAAAATTCTTAAATCTCGCATTATAGGAAATTACTAGGATTCGTCACAGATAGCTGACGTATGTCGACTTGAGTTCATTCTTCATTACAACTTATCTTATTCAAATACCATGTATTATAAATAATGTTTAGAAAAAATTAAATCCCAAGTACAAATTTTAACTGATTATCTACCCCAAAATGTTTGTCCCATGATACAAGTGAGCATTTGTCGTAATTTCCAACTATTTGAATCCCAGAGCAGGATTTGGGACCGGGTTGCGCAGAGGACTACAAATTATGGTCAGGAATTGAACCCCACAAGTGATGTTAGGGTAATCATGAAAAGATTTGTTTTCAGAGGTCATCTACTGAAAATACAACCTGGGCTAATCCCATTGTCACTTAACATGAAAACTAAGTAAAGCGAGGTTGATTAAAGCGATATGGCACAAGAAACTTAACACTTTCATGTCAGAAGCATATCGTCGAACACCTTATAAGCAAAGTATAAGTACAGTAAATACTGATTCTAAACAAGTTGGGTATTAGAAACCGTACCTTCATCTCAGAAGAATTTGCTGAAAACTTTGCAGGTCTGATTAAAAGAATGACAAAGACAAATTTATAAATTAACAATCTCTGGGTTAGAGGTATATAATTATCCAGCAACAACAGGTCTTGAACATTACCCTTTTTGTACGATTCCTGATGTGAACAGATTGACATTCTAGTTGCTGGAGTTCAATAATACTAGGCCACAACTTGCTCTAGCAACGGTTCCACATCATTTGAAAGATCCACGCTTTTTCGAAAATTACACACAGGCCCTCTAACTTATATAATTACCAAAACTTATGTTCACTTATTGAGAATTAGCAGTACAGTCCCTTATATTTATGATATCTTACAATTACACTCACTAAGTGTTCAATTTTTATTATACTAGCATCTCTGCACACGGTACTCGTGTGCATAATTATTTTTAAATATAATTAAAAAAAATATTATAATTTCTAGAGAGAAAAATGGAGATTTGAGAATAGAGGGGTGGTGGTTGGAGATTACGTGGGTTTTAAATTGCACATCCCAAGGGTATTTTTGACAAACTAAAAAATGGTATGACAACTACCCAATCATGATAAAATCTCTATTTTACCCTCAAAATTATACTTAGATTATCAAATTATAAAAAGACAAAAGGCTAAAATCTGTAAAATGTCCCAAAATAACTTCCATTTTAGATACAAAAAATTGCTTTCTTTTTATAATAGTATAGATAAATAATTTTACCTCTTGTAAACCTAACAAGTAGCCCTTGTGAAAGTGTGTTCGTGATTCCTAATAAACGAGATGAGATTTTGATAATTACACAATAATTAAGGAGGTTTATGTATAATTTTTCTTTTTTAAAATTCATAGAACCCATATTAGAAATTTATGCATTGCACTTTTAATACAAGTTGCAAAGTTCATTTTGGCCCTCGAAACCCCATTAATTACTCCTACTATCTCATTAGAAATTTATATTTTGAAATTCTGATATTCAATTTTATATAGTAACCCTATATGTAAATCCACAATTAGAGCATGAAAGAATGTTATTGATTCATTCCCAGAAGAAGGTTTGTTGGAGAGAGTGATCTAAAGTAAGCCCTTTGAGATTTTTACAAATTTCTAATACACCCCTTCATATCTTGAAAACTCAAAAAATAGTGGGTTAAAATTGTAAAGTGCTTTTACTAGCAGGAGATGAAATTGTCATATAATTTTAGATTTCAAACAGAAATCTCATGTTTCAAGAAAAGTTCCCACATATTCCTCCAAGTACTTCCAATAAATCTACACAATTCTACATTGTGTTTGACAAAATAAAATTCCTTTAAAAGAACTCTTTTTAACCATTGTAAATCTTGTAATTCCAGTTGCAAATTGCTAACTGGATTATACATATTTTCTTGAAAAAGAACACAAAACAAAACCTCTCATCATAAATTAACCCAGAGCACAAAATTTCAAAGCTAGTTCATAAAATTCCCAACAAAATTTGCACTTGTGCACACAGATAAATGACATGCTTCGACTGATATTCTCAGCTCACCTGTCAACACAACTGCTCGACTTTGGCAATCACGTTTTTGGGGTATAATTTTCAGAGATATTCCCTAAGGCTTTCGCCACTCAGAGATTCCATTTCCTTTAGAATCTCTTGTGCAAGAGACTTGACAGGTAGCTCAACATCCTCGAGCAATTCACCTAAGAAGGGTATAGTTTCTGGTAAGAACTGCAAATATTCCTCCTTCAAATTCTCCACTAAATACTTGACTATTCTCAGACCCAAGATGCGGGCCCGTGTTTTCTCACTTCGAGTTTGCATTAATACCTGCATATATACAATTTATATTATTCCTTGATCAAAATACTATCACCCATCTAGGGTTGTGATAAGATAACAGAGTTACATTCTTGTATTAAAGAATTTAAAGTCATTATATCTCAGTATTTGTCATAGACTTTTAATATTCATGATATTCCAAATAACTAAACTAGATTATTTCATATGGCACTAAGAAAAATAGTCAACATGATGCCTAAACATGAAAATCATTATTCACTAATCAAAACTTCAGCTAAAGCATTAGCTTTTCTTTTTATCCCACTAAACTGCTTTAGGAACTTCAAAATGAATGTAAAATAAACAAATGTGAAAAGGAAAAGAGAGGAAAATCGAAGAACATATTTTCGTCACCTCATGATTCAGTGGCTTCCATAAAAGGTCTGAGCCAGCAGAAACAGCCATTTGACCAACACAGCTCACCAACAAATCATCCACTTCTTTTACAGATGGTATATTAGGATGATTCTCAATAGATTCTGGGGGATCCATGATAAGCTGTGACACTATGGGTTTCAAAAGAACCTGGAAGAAACATGAAAATCAACAAAAAGAATCAAACAAGGAAAACAGAGAATATCTAAGGCGACTGAAGTGCGCAAACTATGTAGCATAGATAACTACTCATGGAATTGTATAGATGCCGTAAATTTACTTGCACAATACAAGGTATAAAAAAAGTTATGAGATCACTGAACATTAGCAGTATCAAAATACATTAAGGCAATGGCCATGTAACAGAAATATATAAAGTTTCCATAAAACAAGCCATGTTAGTCGTACGGTTGATGTATTGCAGAAAATCTTCCTATGTATTTCAACCTAGCTAAGCCATTTACGAAATATCTGAAGTAATCATCTTGTCAGATAGAATGGCAACATTGCGACATAGTACACGATAGAAAAGCTTCAATGTTATTGGGGGTTAACATAAGCTAATTCAGTAATTTGATGAATTCATTGGATTGGGCTTGATCATTTCTTTTTATGAGATAATCATTAATCTAAAAGCCCGGTAAAAATAACAAGGCAAGGTTTTATTCGACTCTACTAGTCTTCTGGCCATTTGATATCACAAAATCCTGATTTTCCAAGCTTTACTTCAGAAATCAATATTCCATTTCAGTTGAAGACATTAAAAATAAGAATTATGAGACGGAAAGAGGGTTTGTGGGGACAACGCAATGCCTTCATCGAGTCGTGACCCACATAGGCATTCATAAAACACGGCCAATGGCAACACATGTCAAATGTTTGAAAAACAGCAGAAGCTAGGCATGAAGAAGAAGCATCTTTTAAATAGCAAAGTAGGAAATTGGCCTTGCCTGAAAATTAGAAGAATCAAGAAACTTCAAACTTCCAGTATCGTAGAGAAAGCATTTGTGCAGAGACGACAAAATCAAAGACCGGATATGCCACAGTTGAAGAGATAATGCACCATCACTGTCCTTTGTGCTACTGCTAAGTTTAGCCCTCTTCTTTTTCTGAGTCAGCCCAGTTTTTGTTTCTTCGTTGTCAACAAGATCTCGAATACAGCCATCCAGTAAGTACTTGAAGTATGGGACAAACAAGGACCTGATGTAAAATATAGTAATATATGAATTTGACAATTAACTAAATAAAGATACGGAAGGCATATGAATTCGTGCAAAAATATAAAAGAACTACAAAAAGTACCAAATGGTCATGCACATGGTTGTTAAAATGCACCTTAGACATGCAAGATCCAATTTCATATGAATAAATATCATTTTCCCTTTAACATTTAAATGGAGAAGCCCCACTGATGATGAACCAATAATTGCTACACATAAAGCAAGTTTGAAATTTCTAGAACAATGCAGACCTCTTGCAGTTGTAACGAATTCATAAAGGACCCACTAATTTGCAATTAGCATACAATTTATCTTGTTAAAGAAAGATTGGGAAATAGGCATTTAGAGTTCCATGATGTTTACAGGTTTCTCATAGTTTTCATATTCTTTTATTCATGTCCATCATATGAAAGAGTAATTATTCGTATCTTGCTCATTACTTTATTTAGGTGTCAATATAGAATCTAAAATTCCATTAGGCATAGGATTTCTTACAAGTACACCGACTTCCTATGGACTTATCCTAGGTGCAATGCCCATGAAATCCAGGTATGACACCTCATTTTGTTCTTTATTTTCCTAATTGAAAGAAAAATACATTAGGAGCAAGGGATATATGCTCCCAAATACACCTATATCGAGAACCTAAATTATTTTGATATCCACATCACAACCAAACTCATAAATTACACTCCAAATTTAGCCATTGTCAACCAGTCATCTGATGCAGTAATCAAATTAACGCAATTGCAACAAAATCATCATCTCCAAGAACTCAACACAGCATGAACTACCAAAGAAATGAGTAACTAACTCACCGATGACTTTCAGCAAGTTTATTGACCAAGCTGTAGAAAGTGATGGCCCGATTATTAGCTTTCCCCTGGGTATTTTCATCACCTTCCACATTAAGACCTGACCATTCAATAGTCTTGATGAAAAGAGGCCTGAACATAGTCTCAGTAAGTTTCATAGTCAGTGTGACTACAGTAATGATGACATTCTGCTCAACAACATCAATGTTCTCAATCGAGGAGGGGTTCTGATGGCGTAGATCAAGAGCTAGCAGGCATAAGTCGAAAACTTTTGCATGATAAACACCAATTGATGATCTATCCATTGAACCAACCAAGTTTCCAAGCATTTCAAAAACAATTGATAAACTTGACTCCCCAGATTTAACAGCATCAGAGTACATGGACAATACAGGTGGGAGCAGAAGTCGAACCTAATGAAAGAAACTAAAGTCAGTTGAATTACAAAACTTGTGTATTGAGACAGAAAGCAAGTAATGTAAAATCATAAGACAATTAAGAGGATGTTCGGCTAAGCTTATAATCTAATATTAGTTCTGTATTTTTTGATAAAACAGTTTATAAGCTGTCAAAATAAGCCGTCATGAACCTAGAAGCACCTAAAAAATGTGCTATTTTTTAAGAGCTTATTAGATAAAGAGCTCATAAGCTCCAACATCTAATAAGCACTAAGAGCCAAACACCTTCTAAGTGAAGATACTCACTGGGATCTTTTCAGTAATAAGCTTGCGCACGGCATCAGCTTTCAACTTCAACTTCAGCTCTGAGGAGAAGGACAATGGATGCAACACTACTAGTCTCAAAATGTCACCCAAGTATGGATTTAGAAAACCAGCGAGCTTGCTGACAACCGCTTCCAAGGTTAGCAGAATAGCAATGAAGAATGAGTCTGCTGAATTTGCAGACATTGAAGAAACATCACGAGATTTCTTCAGCACACTTTCCATAACACTAGGAAGTTCAGCCAGTGCCTTTGGTCCAAGTGCATTAACTAAAGCACCAGTTGCCCGAAGGCAATGACTAGACAGAGCATAGTTGTCTGAAGAGATTCTTTTACATACAGATCCAAGGCACATGCTAAAGACACTATCTTGTGAAGAAAACCTATTAGCTAAAACTTCAAAAGCTGATACTGCAGCTAGTTTCAGGTTAGTACTCGAAACATCATCAGGGGCATCAATTAGTGTCAATATCGTCAAGCATAAGTTATCAAATGATTCTAGAGAAGTCTCATCCAGATGCAGCCATGAGTTTCTTAAGCTTGAAACCAAACCTTTCTTGTCACTCTTTGCATTTGCACCTGAGTCCTTCACCGTCTCACATAAAAGCCCAAGAGCCTGTTCAAAAAGAATTAAAGGATGAGTAAAATAAACACCTCAAAAATTATAATAATGAAAACGGGAAAATATATGTGGATGCACGTGTGGTGTGTGTGAGTGAGAGAGAGAGAGAGAGAGAGAGAGTCTTAAAGCCATTGCAAACACTGACATTAGATTTACAGACAATAAAGCTTGCCAAACAAATAAAACATCTAAAATTCAAAGTAAGGTCACTTATCAAATGCACATGTACATGCTGTATTTGCCAAATGTTAGCACTTTAGTTTGGTTGTAACTGCTCCAATGCAAAACATCTCTCAAATTAAAGCGTCTTTACCTTCTGTCTCACGTTTTTATCCGCATGGCCAATCAATTTAATGATGACTTTAAAATAGGTTGACGGTTGAAGTCCTTTTGTAAGAGTTTTTAGAACTGCACGGATGTACTCCTTCAGTTCACTCTTGATGACAGCTGGAACACTGATATTATTTTTCTTAGAGTCAACGAATTGCAAATGGAATACAACTTGCTCCATAAGTTCACCAACCATCGTCTGCAGAATTTCAATTCCAATCGACATAGAAACATGAGTTGGTGCAAATATGTACAAGAATAAACTCTAATTCTTACTTCAATACTATAACAAGTAAAAAAATTAGGGAATATTCCAAGAACAAAACCAACAAGAGTTAAATTATACTCCATTACAATTGCCCTTTATCATTATAGCATGTTAAAGTCATGAATAAATTAAAATGGACCTTTATCCATTTGTCATTTTTCTTAAGAAATCTCATCAGTGTGAAACCTGCCGATTAATGTAAGTAATATAAGACAAGAGAACAGTATCATTGTATTCTCGCTTAAGGTACTTATAACTGCAAATGACAGCTCATGAACTGGCAGATAATGCCTAAGAAATCCTAAACATATGTTCATACCTGAATGTTATTTAAATCTTCTCCAGAGTCAAACTTGTAAGAAATTTCAGGATCTCGCAGCTTGTCGGCGATAAACTGCATTGCAACCACCATTTGCATAATTGTTTTTTCATTCAAATTATTACTTCTGATTTTCTGAAGTGCTAAGATGAGAGAAGGAAGCCAAATCGTGCAAGAATACTGCTCACAGAGCTGCACAGAAAATTCATACTCCCACTGCTTATTGATTACAGAGGTTAAGTTATCCAGAGAAGGCTCATTTACAAATAAGTTTTTCCTTGAGACTAATGAGTGGAAAAGTAGGAACAGCAGTGAACCCATACTTCTAGCCTCGTCTAGAGTCCTGGGAGAGAGAACTTATCAACAAAAGCTACATGCAAAAAATCATAATGATGATATGCAACTTTACCTCAGTATGTGTGTAATAATGGAAAGTCTCCGATGTTCTGCAACTTGTGGCAATATGTTCACAAAAATCTAAGAGTTCAACAGTGTCAGAAACTTGTTTTGTGAAAAAAAAAAAAAGAAAATAGCTGCTAAGGATGTACGGAGAAGAACTTCAGTACTTGAGCAAATGACTAGATTTTACGATGATATTACCTGAAGTAATTGTTCAGTATCGTTGGTCCTGGATAACCAGCATGGTACAATTGCTGAAACAAGGCCTTCAAACACACGTTGTGAATAGCTATCCCACTACAGATAAATTAATTCGCTTTTTGTCAATTTCAGACATGGTGATAGAAGTAAAATAAGTCGGACTAAGATCTAATTTACAGCACTAATGTTCAACATTATTAAAATTCCGACCATGATGGTCGTATGCTGCAATTAACAGCCAGAACTCCAGAACTTTGATAATTTTCGTTAGAAAATGACTAATTCACTAATTAGTGTTGAGGGACCAAATGGCAGCCCATCATCATAGTGTAAAAAGAAACAAGAATAAATAATCAAAAAAATCAGGAGTATGAAATGCAGCCACATCCAACAAAACAGCCAACCTGTAATACAGTAGATTCCGCAATGGCATTGAGAATATCTAAAATTCTGTCCAACACTTTATCAGGAACGATCTTTGCGAGAGTAGTTATTAAAGAAAACACGTTATTGCGGGTAACGGCATCATTCGAAGAACGGGCACAACTGACTAACAGTTGTAAGTCAAAATTATAAGTGATATCCTGTTATGAAGAAAGTGGAACTTGTGATCAGAAAAAGAAAAGCTATATCAAGTAGGAACTCAAAGAGAACCATATATATATAAAAATAAAAGAGGGGTTAACCTTATTCAGAATATTATTTCCAATGGATGCGGTGATATTTTCCAAAGTTAACAGCAGAGTTTGCTGAATGTAAGCTGTATCCTGGTCTGTAGCATTATGCATCCACTCATCATTCATAAATACCAAGTGGAGAAGCTTAAATAATGGACCAATAAGTGATGTTCTGCAGAAAAGACAATCATAGCTTAACTAGTAGACCAGTTACAAGAGTATTATAGCCAAAAGAGAGCATACAGAACTAAAAATCTACGCCGAGCATGTAAAATCGAACCTGTTTTCTATGTCTTTCTTCATTCGCAACACGTCAAGAAAAGCACTTATAAAAGATAATGAATTTTCTCTGTTCTGGGTTGCATCATTACGTTGATCGAGATTCTCGAGTTCGGCTGATTTCTTTTGCTTCTTCCCTGGTGCTAATCCAACTGAACCAGCTTTCTGATTCAAAATGGAATCAAGAACTCTTCCAACAATTGAGCAATTTAGCTGCAAGATGCCAAGAAAGTCATATTTCAGGACATGCATGGGAATAAAACAAATGAAACCTAAGTTTAAACATTGTTGAACGATATACAACAATAAAATCCTTCATGCTTACAAAATCTTGGAAGGAAACAAAATATCAGTGTATTATTCTTACATGATAAATAAACACAATGAATAGCAAATTGGGAAAATATAATCACGAATAGGAGGAAATTCAATACGGCCTAAGACACTTTATACTTATCTCAAGACTTTGCGACTGGAAAATACATGATTAATACAAGGTTGTGACAGTTATGAGAAACCTAATCATTTTAAGGCCAACGAACTCGCAAGTAAGACGCCGATACCAGACTGATCAGTGGACAAAAATGGAAGTCTTTCATGATCAACCTTAGATCATTAAGGTCAACATGGCTGATTTAATAGGCATATGCTGATTATATCCATTAGGCTCTAGTAAAACGATTTTCCAATGTTTTAAATTCTTGGGAGTGCAATAATTCAAAAACTGCAAATGGTCACTTTTCTATCTATAACAAAACTTGACAGTCGAGGTACATTTGGGGAACTTAACTTAGAGTAACATATATTAATTCGCAACAGAGCAGAGGGAGCATACATTAATCCGCAACAAGGTATCTCTAGTGTAGTTCTGCACATCACCATTGCCAGTTCGAAAGAGAACCAAAAGACTACAAAATATAAGTTCCTGCACGAAACATAAAACAATAAGTGATATCTAAACAAAAGAATACACAGTAACATGGAATTTATTCTAAAGAGAAAAAATTGCTTTTGTTTGTTCATGATTTTTAATTCAGGGTCACAAAGTAAAGCATGATAAATATTATGTTCCCGCAGATGTTAACTTTAAACTTATCAATAAAGTTCAATATGCAAGTACCCACATTGCCTACAGCCAGAGACGTAGCAGCAGTTCCTATTATGTTTTCTTTGTCAAATAAGCTTATTCCCATGCATTTTGACCCAGTTAACTATGTGTGCGTATCATAATGTCAAAAGAACACGGTGAATAGTGAAATGAACTCAACCTGAGTTTCAATCTTCATATCTCCATAAAGGGGACTGCTCAGGTTTCTCAAAATTGTCATACATGGCTCTAGAACTGCAGGGTCTTCAGCACCATTTACCTAAACATGCAACTTTAATAATAGTTCGACATATAATTAAAAGATTGACTAGAATAAAAGGATAATGAAAGCTGCTAACCCATAAAGTCTTTAAAATGAAATCCCCAAAGTCAGGCCCTTCATAAGATGGTGTCCGCCTAGAACCGCTCTGGAAAACAAATAAAATTATCTATGAAATAATCTGTTGAAGTTTAAGTGTGAACATAAAACATATCTTAGAAAACTTACTTCAAGCAAAAGGCACAAGATGTCAACTTCACTTTTCGACAACTCACGACACAATTCATCCCCAAGATAATATCGGTGACGCCTTTCCAACAGATCGTTTAATAATGATCCCACTCCAGGCATGGACAATAGTTTACTTCCAACACCCTTGACTATAGAAAGAAGCTCCAGCTGTAAGAAAGACCACATAAATATGAAAAGCAGTGCGTTAGGCAACTCAAATGAGTACCGAATCAGAAAACAGGATATCCAATATGTTACATATTATAGAACAGAATATTTGATAAAGTACATAATTAGATGGTGAGACAAAAAGAAATGTACTCTCTTGGTGTTACATTAAATCTAAAAGAAGCAACCAAAAACTGAAAATCACTTTGTACACACAAACCTTTGCTTGCGCAGAAAGTCCAAGTGCATAGCGTAGAATGAATCGCAGGGTTTCATCTTTGTTCTGCTCAGTAAATCTGAAAATTTACGTCAAAAACAGTATAAATAGACAGGACAAAACTTTAAACCGCTTTGCTTTAGAGATTAAAGTTTAAAACACTGAACAAACAATAAGATTATAAAAGATATCTAGATCAACTTTATAGATAAAATTCAGCACATCTATAATTACTGAGAGTCACAAGGTAAGGAAAGGGAAAAGGGAAAAATAATAATGCTTTTCACTTGATAAAATTGATAGCTGCTATTACACACTGCATTTTCAGCATTATTATGCACACACATTCCACTAGGTAACAGGCGATTAAATGGATAAATTGTCAACCTCGTGTTTATATCCTGATGCACTAAGAGGCTGTCAGAAGACGAACTGAGCATAGATGTGAAAAAAGAGGCAAGGACATTTTTGTCTGACAATATAATCTTCTTTTGATGAATAATTAAGCGTGACAGCTCAAGAAAATGCAACCGGACTCCATTGTTACCTGCAATATACAGAATTAGAAGACCAAATAAAAGAACAATCAGGCATGTTAGTAAAGATTAAATGTTACTCTGAGATACCATTTCTGCTAAAGCGGGACGATTGTTCAAATAACTCCTCAATGCAGCTCATGGCAGCCACCCGTACATCCTAGTCATAACATCAGTTCAAGAATTGATGTGGTTCAAGTACTAATTATCAAAATCCAACAGTTTCTAATCTGAATACCAGTATTTTAAGAAAAAAAACGATAATAGCATAAGCCTAATCGGCACAGCCCAAATAACCAACAAAATGAGAAAATATAGAAGTAATTGGCTTAAGAAAAGAAACAAGGAAAAGGAATAAAGATCTAAAACCTGGTTATCACTTGAGAGCATAACAAGAACTGAAGGGAATTCCTCAAGGAGTTTAAGGGCTAATTTCTCATCTAACTGAGAATAAATATGTCCAAAAGAACGAAGACTCTCAATTTGGGCCGCATAGGGAACACCTGAGAATTCAGTGCATCCAAAGCAAAAGACAATTAGATAAGACACCTGGAGTGAAAGACACATCCGTATGTCAAGAAAGAACACGAATAAATAAAGAGCAAATACTTTGGAGCTACAAACAGAGATCAACTAAGATTCACTACCCCAAAAAAACTGACATGGGTTTATCAAATTGACACCAGATATTCACGATTAGTATACTTTCCAAAGATAACCCTTTCTAACTAAACCTTAAAGGATCATTTCTAATCATAGTTGTCTACCTATTTACAGCAAAAAAACAAGAGTTTAAATTTAGGCCAAATTCGTAAGAAGATAAGGATATTAACCAAAATCAGTTTCCTCCTAGCCTACACAACTAATTAAACCCTGTCAAACGAAAAATACAAAACAAAAAAATAATAATAAAAGAACTAATATGATAAGCTAAATTATAGCTGTCAAGATAAACCTCGCTATACCACATTAGCAAATATATCATATAGCAAAATAGTCTTGTACTACAAGGGTGATAGCAATACACCATAGAACTAGGTTCTTCAAAATATATCTTTTTAGAAAGAAATACTCTCACATTGTCTTAAAAATGAATTAAATGAATGCAAGACTCTGATGAACTTCTAGAAGCTATAATAAAAATTACCACATAAATGTTGAACATGTTAATAAATGCACCTCACAAGTAACATTTTTAAGTCTATTACTGGAGAGACTTCATCTAATGGCGAAAATCAATAACTCTTTATTGTTACATTCTTGTGTTCCACCAATCAAAGACAAACTAAACACGATAACATGGATCTTGTTATGTTTGTTTTCCTTATACTCCTACACTTCTGTCAAAAACTGGGGCTTTCCAATGTCACCTTTTAAAGATCATCATGTGATACACATCAGCCAGATTTAGGAGGACTAACGAGAACACAAAAGAAGAAGGAACGGAAATGGCAAAACAAACCTTCTTCCACAAACAGGTTCAACATTATTCGCGCCATAGGCATCTTTAATTTTGTAGATAGGTACTCCAGATGTTCTCTGAAAGTATCTTTAGTGTTGTTGCATGCAAAGAATGAAAATAGATCATGAAGCATGCATACCCATTTCCCCTTCATATCCTGTGACAAAAGCAAGCTTAATGCCCTAGAACAGTCTGTCGAAAACAGGTATATACAATAGCACAAAAAGGTGAAAGATACCAACCAAAGACACATCCTTAGGTGCTGTTGCAACAAAAGCTTCTGATAATCTCAAAAACAAGCAAGCAAGAATCTCAGCATTGAGGTCTTTGTTGTTATTGCTAATAAGAACCTCTAGAATTCCTTTGCAATCACGATCCCGGATTCTCTTCCTTGACTGAGTTATATAACGGCGCGTCACTAGTTACTTTCTAGTTTAGAAAACAGATAACATGAAAATGCAGTATAATATATTTACCTTCTCTGTGTGTATCCCCAGAGGCTCCAGCTTTCCCCATTCATTCTTGAGAATTGGAAAGCAAGAATCAAAAAATGCAGAAAACTGGCAAACATCTGCAAGTGAAAAGTAACATAGAAATTAAGCATGATATCTCCATAATTTCATTGCATGAAAGAGCATTGCATTCAAAGTTAGTAATAACAAAAAAACAGTACATATATATATATATATATTATAATTAGGATAAGAAACCTTATTGATACATATTGATGTAAGACACATCTGTAAGAGAAAAAAAGACCAAGATTCATGAATTTCGGTAAAAGGTTTAGAGAAAAGAACTAAAAAGTAATTGCTACAAGAACATACTAAAAAATTGTAGTATTATGATATACTGCGCCATAACACCTTCATTCAGAAACAGGGAAACAAGCAGCTAACCTAATTACGAATGTAAAAGCAGCCAATGATTCAATATTCATTTTGCAGTCTTTTGACAAGTGATTATGACATTATAGAACAGGAAAAGGTATGTTATCCTTACCAGGGCTTTGGCTCGATAAATAACAACTGATAGGTTTTCCCCATCCTACTGGGAATCTAGCTCAAATGAAATTGCAATAGTGAATTACGAAATTGCATTAGTGAATTACGAGAAGTTGATATTAGTCTAGTGAAAGATTCAAGTTCAAAGGTACATCTATTTAAAATTCTTCTACCAGAAGGACTGGTGATAAACGAGAACCTTTTTGTTGTGCATTTGAGTTTACTCTCATAAAACTTACAACCTAAGTTATTTTGCTCGTCTTAAAAATCCATAGCACACGTACCATCACTTGCATATCTAAGCAAAATCCACTTATTAAAAGGATCTTCGAAATTCTGCTTCATTGGTGCATCAACTTGTAGGTTAGTCCAAATTAATGTGAGAATCATCATAACTTTTAGGCAATAAAATGATGTAATATTTACCCATTTAGCATTTCACCATCAATAACCAAAATTGCACATTAGAGTCAAAGCTACGATAATAGAAAAGGGCACTTGATATCCGGTATAAATAAAGAAGTCTTTTTCTACAACATATAAAAGAGAAGCACATTTACCCTTTTTCAACATCTTCAATGATTGCAGCAAAATCAAGAAGGATAATGTCTTTGACAGCTCATGGGAGTTGCAGCATTCAATAAGCCAAGGAATATATTCCTCAGGATTTGATGAAAATGTCTCCGCCAACTTACTGACATTCTCAATATTGAATGAAATTATGCTTCCGGCTTCCAATTTCTGCAATCATTTGAGGTTTGAAACATAAATAATAAAATACTGTCTCAACTTTCCAGGAAAAATATCAGTATGCTGGAAAATTAATTTCTGCACCCAAAATCATATGAGCATACTCATTACTAGGCACCTCATATATATATGCGTACATACATGTGGGATGCCCTAAAGTAAAAATATTAAAGCAAAACTTTGAAGATGAGCAATAACTTATACTTATTCCCACATCCACTCTTATTGGAAAACAAAATGTAACTATGCAACAAGCCTACATAACTGGTCCAGATTTAGAAAGTCTGGAGTAACGTAGGAATACATAAAATACGAGCTTGATCAATTTATCCATTAAAGAAAACTACATTACAGGAATCTTTTAGTTACCCAGATAGCATCATGGTTGAACCGAAGCCATAAAAACAGAAAAAGAACTATAATAGTTGAAGATTTAAACTGTATTGATAAATATATTAGTTCAGTTGTATATGTCCGTACTAATTAAAAGAAGTGCTACCGTTAACTCCCACACAAAGATTAATCATCTAACAAGTCAAAAGAATTATACCAAGTCAATTTTTACCAAAATGGATGTGATATTTAAATACAAAAACATCAAAAAGGGGCCACTTATTTTCTTTACTGAAGTCGAACGGCATTATTTTGTAAGTAACCCTAAATGCCACATAATTTATCAGCTTGCATTGTCTTTCTTAAGATACTTACCTTCTCTGAGCCAGGAAGATGAACAAGGTTCTTATAGAAAGGGCATTTCAACTCTGTAGCTAATTCCAAAGCCTTCAAGTTCAATCTCTGAGTCTGGTTAAGACAGCATGTACATAAAATAAGCAGCCAAATCCTCATAGCTTATCTATTACAATATCGGACAGGAATAAGTATTTCAAAGTGCGGAAACCTTGGGTCGAATTAAAACTAAGGGGAAAATTGTTGTTGCTAATGTCATTGCATAGTGTTCCTGATCTTTGAGATTTGTTATAATTTGTTGCAGGCACAATAAAGCAGCATCCATTGGCAGAGATGCCTTTTTTGATGAACCTGTAATAAGAGCAGCACAACAGATAGAAAATTAGCGTCTTTTGGATAAAAAAGAAAAGAAGAACAATAGACACTTTCAGTTGTGGCTAGAAATTGATATATTCAAAGTGACTGAATCACAGTCTCCTGCAGGCATAACTCTTTTCTCCTAAGGTCCGTCATGTATTATTTCCTCTATAATGAGAGCATTCTATAGAACAATCTTGGAGTCTGTTATAACATAAATAACTTAGTATTTTCTTGATCTACACGCAAAACATTCTCCTCCTCCAGCGGTCAAAACAATATTTCCTTGTTCCTTCTCCTCAACTGCTCTTAAATGCATCTAAGAGTATCTCAACTGCTCTTAAGTTCATCTAAGAATTTTTAGATATGAGCTCACTTTTATTCTGCGTCATAATAACCAAATTCTCAAACCCAACCAAAATATAATATCACCGGAACGCTAACAAATAATAAGAAATAATTCTTCAATCAAATAAACTATAAACAAACTATCAAACTACTTCCAGATTAAGCCTTTGACTCTGATATTCTTGACAGACAAAGAAGTGACAATATTTGCAGACATGTACCCTCTATTTAAATAATTCCTAATGCTGTTTTTCAACTTTCCGACATACTACAATATCCGTAAACCCGAACATTGTAAAGACCAAGTTAACAGCGTGTTCACCGGATAGCAAAACTTCAACGCATCTTTGAAGCACAGACTGGAGTGCTTCAATAAGACGTGATGGACTTAATATTTCGGACAAATTCTTCAAATTCAGAACTTCCAGGGCAACATTTAGGTCATCATCATTAAGCCGGCGAAATATTGCATCTTGAATGGCATCAAATTTCTGGACAAAGAGCAGAAAAACCATTCTCAAAATGAGCTAAAGAACTTAGGAAATATGTGGGCATTAACCATAATTTAGTTAAGAGCTAACCATAGTAAAGATAATACACAAGTGAATGTGAAGAATCAGATAAATATTTTTCTTATTTGAACTTTAAACTCATACGATTAATCAAAAGCACATACAAGGTAGACTCCCAATTTAAACTCTATGAGAGGAAACAAATGGTATAAGAAAGAATTTAAAAACTATTCAACTGAAGTCTGAAGTAATTGAAAGAAAAACCAAATATGAATGCAGTAAATTGATGCCTTGGTCCATCATTTGAGCTCATGAGTACTTATTTCTCATAGGAAAAAAGTAATTAGAAACTAGTTATTAGGTGAACTAAAGCTAAATAAAATGCAAAACTCAAACATGAACTGACATTGCACAGTAGTAGCAGTGAGACAGATATAAGCAATTTGCTAGACTGGCACAGAAAATATGGTGAATATCTGCTAGATTGGGAGAAGCTTTGCATAACTCAAGCTAAGAGAATCACAGAAAGAAATATATATACACAGGCATACATATATATATATATATGTATGTATGTATGTGCATGAACATGTATATATATTGCCAGAAACTTAGAAGTATTTTCACTCAACCATCTTCTATAGAAAAATATGCTCCAATAAATTAAACTGCAGCAGCAAAAGATTACACATATCACATCTATAGGTTTTAAAAGATACCCGTTTGTAGCATGTTATGTTAACACAAATTGAGAGAAAACAAAGAGATGTCACCTTCGGGCCAACAGCTTTTTCCCTCAGAATGCTGGCCACATCCAAGCCCAAGACTGCTGACCTCCGAATCCCAGCCTGTAAAAATACTCAAAAAAAAGATATTGTGTTTAATAAATTTCCATTGAATTCAATTCAAACATTATGTTAAGCAAGACAAACATGCAGCCTACTAGAAAGCACGCATTGAGGGGGAACCAGAAAACCAAAAGGACAATATATTTATATCTAATAGCTGATACCTCTGAATGTTCCAGCGCAAAAAATATTTTTGGATCGGGTATTTCATGTGATGACACCAGCTGTTCATCTAATATGTTGCAGAGTAAATCATAGCTTGATTTGACTTTCTTGGACTTTATCTTACTATCCTGTAAAATTTTAGACGAAGAATTGACAAGAAGTTAGTCATATTCACCAAATAAGGAAACAAGAGAAAGAAAGAGGGAAGAACAAACCTTCAAGAAAGTATAGAAGGCTCCACGTGATTCGTTTGGGTACTTCTCGCAAATAGAAATCAGAATCTGTTTGCGTTGGTTCCCTAATAAAACAGGACATATTAGAAAACACAAGATAACAATATAGGAGTAAAACTCATTGTAACAAATGTACAGTTGCTGCAGAAAAGAAGTATAGAAGAAGGTTTAAGTCATGGTAATGAATAAACACCTGATTCAGATGATACCAGATTATTCTCGTCTTCAGATGTCTTCATGCGAGTGGCAAAAAGTTTAGAAACTATACGATTAACATACAATTTCAACGGAATAGTCTCTATTATTGACAATAGAGTATGATGGCACGAATCATCAGAAGCGCTGTAAATGCAGAATAATTAGCTTGTCTAGCTAACAGTAGGAAAAACTGATCTATAAAGAAGCAGAAAGCATCATCAACCTGTACTCAAGTAAGGAGTCCAAAAACACAGCAAAGAACTTATCAATGTTGAACTCCTTGGTCAAAGCCAGAAGGATCCCAGAAATATCCCTGCAGAATAAAGAACACAATACGAAATTTTGAGAAATTAGAATCCAAGTTGAGAGGGAGGAACATTGTTTTTTTTTTTGTGGGCTAATTGGGGGAGAGGGGTATACTTGCGCAAATGGACATTAATGAATGAATGAGTTCTTACCTAATTTCATTTAAGACATCAACAGTCTTCTTGGGGATTAACTCCACAGGTTGAAGCTAGACAAATAAAAAAGGATGTTAATGATGAGTAATGTAACCCGAACCTATACTACAAAGATACTAAACAAGCTATCAGTAAGGAAGACATGTTGCATCTTGGCGTAAATAATGTTTTTTGACAAGTTACTTTTTTCCAATTAAAAGTTATAACAGGAAGCAATACCTGAATAATGTTGATCAAAGTCATAAATGTCATTCGCAACCACTGCAAGTCACCCGTTTCTTTTGCATCTTTTCTAGCTGTGACAGCTACTGAATGCATCAAGCTTTTGACAACATTAGGGGCCAGAGCTGCCTTTTGGGCTAGTAAACCAACAATCATTAGAGCCCCAGCCTGTAGAAATACAGAAGATGGCATTTTCTGAGTAACTAAGGATGCGTTCGGATTGAAGGAATTGAAAGCCATGGATTTCCAATTCCTTAGAACTCATTTTGAGATTTTTTCCAATCATCTGATGGATTTCAAATGACTGCAATTTGGAGTTATTCGAAATCTTTCCTCGAAATTTAATACTCAAATCTAAATCCAAAGATACAAACAGAATGTAAAGGTTATAGATTTCCAAAAGAAGAAAACCATGAAATTGACATTTTAGAACTTGACCTTCTGATTCAATCCTCGTGCCCCCAGTTGCAGCCCGGAACTCAGATAAGGAAGAATCCTCTTCACAATATCACTGTCAACAGTAACAAGCCCCAAAACCTCAAAAATGACTGCCGTGCAGAAGCCAATCACATGCTTCGATGGTTGAATCTTTTTTACAGGTGTAGCCTGAAAAGTTAAACGTTCATGTATTACTGCGAAGCAAATATGAACAGATCAAAAAACTTATAATCCAAAATAAATTCTTACATAATTACAGATAGCCTCCAAAACCCCCATATCTCGGACACACTGGTGCACAATGATCTCCCTGGGTGGTCGTGCACCTGATGATTTCACTCCATCAAGAAACTTCCATATACTGTTTCTGCACCATGCACATCAATCAATTAAAACAGTTAGGTTGTCTTGGTTCACTTATTCAGATCATTTTATAATCATAATTTGAAATGACAAAATCCATGTGCGTGGAGGGGTGTGTATACTCCCATGAGAAACTCGGAATAAATAAAATTAGGATGGAAAAGACTTACCCTGTGTTAATTAACTGCACTATTTGAACAAATACATGTGTGTCATGGTATGGTAGTGCACATAAAATCAGGTCATCTGCATTGTACACATGAACCCTACAATTCAAAATTATATTAAAATTAAAATAGCGAACAGACACAAAAGCTCTTATTCGCCAGCCACAATCCTTGACAGAAATCATGATTGTCTAGAAACAAACAGCATAATGACTACAAAATACGAGGAAACGAGGAAATACTTGTATCGACGGATTAAATACTCCAAAGTCTTTAAAGCAGAATGTGACTCAAGAAACCCGGATAATAATCGTAAATACGAGCTAATCGATGCATTAATTCGTTTATTTTCTTCTAGGCCAACCAACTCCCTGTCTAGCTCCTTACTCTGGGGACTGAACAAATCACTCTTGTAATTCCTAAACCTCCCCTCCAGTGTTATTAGAACCTCCAAACCTGTGTTTGAAACAAAAAAAAAAACTTTTTTAGAACTACAAAATTACATATTCTATAACTCTAATCATAAACAACTGAAAGAATATTGAATAAAATATGCAAATTTAATACCAGTGACGGCGATGTTGAGGATGGTTTCGACGTCGATATCCGCAGCTGCTTTGGCGTCGAACAGGATTGAGGGACGAGTTAACGGCCGTTTTCTACCGGGTTCGGGGTCAGTAGAGGCGTTTAGGACGGTTTTAATTGCTTGTAACTGAGATGAAATTGATGTTCCCGCCATTGAAATTAACTAGAATTTGTTGAGTAAAAATACTGAATTTATTTGGTGGTGAAGAAGGTGTAAGGAGGAGCAGACTTTGAAAGATGGCGGGTTTTGGGTTTAGGGTTTTGCTAAATGATTCATATTAAAGTAACGTGCTGGAATACGACGTCGTACAGGTGGGGTGGGGTTAAAGTTGTCTTTCTACTTAACCCCTTCGCAGTTCTTAGACTTATTAAAATTTACTGCATGTACAAACTATATTAAAAATATTCTGATTTTTCTTGTATGCATTCAATAAATAATAAATAATGCTTGTATTTTTCTAATTAAAACTTTTTAGAATTTATAGACGATCATACTTTTATAGTATAAAAGCGATCTGAAATAACACCTAACACATCGCATCTTAAGTTACAATATTTTACTCTAAAAATATTGAAAAGAAATTGACATTTAATTTTGATTGAGTAAAAAAGTTATTGATGAAAATATGATTCACTTACTTCTATTTATTTGATTTCAAATGAGATCACAAAATTATTTGTGACTAACAATAATATAATTACAGAGTTCTAATAGTACATAAAATGCACAAGTCATTCTTATAACAAAGGTACTCAAAGATGGAGGCACAATACATCCACCTAAAATATATATATATATATATATATATCGAAGATGAATGATTAATATTTATAAACTTTTAGAAAAAATAACATTGTATCTAATTTTGAATAAAAGATGCTATAATATTTTGAATAGAAAATTTTATTTCCTAAAAAACATGCTAAACAAATAAAAGAATCTCGTACATTTCCATATATTACAGTATTATTATACTAAGAGCCAAAAGGAATAAAGAAATTCTATTTTGTACCCCTAAACTTTCTTAAATTCCTAAATCACCTCAGACTTTTACAAATCAGGTGCATTTTAAGCTACTTTGTTACTCTCTCATATAACCATCATCCTCAAATAACCCAAATTTGAAATAGGAGATAACGGCGGAACTTCAAAAATACCCTTTTCATCCCCACAGTCCCAAACCGCCGTCCAACTTGACGGCGTTAACGGCACCGCCGCCGTTAACTCACCTTCAGATTTAACTTCTTCAATTTCTTCCTTCTTTACTTTACACTCCCTTTCTTCAATCTCACCCACCCTCCCCCTTTTCCGGCTGCCCACCACCGCCGGCGCCGCCGTAGTTTTTGATTTTCCGATCTCAAGTGGGAAGTTCAATATAGCTTTGCTCCCTCTCAGATTAAACGCCGCCGCATCGTATGCCCTCGCAGCTTCCACCGCCGTGTCGAAGGTTCCGAGCCAGACCCGTGTGCCTTTCCGGGTCGGGTCTCGTATCTCAGCCGCGAATTTGCCCCACGGCCGCCGCCTTACGCCCCTGTAATGCTGCCTCTCGCCGGAATATTCTTCTTGGACTTTGTTGTTCGCCACTTGGGGAATGGCTATGTTGAGTGAGGGTTTAAATTTCCTTCCGGTGAAACTACTGTTCTTCTTTTCCGGCGAAAAACTGCTCATTCCGGGCTTTTTCCGAAGGTCTAATTCGTTTTTCGAGCTCGAAAATTCAAAACTAGAAGTGCTTGAAGTTCTTGAAATCTGTGATTCTGATGAAAACGGAGAATAATTTTCAGCAAAAACAAAGTCATCAAGAAGGTGTTGGCGTATGATTTCCAGGGCTGAGTTTTCATCAAATGATGCCATTTTTGGACTAAAAAAGCTGTGAAATTAAGATGAAACAAGTAAAGGGTCTACTCTTTTTCTTGTTTTTCTTTGTTAGATTTCAAATTTGAGTGGAAAATATGGAAGTGAAAATGGTGGTTATAAAGCAGTGGAAATAGGGTTTTCTGCATGAGGTAATTACAGTCCTACGATGGTTCTTAGAAGGAGATAAGAAGCATCTTATGGAGGGATGAATACGACGACTAGTAATTTAATTATTCATTTATTTAATTTAAATTAGTAAAAGTGTTGAATATTTTGATTTAATTTGTCATTTTATAATACATTTGTTGACTATGAGTCCATGATTCGCAGTCTTTAATTTGTCTCCGATCCAAAAAAAACCCTATTTCCATGTTGCTTCCACACCCATACGTGCAAGAAATATTTTTTGAAATTTCTATTATCTTTTCAATCAAGGAAAATAGATATCGTTGTTTAGAAGTAACGTTTTTAGACAAGGAGAAAAATCAAGATTGTAGAATTAAGCAAAATATATAATACCATGCGTTAGAAGCAAGATTTTAGGTTTGATGTAACGTTAAGATCTTTAAAATGTTATAGAGGTTTGTAGAAATAGTTCAAATCTTTAAATGAAACTTTGTATATATTATTGATTATTAATACAATTTTGTATATTTTGCGTTGATAATAGTGTATATATGTGAATACTATATATTAGCAACTTTTGTTAATTATATATTATAATTAAAATCTATTAAAATGAATTGGATTTTATAGTGAAATAATTACAATTAAATCTCAGATAAATTCATTTAACTATTAGATATATATACAATTTAATTTGTTAAATATATAATTCAAATTAAAATAAAATTTAGAGGAGGATTAAATAGTTCTGGTCCCAAATATAAAATGATTTGAATTTTTTAAGTAAAATAATAATTAAATCTCATAAAAGTCCAATAAAGTATAAGATACACATTTTTTTTAATTTTTAAGTTTTCTATTCCTAAGTTTTAATGAAGGGTGGGAAAAAATTCATGATTTTTGTGTTTGTACTTTCTTTAATTTTAAGGATATTATTATCTTAATTGGCCCTTCCGTAGGAGAAATTTGTCCCTCCAGTAATTATAGGAGAAAACGATGTATAGAAAAATTAATTATAAATTACTATTATTAATCTTCCTTTTAGGGATACTATAGTTAATTTAATTTTTAATTATAGCAACTAATGATGGCACGTGACAAGACTATGGGACCTTTAGCTTGACCTTTGAGCTACATAAAGCATGCAATACTCCATGAATTATCAATTTTATAATAATAAATGTGTTTATATATAGCTAGTTTAATGCTTGTTCGAGTTCGATTTGATAAACAATTAAATATATTTTAAAATTCAATTATAACTCAAATACAAAAAGTCAATTGATTCGAGTAGATTAATTTACACGTTTACAATCAAATGGATTCATTATCAATCAAATCTAGTTAATAAAAAAACAACAATCAAATTGAGCTAAAAGGTTTGAAAATAATTGAAATAAATAGTAAACACAGCTTATTCCGTTATTCGAATCGACTAGATACATTATACATTTAACCTATATATATCTTCCAACTTGAATATTGAATTTTATTTAATTGCTACTTATCAACTTGGAATTGTGACGTCTTGTGGCCATATCCATTTTGTTGCATATATTCTTACTTTTTTAATTAAGGGCCCAGCAACCAACAAATTTTGTGTTTTGTTGTCACTAAATCAATATTTTTCAAGATATATTCTTGATTATGTAAAGACTATACTTTATAATATACTGATCGAAAAAGTTAGCCGACTTCAATTATAATTATTATAATATTATTTTGAATATTATAAATCTATTTCCGTTGCAAGTTATGTGTATATATATATATATATATATATATATATATATATATAATCGACACATTTACGCTTGATTAGAAAACTAAATATATGACAAAGGTTGTGCCATAATTTCTTTATTTATAAAAACAATGGTATATTCCACAATTTTAATATTATCATTTCTTTATCATTTTTTGTTAAAAAGTATATATGGCTATGATAATATATATTAGATTAAGTCATTTTTTTGATTTTTTTTTTGGGATAATTTGTTATTGCTTTCTTGTGAACATATTACTATAAATATAATCTTCGGTTTCATTTCTTTTTAATTTTTATAGTGCTAGATATAGTCACAATGGTCAATTCAACTGTAGGAACATGCATGTACACATGCAAGAATAGAAAGTTGTTATTTTCAAATTTTTGAACGTTGAAATCCTCTCAACTGTCTGGTCCTACTTTTATTCCTGATTTTTAAAAGGATATTCTAAAAATCTTATAGAAGTAATTGCAGTATTTGATTTTAGCTATAAAATTTTATTATGTTATTGTGTATTAGGTTGTAAATACTCTAGTGAAAATCGAATAAATTGTTGTTTAATATATTTTAATTCTTATCAAATATTTATTTTTAATACTCGAACAAACTTTAATCAAATTAAACATGAGTAATACTGAACTTCAAATATTGATATATGTTTGTAGTTTGTACTTAATTTATTATGTTAGCAATCAATCTCGATTTCATATGTCATAGTTAATTTTTTAGATTTAGTTGTATCTTGTAAAAGTTCTTTTACGGAAAAGTTAAGAAAGTCCAACTAATGTGGTCGTGGACATAAAATATTATACGTTGAACCACGTAAATCAAATTTCAAATTTTCACTCTCATTTCAATGTGTTGGATAAATATTCAAACAAATACAGCCATGCAGGTTCTTTTTTTAATTAGTCTATTTTCGCCTAAATAAATTTGGAAGACGAATATATATTTTATACTACTACTAGTAATAAATAAATTGGGAAAAGAAAATTAATCTTGGTGTATTGGTGTACAATATTGCCACTGGTTATTTTGCACAAAAGCAACCTTTTTTTAAAATATTGGCACTTGAATAATCTTGAAAAAAATTATAGGTATAATGTGTGTACATATTGTTCAGATCTTATACCAAAATCAAGAATGATACCTCGACAATTTAGTTATATGGACTAGTTTAATACTAGAAACCAAGATGAATTAGTTAGTATATATATAAAAAAAAAGAATTAGTATCATATTAGGAAACTCAAATGAATTATATTTTTTCACAAATTAATTAACCAAATGAAAAATAATTTGAATCATTTTGTGTACCATTGAAAATTCAATCATATGACCAATACTTATATGAATTTGTATTCAAGAATGTAGAATTTTTTACATGGATCAAATGTGAGCCCACTACTCCAATATATCAACTATAGTGCAATATAAAACAAAATAATTAAACAAGTTTTTTTATATATAATCACTCAATATACACATATAATCATAAAACTTATGACTTTAACCTCCAAAACTCCTAATTTTGCTATTCCAATTATTACGTGATTCAAATTTGCCATGCACAACTTGCTCCATTTGCAACTTTAATGGCACTTTCATGGAAACCATACCCTAAATAGCTATAATCATTATATAAAACACACTATACTATATACTATAATTAATCCATATTAAATTAACTTTAGATATACCTATTTTCCCACGGGGTGCATGTACCTTCTCACCTTATATATATATATATAGCCATTCCATCTTCTTCTATCCCAAGAATTCAAATAATTCGTCTTTCTAATTCTCAACTACAAATTTTACAGATTTTTCAACATTCTTGAGAACCCTTTTGCTAAATTAATCAGAGCTTCATGTACCAACCGATATTAAGTGAATTAACGCCGGTAACTATTCCGGCAGACTATCCACCAATGTACTGCCGGAGCTCAAGTTTCAGCAGCCTAATGCCTTGTTTAACGGAAACCTGGGGTGACCTGCCGTTAAAACTTGACGACGCTGAAGATATGGTCATTTATGGGCTTCTGCACGACGCCATTAACGATGGATGGACGCCCTTTAACCACGTCAAAACCGAGCCAGAGATGAATTTAGCTGATTACATTGTTGAGCCGCCGCCGCCGCCAGCGGCACTTCCAAAGGGGCGGCATTTCCGGGGAGTGAGACAGCGGCCATGGGGTAAATTCGCGGCGGAGATAAGGGACCCGGCTAAAAACGGCGCGAGGGTATGGCTTGGAACTTACGAAACGGCTGAAGAAGCGGCTTTAGCTTATGATATAGCGGCTTATAGAATTCGTGGCTCGAGGGCTTTATTGAACTTTCCTAATAAAGTTGGCTCACATGAGATCGAGCCTGTTAGAGTGACAGCTAAGCGGCGATCGCCTGAGCCGGCGGCTTCGACTATAACGGCCGGCTTGGATAGCGGCTCACCAAAGAGAAGGAAGAAAATGGCGGCTGAGCGAGCCGAGCCAGAAGTGGAATTATATACTTTTGGCCTAGTGCTTTAAATTGGGCTAATGAGAAAGATTATGAAAAATGTGAATTGATTGTAAAATATAACACGAATTTAGTGTTGGTGGGTTTGGAATTAAATTGTGCACATTGGTCTTATTTATGATAAGTTGAGATTCAATTATGATATTATTATATAATCTTGTCCTAAATATAAACACAAGATGTTACTTTATTCACTAATGACTAACTTGAATTTAAACAAAAAGATTTAATAAAAAATCCATCCATAGCAATTCATTGAATGACACCTACAAATACAACCAAAATTCCACGTGTCCGAAAATCAAACACCTTTTCATTACATGCAACCTTTGCATGTCTATCTCTTCAACACGTACACCTCTCTTCCCCACTCTATTTATCTCCGAATTCTTCAATCTCACTAATCAAAATCAAAAGTTCAAAACCCTACTTCAAAATCTCTTCATTTTCTTCAAAACCCTTGAAATCTCTCAACAAAATGGCTGAGCACCTCCAGCAAGGCAGGCCGCAGCACCTCATGCACCACCACCAGCAGCCGCTCAGCCACCAGGTCGTGAAGGCGGCCACCGCCGTCACCGCCGGCGGATCGCTTCTGGTACTCTCCGGGCTGACATTGGCCGGCACGGTTATAGCCCTCACAGTGGCCACCCCGTTGCTTGTGATCTTCAGCCCTGTGCTGGTGCCGGCTGTGATAACCATTTTCATTTTGGGTTCAGGGTTTCTCGCCTCCGGTGGGTTTGGGGTGGCGGCGATAAGTGTGCTGTCGTGGATTTACCGTTATGTCACCGGAAAACACCCAATAGGGGCGGAGCAGCTGGACACGGCGAAAGATAAGCTGGCGGTGAAGGCAAGGGAGATGAAACATAAGGCGGAGGAGATGGGACAGCAATACACTCAAACTTCCTGAGCTAATTGGTAGATTTGAATAATTATTTGCTGTATTTGTGTCATGTTGGTTTGATTTTGATGTGTTTTTTGTTGGTGTTTTAGAGTCTTGTAGTAAGTAAATTGTATTTGTAATCTTTTCGTAATTCTTCGTACAAAATAAACAACTTTTGAAATCAGTAGCATCTCTAAAATCTTAGCTATACTTTTTACACTTTTTGTTGTATATATACGATATATAGAACCATATATATTGCTAAGCAAAATTGATTCATTTTATGAGTAGGTTCTTGATAAAACTTGCGCTAATATTGTAATTGATTCATTTTGTGATTTGGTTCTTAATAATTTAAGTTTGTTTGATTGGAAAATGTAATCGACCCATTTTATATGATTTGGTTCACATTAAGAGGGTAATCAAGTTGTCAAAAAAATAAATAAATAAATTGTCTCTTGTCACTTGTCATTAAATATTTTCATATCACTAGTTATATATTAAGTCTATATGTGTTGTATTTATTCTTATAATTCAATTGAAAATATAAAAATCATTGTCCATCCAAGTATTATAGATTGAAAATATAAAAATCATTGTCCATCCAAGTATTATAGATTTCTATAATGGGAGTCTAATTCAAGTGACGAAATTGAAATGACATTAATGAGTCAAGTAGATAATTAACCAATTAATTTATAGTGGCAAATCAATAAATTAAATAGGTAATTTAGCTTCTTTTATAGTAAAAATTCTTCCACAATAGCACTCTTGAATTCATTCAACATTAACACACAACACATTACAATTTATTTTCTTGAACAAGAACAAGCAAATCACTCAAAATACAAGAAATTATACAAATCGATATAATTATTTAGATCAATTATTAAAAACACACTCAAAGAAAGAGCCCAAATGCCTCAAACTTACTACGGCTTGTTTGGTTAATCTTCTCTTCCATTTCAGGTGTCAAATAATTCTTCCAATCCCCAACAACACCTTTCCTGAAAAAAGCACTATTTGGAACATTCAACAAAATCGATCCATTTTTATTGACTTCCAAATTCTTAAGCCTCTCCAAACTACACCTCCAAATAACTTCATCAACTTCACCTTCGTTCTCAAATGGCTTCCCCAAGAACTCACCAATCTTCACAACCTCTCTTTTGGGGTCACTTTTCATCTCTTCATATTTCAAAAACAGTATTTTCTCAGGCCTCTTTTTGCTCTCAATCCAATACCCCAAAACGTGATCGAAAAACGACCCGTATTGATGAACCCCAGAACAAAAACAATCCACAGTTTTGTCCAACGAAAAGGGCTCTAAATTTGGCCTCAAAATGGTGTTAAAATAATGCCACATTGAGATCAAAGTGTCCTTAGGGTTTCTAGCTATATACACGATTTTGCAGCTCGAAAGCTTTATCGAGTCTGGGATAATCGCGTATGGCAGATGCGTGTGCATGAGACGAGGAGATGAGGCATCGTAATATTCGACTTGTAGGGGCTTTGTTGAATAAATCGTGCTTTCAATAGTGGGTACGTGGAAATGAGGGTTTTCTGTGGTTAAACAGTCAAAAGCGTGGTTAGGGTTTTGTTTCTGCATGATGCATAGGGACAAAGATTTGAGCCACGTGGTGCCTGTTTTCATGTTAGATGCAAGTAAAACGTCGTCGTTTTGGGCCTGGAAGGTTGATCGGAAGGTCATGGCGGGTTTTATGAGGCTCGGTTCGAACCAGAAGCCTTCCCACTGACAGATATCCATGGCTTCCCAGAAACGCGCTTTTGGTAGATCATTTAGCGACTTTTCTTCATTGGTGGAGGGTGGGATGGGGGTTGGGGCTGAGGATAGGGTTTGCATGGTGAATGAATATTTTTTTTTTTTTGGATAAATGTGAATGAAAATTATAATTGGGATAGGTTAATGGCTTTAATGCTATATTTATAGTGGTTTTTAAATTTGTAGCATAGGGATCTTTAAATAAATAATGAGTGTTGTTAAATACATATTAATTACATATTAATTTTGTTATAAGAAGTGTAATTAATTAAGTGGTACGTACTGTAATTTTTCATATTACGAAGTTTTTCAAGTGATGATGAAATCTATATTTATTTAATTATTTATTTCTCTTTTTTTTTTGATAAAATAATTATTTATTTCTCACCATTACAACTTTTCACTTTTGTGTACACTGATCCGTCAGTATGAACGGACGTAATTGTATCATTAATATATATCTATATATATTATATTCAATTTTTTCAATATTTGTCTTTATAACTTCTAGTCTTTACAAAATTTTGAATAAATATCTAAAGCATCAGAACATATATAGTATTTGGCTATTTGCCAAGTCTGAGTTTTTTTTTCTTTATTGCATGCGTTTCTCTGGATATAAAAGTTTTTTTTTTTAAAAAATCTTATTATGATTCATATTCTAAGTTATTAGATGAATGATATATGTTTGGAATAAATCTAATAATTATATATGTCACTCATTCAACGATTTAAAATCACAAGTATCATTTATAGGACCACAAAATATCACTCTAATATCTTTTTCTATCTTTTTCTTTTGTCGCAAATTCGTGGTATTCAAAACCTATAATTGTGTTTGGTATACATTGCATAAGAATCGACTATGACTCAAATTAATAAAAACTCACATGAAAATGAAACCCTAAATTTTTATTATGAAAAAGGAAAATAAATTAATACTGAAAACAATCTTAATTGTACTGAAAATCGATCATATGTTGACATGCTGATTTTTTTAGGGAATTTAATAAATTAAGGACCATTGCATAATAGACCTTTTATTTAAAAAGTACATAAAATGACAAACATAATATAATATATACAAATATATCCTATAAATAATCGAACATTTTGAAAAAAAAATGTTTGATGTAGGGTGTCGAGTGGAATAAATTATTTAAATTTATTTTGAGCTTTAAAATTTACGTTTGAGTTTTGTTGATTGTTACTCGAATTAAATACAAATAAAATTTAATTGATTTAAACAAGAATCGTACTTCACTAACTTTTAATTTTTCACAACATTTTTACAACTTTTCATAAATGGAGCGAACTCAGATCTATTTATCGACAATTCAATAATTTAACTTATTTTACTACTCTATTTTGATTAGGAGTGATTACGAGTTGAGCCGGCTCACAAGATGGAACAAAAAAATATTTTTAATTAATAATATATATAAAATTAAAAAATTATTTATTTATATATAATATGGTATGTTATAATAATATATGTAAATAATAATTTTTTTAACATTAATTACGATTATATTTAATAATATATGAATAAATATAAAATTAATAATATATATTATAAAAAATATTATTTTTTGAGTTCGAACTCGGCTCGACTCTGACTTGAGCTTGAACGAGCTCGAGCTGAGATTTTTGCCTCTGCTCAGCTCGAATTCGACTATAATTTTATTCACGAGTAATTTTTAAATTTTCAACTCAAATAAATAAATAAACATAACACGGGCCGAGCCCTCATCCAAATGAGAACCCATAATGGGCCTAGTATTTCATACGGGCCTAGACAAAATGTATGAAGTTTTTAAACAAAGTGAATAATTTGGGCTGGACTATGTGTATATAGACCACATACGTTTCAAATTACTTCTACCAAAAATTTAACATAGCCAACTATAAATTATAGTATTTTATCACATATATATTTCATTTTCTATATGAGATAATTATCTTTGTAATCGAAAAAAGATCATAATGTTAATATAAAAAGTGAAATATAATATCATTTTTTTCTAATCTTTAGCCCTCTCTCGAAGAAGTAAATCTCCAAAAACACTATAAATACACCTTTGGCTCATCCTCTTCATATCTCACACTTAAACTCTCAATCTCTTGAATCACCATGCAAAACTTAACTCTTACCCAAACCCCGAATCTCGAAAATGACGAAAAGTTGTTAGAAAATCTTCCTAAAGCGCGTTTATGGGATACTATCGATATCTACCAATGGGAAGGCTCGTGGCTCGATTTTGGTCTCATGAAAACCGCCATGGCCCTCCGATCAACCTTCCCATCACAAAACGACGACGTTTTTCTAGCATCACACATCAAAACAGGCACCACATGGCTCAAATCTCTCTCATTATGCATCATGCAAAAGAACAACCAAAAACACGACTTTGATATTTTAACCACAGAAAGCCCTCATTTTCATGTACCCACAATAGAAAGCACGATTTATGCCACAAAACCCTCGAACGTAAACCTATACGACGCATCATATCCTCGTCTTTTGCATACACATCTGCCATATGGTGTTATCCCAGATTCTATAAAGAACTCGGGCTCGAAAATCATATACATTGCTAGAAACCCTAAAGACACTTTGATCTCAAACTGGCATTTTCTAAACTCCATTATGAAAAACAATCAAGACCCATTTCCATTGGACAAAACTGTGGATTGTTTTTGTTCTGGGGTTTACTTATACGGGTCGTTTTTCGATCACGTTTTGGAGTATTGGATTGAGAGCAAAAAGAGGCCTGAGAAAATACTGTTTTTGAAGTATGAGGATATGAAAAGTGACCCCAAAAGAGAGGTTATGAAGATTGGTGAGTTTTTGGGGAAGCCATTTGAGAATGAAGGTGAAGTTGATGAAGTTATTTGGAGGTGTAGTTTGGAGAGGCTTAAGAATTTGGAAGTCAATAAAAATGGATCGATTTTGTTGAATGTTCCAAATAGTGCTTTTTTCAGGAAAGGTGTTGTTGGGGATTGGAAGAATTATTTGACACCTGAAATGGAAGATAAGATCAACCAAACAAGCCGTAGTAAGTTTGAGCCATTTGGGCTCTTTCTTTGAGTTTGTGTTTATGGGGTTAAGATTTTAGGTTCTAAATTCTTATTTTATTTTTTATTTAATATATATATATATATATATATTTGACACATGTAAAAACATTTATAAATATATATATGTGAATTACACGTATCAAGCATCTATATTTGAAATAAAAAATGAAATATGATTTAAAATATTTGAGTGTGTTTGGGTGTGTTTTGCATTACCTAGAATTGTTTAAATTTGTTTTTGGAATGCAAACACTATTAATAAATGGTTAGGCCCCATTTTGTTTAACATGGCCTCCGTATGGTCCTTTTTGCTTTATTTGGAAAGTCAAAATTGAGAAAATTAATTATAAGAGAATCAATTCTTTGATAATTGAAAATACCCTGTAATTTTAATTTGCATTAAAATTTTGATTTTCACTAAACAATGTATTGGTGAATAAAACAAATCAAAATACCAACAAATCGACATAATTATAAAAAAAGAGTAATATTTTTTTTTCACAATCGAAACATCTTTTTTGGTTAATTCATACATTTCTATGAACATGAACTAGAAACAAAGAATTGATACACTTAAATTGTATCTAAATTATAAGGAATTGAAATTATTCATGTAAAATGTTTGAATAATAGTATTAACACGATATTAGACCAAAGGCATGGAATTCACGAGTAATCTAGAGGATTTTCTTGCAGGAGTTTTAGAGGTATATTTCTATTAATTTTTAGTTTATGATGGTTCAATATATATAAGTTTAAATATAATGATATTTCATACCTTTTCCTAAAATTAATTTGTTTAAGTTCACCAAGGGTATTTTTGTTTTTTAACTGATAAATATAATGAAATTGTTTCGTTCTTATTTTCACATGTAAATTATGCTTTATATATCCGTGAATAGTTATATTCTTTATATATATATATTAATATATATCACACTAGCTAGCACATTTTATACAAATGAATGAAATAAGTAGTTACACGAATTAAGATTGGTTTCAAATCAATGTATTAAAAGTTAAAACCCTAATTCACAATCACAAAATCGAGTTTGCATCCAACAAAAATTCATTGAAAACCCTAAATCTCAATTACAAACAAATACGGGACAATCATATATCGAATATAGATATAATTTATGTTTATTTAATTATTCCATGATAAAAATATGATTTAACTAATTAATTATATATCCACTTGGAATGTAACATGTACAAGATCCATATATACCCAACGTTGAAACGTACCAATCGCATTCTCCAGCTAGACCATATTTTTGGTAAAAACAAAAATGAGCACACTCTTTGAGTCCAAAATTATCAACATTCCATGGCCATGGTATGTTTCTGCACATATAATGATGAGGCTTTGGAGATAATCTTCCTGTTAAATTAAATACATTCAATTTAGTACATATATATATATATATATATATACATAGTATAATATACATATATACTGTTTGATATAGAGAGTAGCCTCGTACATCCAGCCTCGTACAAGTACGACCCTAGAGATAAATATTATGGGACATTTGCATAGAGGCCCCCAATTGAAAGATCATTATTTGCAGAACACTACATAACCCGCGTGTTTTCCAAGCACTGGGTCAAGTACCAGGCAGACCCGGAAAATCGGGAACATTCATCTCTGGACACGTGTAAAGCATCCCGAGATAGCAATCGTCCGTACAGACTGAACAGTACCTATAAATAGCCCCATTTAATATTATTAAAAGGACTTTTGACAAATTGAACAGTACCTTTACTGTACCTAGTACGATCTGACAGTACGTTCCCATCTCTCTTTAAACCGAGTTAAGAACCTCGTATATGACCATAATTACCATCTTGAACTACGTTTAGACTTGATCCTAATATAAAGGTACGTAGGTAGCTCAGTACATCTGAGTGCAGTCTATATCCGTAATACGATTCTCCTTGGTCCTATACGAGCTCGGCTTGATTTGACTCTAAGGCATTTAACGAGTTATATCACTATTGATATGTATAATCGCGTATGTCAGATGCGTGTGCATGAGACGGGGAGACGAGGCATCGTAATACTCGACTTGTAGGGGCTTTGTTGAATAAAGCGTGCTTTCAATAGTGGGTACGTGGAAATGAGGGTTTTCTGTGGTTAAACACTCAAAAGCGTGTTTAGGGTTTTGTTTCTGCATGATGCATAGGGACAAAGATTTCAGCCACGTGGTGCCTGTTTTCATGTTTGATGCAAGTAAAACGTCGTCGTTTGGAGCCTGGAAGGTCGATCGGAAGGTCATGGCGGGTTTTATGAGGCTCGGTTCGAACCAGACGCCTTCCCATTGGCGGATTTCCATGGCTTCCCAGAAACGCGCTTTTGGTAGATCATTTAGCGACTTTTCTTCATTGGTGGAAGGTGGGATGGGGATTGGGGTTGAGGATAGGGTTTGCATGGTGAATGGGAATTATAATTGAGATAGGTTATTGATATACTCTAATGCTATATTTATAGTTTTTTTTTTTTAATTTGTAGCACTGGGGAACTTTAAATAAATAATGAGAGTTGTTAAATTTAAATTAAATTTTGTTAATAAGCACTGTAATTAATTAAGTGGTATAAAATAATTACGAATTTTAGTGTGTTTTCTATAACTATATGCTAAAGTATCATCTTATAATAATATTAGTAATAATAATAATAATAGTGAAGTATCACTCTGCACTATGGATCCCTAACAAAATGATCAAGTGGATCATGACATAAAGATATCAATTAAAACATTAAATTAGTCATTATTCTCTAAAATAAGAAATCAAACAAATATTTGCAGTTGAGCATTGGATTTTAACTCTCAAGACTTTGTGTTGTTATTATATATATATATAATTGATTTTAAATACTCAATCGAATACTATTATTTTTCAAGTAATGATGAATTATATATCTTTTTATTTAACAACTTTACAGTTTGAACTTTTACTTGTATTGCATAAATCATAATCAATTGGTTATAAAAGGACTCAAAATTTCTAGACCATTACAACTTTTTAACTTTTGTGTACACTGATCCCTCAGTATGAACGGCCGTAATTGTATCATTAATATATATAATATATATATATTATATATTCCTTTTTTTTTTATATATTTTTCTTTATAACTTCTAAGCTCTACAAAATTTTGAATGAAATATTTAAAGCATCATAACATATAGTATTTGCCAAATCTGAGTTTTAATTTTTTTCCCTTTAATTATTGCATGCGTCTCTCCGTATAAAATCTTCTATTGTAAAATCTATTATGATTTATATTTTAATTACTGAATGAATGACATATATCTGACAAAAATTTAATAATTACATATATCACTCGTTCAACGACTTGAGCTATTTTGCAATAGAAAATCTCACGCGACGCATCTACTCCAATCATTCATAGGACCACAAAATATCACTCTATTATCTTTTTCTATCTTTTTTTGTCGCAAAATCATGGTATTGAAAACCTATAATCGTGTTTGGTATACATTGCATAAGCGACGACTATGACTCTAATTAATAAAAACTCACCTGAAAATGAAACCCAAAATTTTTATTAAGAAAAAAGAAAATAAATTAATACTGAAAACAATCTTAATTGTACTGAAAATCGATCATATGTTGACATGCTGATTTTTTTAACAAAATTTAATAAATTAAGGACCATTACATAAGAGACCTTTTATTTAAAAAGTACATAAAATGACAGACATAATTATTCATAATCCGTATGTATAAACAGTCGCCCATGACTCTACATATATATATTATCTACAAATATATCCTATAAATAAACGATAACATTTTGAAAAGAAATGTTTGATGTAGGTTGTCTAGTGGAATAAGTTATTCAAATTTATTCTGAGTTTTAAAATTTACATTCTGAGTTTTGTTGATTGTTAATCGAATTAAATACAATTAAAATTTAATTGATTTAAACAAGAATCGTACTTCGGTAACTTTTAATTTTTTATAAACATTTTTACAACTTTTCATAAATGGAGAAAGCTCAGATCTATTTATCGACAATTCAACAATATAACTTATTTTACTACTCTATTTTAATTAGGTGACCATGAGTTGAGCCGGCTCACAAACTAGAATAAAAAAATATTTTTAATTAATATATATGAAATTAAAATTTTATTTATTTATATATAATATGATATGTTATAATAATATATGTATAAATAATAAATATTTTAACATTAATTCGATTATATTTAATAATATATGAATAAATATAAAATTAATAATATATATTTAATTATAAAAAAAATATTATTTTTGAGTTCGAGCTCGGCTCAACTCTGGCTTGAGCTTGAACAAGCTCGATCCGAGATTTTTGGCTCTGCTCAGCTCGAATTCGACTCATGAACAATCCTAATTTTTACTATAATTTTATTCACGAATAATTTTTAAATTTTCAACTTAAAAACATAAATAGATATTCATATAACCGTACTCATTCAAATGAGAACCCATAATGGGCCTAGTATTTCATACCGGCCTAGACAAAATGTATGAAATTTTTAAACAAAGTGAATAATTTGGGCTGGACTATGTGTATGTACACCACATATGTGAAATTTGAAAAAATAATGAGTAGATTTTTCAATGTTTAATATATGTCATACTGTACTTTCTTTACTTTTTAAACTCGATATAATATATATTTTCTCCAAACTATAAAATTAACACATATAACCCACATATATATATAGAAACATATCCAAATACCCAACAAAAATTGTCATCTTAAATGGCCCTCAAATTTAGTGCTTTTCACGTCATATTATATTTAGATATCATATATATATATATATATATATTTGTGCTTTATTTGGTCAAGATCATTGGTATCCATAGATTAATTTGACCAAAAATCCAATTACTTGATTGCACGACTGCTCAACCTCTATTTATATAATTATCCTTATCAAAATTCAACATCTCTAAATTAATATCTCATTGAATTTTTTATGCAATCATGTTTGGTGTGGCGTTGCGATAAGTTTGCATAGACTTGCAAAATTCAATATATATATATGGGTTAAATCCAAAAAACCCTCTAGTGAAATATTTTATTGGCTAAAAACTCCATGTGAAATAAATATAACCGAAAAGTCCACTGTGAAATTTTTAAAATTGCACATTTTCCAATTCCGTCTATTTACTTTAACACCGTTAGTTTTTTACATAATATACCAATTATACCCTCATATTTAACCAAGTAAAAGTTATATTTTATTCATTTCATTTTTCCTCTCTTTCCCACGTTACTGTTAAAGACGAAAAACCAAACCAAAATTGATATTAGGGTTTTGGACAAAAAGTAGAGATTAAGACGTGTTCAATTCGAGTATTATAAAGGGCGTCCAGATTCTCTCTTTTTTTTTTCTTGCAATTCGAATATGTTTGCTACTTGAAGAAGAAGAAGAAAAAGAAGAAGAAGAAGAAGAAAAGACAAAAGGTTAGGGTTTTTGTTGAAACTTTATAATCTTTATTGTATTTACATTTTCTGAGCTTCAGCATTACCTCGTACAAATAGCTTACTGAAAGTTGGGGGTTCTGCTATATATAGGCTTTACTGGAAGCATTGATAATCTTTTTTGAAGTTCTAAGAAAAGTTAACCTTTTTCACTATTTTCTCCTGCTTGATATTGTGTTGTGATATGGATAATAATATAATGGTTCTAATATTATGAACGACCCATATGGAATACAACCCATATGGAAGACGACCCATATGGAATACGACCCATATGGATTACAACCCACTAGAATTATAAGGATAAATCTTATAGGGTTTAATTTACACAACGGTCCTTACGAACCGACTAATTGCATTACACTACAAGCCCCCCCCTCTTCTCTATAAATACCGGGGAGGTTCATTGGAAAAGGAGAGATTGGTTAGTACGTATCCTCTCTACTACCGAACTAGGCTCGGCTTGATCGGGTTGATGGATTTTGACCTAGATCATGTTGTAATACGTAAGAGAATTTTTTTGTGAAAAACTATATTTAATATTATTTTTTTTGTGTAAACATGAGTAAAACTTAATCCCAAAGGAATATATAAGTACAATATATAAAAAAGGCATAAAAGTAAATGAATAAGTCACTTAATGTTTAATAATCACAAAAAAAATGCACATAGGGTGCGTATAATTCATCTAACTGACGGAGGGGATTTTTTGCAACAAAAATATTTTAAGGGGGATTTTTAGGCTATATTTATTTCACAGGGGTTTTTAACTAATAAAATATTCACTTGGGGTTATTTTGCATTTTTCCCTATATATATATATATGTTAGTTTTTGCATTTAATGTTATTTTGTGCATGAACCAATGAGTGGTATTCATGTATTTAATTTAGGATAACTATTGATGTAGGACAATAATTTAGCAAAAAGTACTTTTAAATGGTCCTAAAATTTATTTTAACTTTCTAAAAAGGGCATTAATTGAAAACTTTCCACGCAATCAATGCTAGGGCATGTTAATTAGTGGCACTGTCTCACACCTAAGTTTTTGATTAATATTTAATACGCATAATATATTGGAAACTAACATCTATTCATTTTCCATTTTAGGTACTTGAAAAACATATTGGACTTTTTTTATTCTAAATTGATATGTATCATATTGTGTTGCATTTTAATTATTTATGAGAAGAGTATATAATTCAAGTCAATTATATATATATATGTATGTATCTTGATAATTGAAGTACAATACAAAATAAAATACTGTTTTGAAGTATCCAAACATCTTGAAAATTGGACGTCTATGATCAAATATGCATAAATCATTATATTCAAAATAGTGTGATAGGCATTATTTGGCTAATTTTTCATTTTTATTTTGCTTTTTGAGGCATTTTAGTATTTATCTTTTTATTTGTGAAATTTAGTCAGAGCCCTACTTAGCCTAATCTGGAAAAGTTTAATTATCTTACTTTAAACATAAGTTAGATGAATAGTCAAAGTGATCATTATATATAGGGATAGGTTAGAAGAGTTTGGGATGGTCAATTAATTATTTCAGACTATTATATTGTCTTGAGATAATGTTATGTTGAGTTTGAACAACTAAGATTATTTAAATTATCTTAAAGAAAAATTCCCCTTTAATCATATTTAAATATTATTTAGGCCGCCTAAATTGAATTATTATGCTATTTATTATTGGTCAATTAACTTCAAAAAGTTGATTAAATTTGGTAAAGAAAATTGCTAACACACTAAAATAAATTTTTTTGTATCCAAAAAATCTATAAAAATATATTTCGATCTCAAAAATTTATTTTAGAGGATTTTAATAATTGAATAGTCAAAGGAATCTATTTCTTTTAATGGTGATCAAGTATAATTATTTGAGGAGTTGTACTTGCTACAAATGGCATTATTATAATCATTTATTTGTCATCTCCACTCATCGATCTGAAAAAAGGAAATAATATTAAATATACTTGACAAACTTTCATCACAATATTTTTTTAATACAAGTAGGGAATTAATTGGTTACTTCTACCAAGTGATTGATGACAAATTTAACATAGCAAAGATAGAATTAGAATCATACCTTTCAAATTAGTATTTTATATTTCATTTAATATACACGATGTATATAAAATATATGACACAATTATCTTTGCAATCGAAAAAAGATTATGAAAGATCATAATCTGTATATAAAAAATGAAATATAATATCATTTTTTCTAATCTTTAACACTCTCTCGAAGAAGTAAATCTCCAAAAACACTATAAATACACCTTTGGCTCATCCTCTTCATATCTCACACTTAAACTCTCAATCTCTTGAATCACCATGCAAAACTTAACTCTTACCCAAACCCCGAATCTCGAAAATGACGAAAAGTTGTTAGAAAATCTTCCTAAAGCGCGTTTATGGGATACTATCGATATCTACCAATGGGAAGGCTCGTGGCTCGATTTTGGTCTCATGAAAACCGCCATGGCCCTCCGATCAACCTTCCCATCACAAAACGACGACGTTTTTCTAGCATCACACATCAAAACAGGCACCACATGGCTCAAATCTCTCTCATTATGCATCATGCAAAAGAACAACCAAAAACACGACTTTGATATTTTAACCACAGAAAGCCCTCATTTTCATGTACCCACAATAGAAAGCACGATTTATGCCACAAAACCCTCGAACGTAAACCTATACGACGCATCATATCCTCGTCTTTTGCATACACATCTGCCATATGGTGTTATCCCAGATTCTATAAAGAACTCGGGCTCGAAAATCATATACATTGCTAGAAACCCTAAAGACACTTTGATCTCAAACTGGCATTTTCTAAACTCCATTATGAAAAACAATCAAGACCCATTTCCATTGGACAAAACTGTGGATTGTTTTTGTTCTGGGGTTTACTTATACGGGTCGTTTTTCGATCACGTTTTGGAGTATTGGATTGAGAGCAAAAAGAGGCCTGAGAAAATACTGTTTTTGAAGTATGAGGATATGAAAAGTGACCCCAAAAGAGAGGTTATGAAGATTGGTGAGTTTTTGGGGAAGCCATTTGAGAATGAAGGTGAAGTTGATGAAGTTCTTGGGAGGTGTAGTTTGGAGAGGCTTAAGAATTTGGAAGTTAATAAAAATGGATCGTTTTTGTTTTGTGTTCCAAATAGTTCTTATTTCAGGAAAGGTGTTGTTGGGGATTGGAAGAACTATTTGACACCTGAAATGGAAGAAAAGATCAACCAAACAAGCCGTAGTAAGTTTGAGCCATTTGGGCTCTCTCTTTGAGTGTGTGTTTGTGGGAATATGATTTTCGGCTCTGAATTCTTATTTTATTTTTTATTTAAAATAAATGTATATTTTATACGTGTTTAGATATTAACAGTTGTATGCGTGAATTACATGTATCAAACAATTATTTGAGTGTGATTTAAAATTCAAAAAATTATTTGAGTGTGTTTGGGTGTGTTTTGCATTACCTAGATCTTTAAATTTGTTTTTGGAATTCAAATCCTATTGGTAAATGTAGGCACCATTTTGTTTACCATGGCCTCCATGTGGATCTTTTTGAGTTATTTGGAGAGTTAAAATTGACAAAATTAATTATAAGAGAAAATACCTTTCAATTTTAATTTGCATTATTAATTTTCACTAAATAATGTAATGGTGAATTATAAAAGCCATAATGCAAATTAAACCGTGAAGGGTATTTCTTTTTATTTCTGACCAGTAAATATAATCAAATTGTTACGCTCTTATTTTCACGCGTAAATTTATGCTTTATATATTCGTGAGTAGTTATATTCATATTTTTATATATATATAAATCACACTAGCTAGCAAATTTAATAAATGAATGCAATAAATAGTTACAAGATTGATTTCAAATAAATGTATTAAAACCCTAATTCACAATCACAAAATCGAGTTTGCATCCAACGCGAATCCATTGAAAATCCTAATTCTCAATTACAACAAACATATAATATTACCATAAATTTACGCCTATACCGAATTTAAATCGATTTACTTAAGTCGCAACTAAACAAACATGTGACAATCATAGATCAAATACATATAAATAATATATGACTTAAGTTTATTTGATTATTTCATGATGAAAATATGATTTAACTAATTAATTATCCACTTGGCGTGTAACATGTACAAGAGCCATATGTATCCAACGTTGAAATGTACCAATCGCATTCTCCAGCTTGACCCCATTTTTTGTAATAACAAAAATGAGCACACTCTTTGAGTCCAAAATTATCACCATTCCATGGCCATGGTATGTTTCTGCACATATAATGATGAGCCTCTGTAGATAATCTTCCTGTTAAATTAAATACATTCAATTTAGTACATAAATAACTCAATATATATATATAGTATCATATACATATATACTATTGATATGTATAAATGAGTTAATAAGTTTTGAGATTTGGGATTTCATTATGTAACTATTTTCCGAATATAGTTTGAGAACTAAATACAGTCGAAAAATTATATTTCTTATGTGACTGATTAAAAATAATTGATTCTGGTCAAGATTGTGTTGGTTCAATCTTGAGTGTAATTTATATTGAACTATATTTATTACGTGATTATTTAATAAATATTACTTAAATTTAGTCCCAAAAAAAAAAAATCTTAAAAAGATTGCATACCGTCGTAATCATACTCTGCTTCTGCTGCATAAGGGATAAGAGCCAAGAAAATAAGAGCTAAAATCTTGACGAAATTCATTTCCTCTATTTTTCTAATTTAGAGAAAATTGTTGAACTTATATCCTATCTACACATGCATTAGGTTTTGTAATCCAAAATTTAGGAATTAAATGACGGTTAAAAAATTAATTAATGCATCATCAATGTCAGGCAATTAACACATTTAACGTATCCTACAATTTTTGCAATTTATTGTCTTTTTTTAATTAATTATCAGTTTTAACACTAGAGTTTAAATGAACCGAATGAATTGCAATTATTATAAATAAATAAATAAATTGCCCTTTTTTTCTTTTTGACAAACAAAATCAAAACAAGGAATTTTCATGTTGTAGTCCAAGTAACTTTCACATCCACACTATCAATAGTATCATACTAAAGAGATAAACAAAAAAAAGGCAGAAATGTCCTAAACAACCACAAATTCAAAGCCTGAAAATAAAACATTTAATTCGAAATAAAAATGCGAAAAAAGGAAGATTCATGTGTAATTGCCTCCAGGATCAGTGTCTTGGCCTTGGAATTGATCGAGAATTATATTGCAATTGTTCATCGAACGAGCATCAAGAAGGCCATGGTTCCATAGTTTGATCATAAACAATCTCCAACACCTGCAAACAACATTGAAATACTGAATTGAATGAAATCTAGAGCATGCAAAAGAATCTCGAGATTTTTAGTCAAAAAGTACATGTTTGAAAAGAAAAATTTGCATATAGCGATATATACATGGATAATAACAAGACTTTATATAATATGGATAAATAAATGCAACTTATAACATGATATAAAGTGATTCTTAAAAAATTTCGAGACTCTTAAAAGTATAATCACACAATCACTTGTAAATATCATAAAGTGGACGATTTTACTTATTGCCCCGGGGTCAGAGTACCTGGCATCCATATTGATATACCTCCAACATATCCAACTTCATTTTTTGGTAAAACGAAATTACAGTATGTAATAAAAATTTGTAGTATATTTTGTAAATTTAACGGTGTGTGCATTCCACGTGCCAAATTCCATCCATTTTTAACATATGTGAGCATATTTACAATAATACATCCTATGGACTAAATTTGCAAATACGCAAATCATGGTACTAAAATTGCAACATACTCCACCAAACGAGACCAATACTGTAATTCGGACAATCATTAATCATTTGTATATATTGCAATTTAAGTCCACTAATCGATTGTCATTATACCGGGCTTAAATCCATTTGGTCCTAAAAATGATGCCAAGCAAAATTTTGCAAAGAAGAATAATTTACCAAAGTAGTGCAGGTGTCCGAAGAAAATCCAGTCTATGCAATTTGGTGAAAGCCACACATGACCAGGGAATATGACCATCTGCCAGTACCCTGCCATCTCATAAAGAGAGCAAAAAAAAAAAAAAAAAAGAGAGAAAGTTACCGAACTGATCTTGTTCATGTGTTTTACACATCATATTACAAAGATAGTTATAGTTATATAAGTGTTCGTATAGGAAAGTTTTGCAGAATAGATCTTTGAGAAATACTGGAAAATAAAGTCAAAGAGAGATGAAAATCTTATATCTTGCTTGCCTTTGCTTCCTAATGAAGGAATTCCAGAAATGCATCAACTGCTTCTCGTCTTTTGTGACATCCACAAAGTCATCAAGCATCTGCTCCACATCATTACATTGTTAGGATAAAGAGTGCAATAAGTGATAAGTCAAAAATCAAAATAAAGAGCCTCTCCCTATGTCATAAGATGAATAACTTTGAAAATTAAAACTAAAGAAGATAATATAAGGAGATGAATTTGCCCACAAATAATTTCATGATGCCCATGGGTACTAACCAAATGAGATTGTACACCACTGGATGAGAATATGGTGACGATGTCAAACTAAAGGGAATATTACTAAAAAAACTTACGATATATTCAAAGAATTCATGTGATAATATTTTCAATTCAAAAACCGATCCCACCAATTTTCATTAAACCCCACAACATTTAGGGGCTAATAAATCTATAGACTTAATTGGCATCAGCCTTCTAGACTAAGAATTAATCAGTTGCAGTATAGAAATTCATTTGTGTAGCATTTTTTTGTTGATAGTTGCTATTAGTTTTGGTTTATTATCGAAATTTCAGACATTTGATCTTTTTAAAAATTTAATAAAGCTATTTTTAAATAATTACCAACATTAGAGTCAAAAATATATTATAGAAAAACATTCAAACGATTTAAATTTTAGAAAAATCATATGTATAATTTATCATGAACCGGGTAACTTTTGATTGAGTGTATATTATGCTCCCTGAGGTAGTAGGAAAATTTTAATCAAAACCATCAGCAACCTACATATCCTATATTGCCTAGAAGCAAAACTTATGTCCTGTTTACTTTTTAGTATTTCACCTATCCACATGCAACAAAATCTTCGAGTGAATGCAAAATTACCCCAAGTAAAGCTGGTCATATGCCCATAGTCAGACGCAAGAAACTGAAAAGAACTAAAAGGGTTCAGAAGAGATGGCATACCCTTCGATCTTCAAGGTCTGCAACATCATCATCGACTTCATCCTCACTGTCACGATCTGATAGGACTTGCTCAATGGCCATGGGCTGTATTCATTACAAAATTTTCGCTTTCAGATGCATTCACATCTCAAATGACATAAATACCATAACTCATGCCTCAAATAAGAAAATGTTGAAGAAATGAAATAAGATGGGAGTTAAAGCTCACAAAAATGTCATAGCAGAGGTATTTCTGGAAAGGCACAGAAATTACTGCCAAAGAGGTAATAGAAAAGCTAAAACTGATACGGGGCACAGTACCAGAAATACAATAAAATGAGAAAAAAAGTACCCTCTAGAATGTCAGAAAAATATATTGCTCCCTTATCTTTTAGATAAGCATCTTGTATTTGCATGAAATTTTAGCTACACGATTTTGAAATGAGAACACATTGTATTTGTAATTAATATTGAAGCAACATTCAATACCATAGAAATTACTTGGTTCTTCTTCAGATGATTTTCAGGAGATATATAGCAACCAAAGTTTTTCTAACACAAACAATTACCCTTTCCTGAGATCTTGACAGAGTTGAATTACCAGAGGTCAATTCCAAAAAAGTTTCAGTTTTAAATCAAAACAGAAACTGGACAAGTATGAATACATTCACTTACAAAAGTTAAAAAGTGAATAATAAACTAAATGACATTTTTGAGCCCTCACCTGAGCTCTATGTGAATGAAAGAACCGTCGCTTTTGCAATAGCGCACGACTGGAACAAAAAAAGAAAATTCAATGTCAGTCAATGCCAAGCAGTGAATATAACCATGGCTCTTTTCAACAGATCATGACAGTAAATTATAATGGGAGAACCTAACGTCTGTGAAATTTAATTTCCTCACAATTGGCCCAACATAAAGATAAAATTATGCATGACATAGGAAAAAACTAGGTGAGACTTTACGCCTTCACTAGATGTCACTCATTACCAGGTGAACAGCAGATTTAGTTAGGCCAATGACGATAGCATTTAAATCCCAAAAGGGTTGAGATATCACGATAACCTTTGCAATGGATTTGTAAATTGATACGGATTTAAATTACAATTATGTAGTAATGAGGTGAAAGAAGATGATTAAATTATGATCCAGCACCACTCTGTCGTCAAATAATGGTGCAGAAGTCTTAAAAGTGAAGGCTAGGGTCGACTTGACACAATCTCGAGGAAGAACACGAAAAATCAAAAGCTTTTCCCATATCCTCAATCTGGTCCTAGATATCTGACACAGAACGAAGTCGACCATATACTCTCCATTTTGAAATACGTACAGAATGTACAATGTAGGGTCGAATATTAGAATAGTAAATATCAAATGCGCTGTACAAATAGAGTTAGTGGAAGAGTGCATCAAACTAAAAAGAATAAGTTGATATGATTAAAAGCTTCACAATTAGACAATACTGCTTTCAAGAGTAAACAGTAAAAAATCTTATTGACAAAATGGTAAAATGGCTCCACATCTTCCATTCCAATAGTGTTTCATCTTCTATTATATCAGGTGAATTTTGCCATATGATTGTTTAGCTTTGTTTTTTTTCTTCTGAAAATGTACTTCATTCTAATTTAAATTTACAAAACTACCTTCTAAAGATAACTCATGTTTGAAATCAACTAAATGATGAATATGAGGTGTGCATGTGCTAGAGAATCACTTAATCTACAGACCGAGTAAACTTACTTTCTGGGCTCGGAGCGTTCAATTGATAACTTCCTAGTCTTTGCAAACTGTAGTAATGCTGGAGGTGCGAGGTTGCTTCCAGGTAATGACTGAACACATTCAGGGTCCGCAAACGAATGAGCTGTGGCAGACGAAGCTCTAGGACTGGATGCATCATGATCCATACTCTCTGCTATACCTACTAAAAGTTAGATATACTTTCCCTCTCAGATATATATATAGCTATGTATAACCATCTGTTTATGTGTGGGAAGCGCACTCACATATATTACATATTACACAATTATAAAGGTCGTATTGAGGTTATATTAAATTGTAGGTTCATTGACCTTTGACTAAAACTAGGGTTGAGAATGAGACGATTCTCAACAAGTTTTGGCTTCATCTTGTAGGGCTACAGCAAAGGAAGACATGCAAATGCTTAACAGATAAAACCGATTACATCCATACATCTTTCAGAGAACAAAAAAATTAGAGAGAGATTTTTTTCGAGGATACGCTTTTGTTAATACCCCTTAAGAGGAGGAGTTGTATAATCAAATATGAGAGAACTGGGAATTTTCCATTCATTTAGTTAGGAAGTTTAATTATGGAATACGTGGTCCAGAGATGCCTTAAAGCAACATGCAAGCACAGAAGAGACTAGCTCATTTATGATTCAGCTCCAAGGTAAGTTTTCAGTGACAGGAACATCATTGCCGCTGTTACCATCTCTGCTTGAAGTAAAATTTGAAAATAAATTCCCAACCAAATAACACTGATAATCAAGAAAACTATCATTTAAGTATACCATCAGTCTTTTCTCGAAGCCCGTTTATTATTCCCGTAAGCTCCGAATTTAGGACAAGGGGACGCATGCGCTTTGAATTTTTAACTGGTCTTTTAAGCTTTCGACGCCGTGCTGCCTTCGAACTGTGTTGCACCAGATGATCTCATAGTATTTGAAACCGAAATTCTGACTGTAAATATACTTATTATATCCAAATAAAGTAATACAATAAGGTATACCACAAGAAAAACGTCTGCTGCTTAGGATCGACACCAGCTGCAACAATCTGCACTATCATATTGGAAAGGTGAGTCAAGTACCTGGATGCAAACTATTTAACTACACTGATACCAATGTTTTTCCTATTCTCAAAAATCAATGTTATCACTAATTTCTTGAGCAGATATAGTGTCAATGTACAGTAGGGAAGTAAAATTACTTGCAGTCAGTCTAACACTTACTCCAGAATATCTACAATATTCATATAGATAAAGCTCTATGGAATGAATTGGCACTTGACAGCAAATGGGTGGTTAACCTAATATTTTACTGATGAAATCCCAAAGTATAATGAAGAGCTATTTTCATGAAGAAAAAACAGCCAGTTTAGTTTCCTCCATCTTTCATAAGTCACTACAACCTAAATATATGCATAAAAATCATCAAGAAACATGAGCAATCACTGTGTATAACATAACACTGAAAAAATAAGGTGGAGACCTGACCTCAGATCTCCATACATCAGTCTTGACAGATATATTCACAGCTTGAAATTCCTCAGTTACCTACATTGTCACTGACAATAAGGTTCGCTATTCAAATATTAAAACAATATTATTGTTTGAAAATAGACAGAGTTTACCAACCCAAAATTCAAAGTTGAAAAGGTCGTGAGAGGAGGGTAAATGATATCTTAGACCCTGTTAAATAAAAACAAAGGCGCAATAAATTAATAGTCCATGCATGGACCCTTTAGTAACAGGACATAAAGGCATCAAATTGCAAAATACCTTAAAGCTTGCGCATTTAACCAAACAGAAAGGGCATGTAAAGTCCTCCGTTACTGTTCATACAGATAATATATCAAGCTTTTTGTAAAAAAATTGAAGCAACATGTAAGGATGAAATGCAAAGTTCACAAGATATTACTTTATCTTTACTTTTTCAAACCGGTCATTCAATGTGCAGCAGTGTAGCAATGACAGGACAAACAGAAAAACTATGAGATTCTCCAATATAGTGATACAGTAATAATATGTCGTTGGAAAAGTTGCAATCACGACATGATTTGTCGAAACCTAAAAACAGTTAAGGCTGTATATTTAAATCATAAACAAAAAAGTTGTATGCTTCATTGAAGCACCGTGCATTGACAACTTTAAGAAAACCTGAAAGTGAAAGAAAGATTCGGTCATAGCAGCATTTATCACACAAAAGGAAACCAAATTACCTTCAGTCCTCTGCAACTTGTTATTATAATATTTGTAGTTGAAAATGACATTTCCAGTCCTCAACCTAAACAGGACCAAACAAAAAAATGAACTTAAATACTGTGCAAATGCCAGAAACTTTGAGCAAATAACAAAAGCCATGAGATGATAATATGACAGGGAGCAATTCTTTCTGAAGGGAGGAGCAAGTGCAACAAAAGAAATATAAAATAGAATGCTGTTCCTGTCATATACTGAAGTCACATCTCGTTTCAAACTCTCAAAGATTTCAGTCTCAACCTTCTATTTTTTTGATTCTACAGATGGGAAGAGATCTCCATAACAGATCTAAAGCAGTCCATATTCCATAGTGCATTTAATTAAGAAACTCCAAGGTCACAGTTTGTTAACTACCTAGGTCAAATAGGAAAATGATATCCATTTGCTCATTCTAGTGTCAGAAAACAATTCCAGAGCTTGAAGGAGAATAGTGATATGGCTTATAAAGCTTTCGCTAGCTCCAGCTTGCCAACATTGCCTTAAGCATTTGACCGGCTAGCCCACCAACATTTTTAAGGCTAGAGCTGGGCCAAGATCTCACACAAGTGATATTTACACACTCCTCAGCTTAATATTTTTCCATTCCTGTCTAGATGGAACTTGCAATTGATGTAAGAGTAGTCTCCCAAACCGAACAATATGATGCGTGATACAATTAGTTTTAATTACTAAATTATCTTCTCATATGAAGCTAGTACAAGTTTTGCCATAATCATGGGACTATTAGAACCTCAATGTCATGTAAATTGAAGCCATTTAAGCACATGAGTAAACAGAGATGCGATCATCCTTAAATATTTTCTTCCTTTTTCCATTTGTTCGGCAGAGGAGATGGGGCATTAAGAATGATACCAGGTTCTAAAAGGCTAATAATAACCAGTTTCACGATTACCCAAGTGCAAACAAAGAGGAACTAGCCACATAAAAGGAGCATCATAATCCTTGGTTTACCAAAAGGGTTAAATTAATCAAACAACATGGGTTACAAGATCAGATCAGCAAACACAAGAAACGGTCCCTTTTGCTATTACAAACAAAAAGAAATGTGAAATATCATTTAAAGGCCTTTAAAGTGCAATATAAACTTAGTAAATGTGATTGAATTGTACTCGGAGCATTTTCAAAAGAATTGATTCACTATACAAGGAGCAAGAGACAGATAACAAATAGCGTCTTGAGTTAACCTGAGTTTGATGAAAAACTCAAACATTGCAATTACTTAATAATAGATGCAACTTCATCAGCAGAAGTTTTGCTTGACCACAATGTAGTTATGAAATGTCACCCACGTGATTATATGTGCGTGTGTGTGTGTGTGAGAGAGAGAGAGAGATAGAGAAAGGGGTAAACGAAGCTATGCGAGAAAGATCACCTAATAATCTGAGGCAGAGTAGAGGATGGAACGTCATTGTATGAGAATGAATCATATGGAGATCTCTCCTTGGCCCCAACTTCTTCTGCTGCAATGCGGACTTGCAGTTGCTGAGGCATAGCCTAGATAGAGCAGATAGCAAGGAAATCATTATCTATGAAATGCAATAATACAGCAGAACAACCTCCAAAAGCAGAAAAGGAGCTATTCTGAAAATTAAGCAAAATCTATTATGCTTTCTTTTTTTTACCGTAGCTCCAGCATGAGGACTATGAAATGAAAAACATTTGTCTTCACCAAAACAGCTCGTCTGCAAAAGGGCACTACATAAGAAAATGGGGGAAGGCCACAGAAGTTGGATAAACATCGCAAAGAAACTATGAATTGCATCAAATCCCACAACATAATGAAACTTGAACAATTATCAAAAAATATGTACATTAAGGAAGAAAGTGGTTCAGCTATTAATGTCTCATGCACTCGCTTGCAGTTTCTTAAAGTAATTAGTATTTCTTTTTCTTTGTCTTGGATGGAGAGGGGGATACATGGGAACGTTGGTATGTTAAGGAGGAAGAGCCTGTATTTCTTACACTTACGTAATTGTGACATTCAAGGGAAGGTCCAAATTGATAGTTAGATTAAAAAGAATGTGAATCATGTATGTTTTCAGACCATCAAAAAACAATTTAAAATATGAACCCAAGATGAAGACTAGTTTAAGGAGTAGACTCGGGTATATCATTTGGATTAATCTCAAACATTATGTCAACAGAAAATATTCCTTCTTTTGAATTCATTGACTGCCTCATTTTGTTAAAATTTACAGCAGTTGGATGTTGTAGATGCAATATGGGACAAACACCTGGCCAGATTCCTTTGGTAGTGGGGTTAGTTAGTCACCTCGATAACACTTCGTATGGGATAGAAAAATCTATTCAGGTATAGTAACGTCATTTTACTAATTTCTTGGCCAACTACATTTTACTCAATGTAGATGGTTTTGAAAAATTGATTATGTGTACATTATACACCAAAATCACCTGAGGAACTAAATTCTCAATTTTGGTTTAAGCGCAAAATCTATGCCAGGAATTAAATATGTTAACTAATTAACTTAGTTTCTGTAGGGGAAAAATATGCAAGAACCTGATGCAGCTTATACTAGGCTTGAAGCTCAAAGATGCAGGAAATTTTATAGCAGGACAAATATCGGTGAACAACATTAATTAAATAAACAAGTCAGCAGACATTTATAGCTTAAAAACCATGACTTTAGAAAATCAGTATGACAAAATATTCACCTATGTGCTATAAAGAAACACAAAGGAAACACAATTAGACATTGCACCCAAGAAAAAAAGAAAAAGATGACCATAAATAAAACTTAAACAGATTACTGAAGTTATGGTCATGGTCCAGCATAATTCGACCAAATAAGCCAAGACCAAACTTACAGAAATATAGCTGGAAAGAGTTCAAAGCCCTGATAACCAACTAAAGCTACCCATTACATGCACTACGCAGGACAGACAATGATCAACCTATCTGTTTCCCCAGGTTCACTTCCCATGGTATTCAAGCATGAATTTGTATGACTACCACCAAAAAAGTAGTTATCGAAAAGAAAGGCATGGAATGTAGAGAAACCCGAAAGTGCAACGCATAAAAAGACAATAAAATGCAAAAGTTTGAGAACCACCACCAATATTTAAATAGTTGGACAGTAGGTCACATTTATGTTCCATACCCATCTTACCACCAAGAGAAATAGCATAATGTTAACTGTGTTTGGTATAGAAACCAGCATCAACAGCTAAATACATGTAAAAAAAATCGGGTAGATACCTTCAGGAAGCACGAGTGCAAGTCAACAGTTGACAGCATCTCAGCTCTCTCCCCACTACTCAAATTAGGAGATTTCTCCCATGATAAATGAAGTAATTCCATCGGAATTTTGCCCATGAAACAGTGCCCTCCGACATTAGCTATAAAATTAAGCAGAAAAAAAGAATTAAATTGCAAACAGATGTCATAAACTAAAACTTTTCGAAATAATGCATAACTTACTTGGAAATAACGTCTCATCAGAATGCTCTTTAAACAATTCAGCTAGAGAAAAGCAGCAACCATGAAACTTTCTAATGAGGTACTCATAGGTATATGCAAAAAATAATCAATAAATTAGGAACAGCATACCGCAGCTGACAAACAAAATAGAAAGGGAACCGGATTTGACTTCTGCTGACAGCTTGTTAATCTCAGGAATAATAAAATCTGCTTGATCTTGGTCCATCCTATCATCTCCAGTACATTTCCTCAATATACATTCTCGACCAAAACGATAAACTGCAGAACCCTGCATCAAGATTAAATCAGGAAAATGTAGAAGGGTGAAGTGGAAGCTGAAAAATGAGATATCCAATTAGATGGACTGAACTTAAATACTACCTCAACAACTGCAGGACTGTAAACTGGTCTTGCTAACAAAATACACAAAGGAAATAGACTTTGAATTCGAGATTCATCATTCACAGTTGAAGGAAGAGAGATTGTCATTTGAATCCTAGGAATAGGAAAAGACACAGGAAAAATAGATCAGTTATTTTCAATGACAGCACAGCCAAATGTCAAACAAAATTAAATGAGAATATGCATCCCAGAATACAAATATCAAACATGAACATCAGGAAGTAAAGATCGTGAAGGATTAGTGGATATAGATAGAAGGATGTGCATTTTGGCGTAAAGATATCAACATTAGGACATTCGGATATATGAACTTCATTTTGTTATGCAGAATATTAAGCACCTAGGGACTGTGGAATACATATTACAAGTTTGCTCTTTAAATGTTTGAATAAAATAACATCATGAGTTCATAAGATTTTAGAAATGGCAATTTGATAGTTAAAAGGGTAATTGGCACATTGCACCCAGAAAATAGAGTTAATATGCACTTTCTCCGAGACAAAAACAATAGCATAATACACCCTAAAATTGAGCTAGTCATGGCAAGGTGCACCCTAAGTAAATTTAGGTCAAAATATACATCTGATAAGGGTAACAACATCAACAAAAAAAATAAGTAAACCCTCCGTTGAGCTAACACCCACCTCGAGCTTGCCCTCCTCCATAACTCTCCCTCCAAAAAAATAAAATTTATTTTGTTGAAAAAACTAAGGAAGGTGAAGACTTCTGTGAGTAAAATATTACTTTGCCATCTCCAATTACGTTCAACTTCTCGAGGTGGCTACTAAACACAGAACATTATTGGATACAAATATAGCTTGCATGTAACTTCAATTTTCCTTGTATTCACAACACAGAATATAGTTGGGTACAAATAAAGTTTGCATTTTCTCAAAAAAAAACAAGGTGTGAGAGGGGGATCTAAGGAAGGCTTCATCAGTTGAAAAAAGAAAAAAAAAAAACAGTTGACACTGAACCAGTAGAAATATAAATGGAACTTGAAGATTGATGGTGCCACATCTTTTTCTTCCGTAACATATTGGGAATCCATGAAAAAGAATAATAAAATAGTCTGTTGGAACCATAACGTGCAATTTAATAAAGGAAGAAAGATTTGCACTCACACTGCTACCTTTGGCCCTTGAGAATCTCAGACCCTACACTCACACGGTCCTTTCTTGAACGTTTTTACCCTCATTACATAAGATCTTTGACTGGAAAGTACTTGGGCCAAAACTAAATTATGTTTAGGGTGCATTGTGCTATATAAATTTTTTTTCAAGGTGGAAAATGACTGTCAACCCTATTTTCAGGGTCCAAAGTGCAAATTATCCTAATTAAAATGGTAAAACTAAAGCAGTTTGTTAGGATCACAAAAGTTAAGTTAGGATCTCCTTACTTACTAAGAAGCTTATACATCTAATTTGGGAGCTAATAAGCTCCTCTTGTAAAGCACTAAACACTCCACTCCATCTTACAAACTTCTATAAAATCTTATAAGCTCACCTAACCACCCTATTAGTCACAAAAAAGGTAATAATGATAAAGACTACCATACTTCAGGGAGCTATTACCTTTTCTTGTACTTTGCTTGTATTTTGTATCGCAAACATCTTTGAAGGAAGGATGGCTGCAGAAGAAGCTGCCTTCAGTTAGAAGCTACACAAGTTGAAACTAGAATAAAAGGTCCATGATGAAAAAAAAATCATGAAATGTACAACTGTCATGATTGTCGATAACCAAAAGAACAATAGTAAATGTTTAATTTGAGGGGATCAGCTTATTCAATATGCATATACATCTAAATGAAGCAACTCAGTAATTCTCCTACAGATATGGCACCAGACCAGCGCAGCACGTAGTAAGAAATAAAATAAAACCAAGTAATATAGCAAAACAAGTATGCATGTGTGGAAGGGAGGAAAAGGCGGACAGAAGAAAGAAAATTACATTTCTAACAGCACGGCGCTGAAGAATATTGTACAATTCAACTGGTTTGCAGTAAATTGAAAGGCTTTCCTCAGCTGCAAGTTGCTCTTCTGCAGACAAATGAGCACGGGGATCTTGGCGACACATATGATCTGCACCTCTAGCATAACTGCAATTGCAAACACAAGTCCTGTTCCACGAATTAGATTATACTGGTGATCTCGGTTGACATCTAACAATCACATTTCAAGCGCAGTCACCTCCATCCAAACTTATGATAGTGGGGGCAATGTGTTCAATGTGTTTGTATGTCATAAGACAAATCAAACACTGACCTGTTTGTTTATGTTTTTTAATTCAATTTTCAAATTTTTGGAATACAAAAATTATTGGATTGAGCTTCCAAACTCAATTGATGAGGCCCTGAAATTAGTCATTTCTCTCTTTGGAGTGCATACAAAGTTTCTTCCAGGGCTTAAGTTTGTTGCTTAGAGCACCAGTGAAGAATAGGCTTATTTGTAGTGCACTTTGCAGCCACTACCAAGTTTGAACAATGGAACACAGACCTAAAGACAAATATTCTGTAATCAACCAAATTGTTCAGTTTAAACGCGGTGCAAAGCATGCTATAATTTCAATAATTTCTTATTCTTCACAATATCCTAACCGTTGTTACAATAAAATTACAAAAAGTTGAAACAATGCATAAATGAACTTAATCCAATCGAAAACAACAAAAATCACTTAATGGCATATTCGACTTCACTGTGTGTGCACTTCATGTGGATCAGTCGAATATAGACTTACGCAGTTTCACGAGCCACCAGAGGTATGCCTGGCATCCTTGCTAGACAGAATCAATGAAGATATTCATAGCTTTCAAATATTCTGAAATCTTCAAACCAAGATTGCAAAACCTGAAATCTTAAGCAAAATTAACTTAAAAATTCATTCCTCCCCATAACTTCAAAACACATATCCGTATAATTACAATCCCAAATTGTAAACAATAACCCTAGATGTGCGCAAAGTTAGAGGCATCTATTTAGCAACAGGATCTACAATCCAATACAAGAAAAACTCAAACAAAAGAAACAAGCCAGAGCAAATTAAAACTTTACAGAATTTGATAATTAAAAGAATCCCTAACCTGGAGTACACAACGCTAATTCTTCAAATCAAGAAAGAAAAAAAAACACTTGGAGTTCAACAAGGGATTTTCTGATTTCTTTCAAATTGGGGTAAATTACGAATACGTAAAATAGATACATTAGCATATTTCAAGCATGTATTTATATGTATATATATATATATCTATACTGTATGTATAGAGAGAGAGAGAGAGAGCAAAAGAGAAAGAGAAGGGTAGAGTAATACCAAGTTGACTCGGTGTGAGCTGAAGAAAGAATAACAGTGAGAGTATTAAGACTGGCAGCCTTCTCTCTTTTTGTAATGAAAAAAATATCTTGTTCCATTTTCTCTTTGTTTAATGAAGAAAAAAATATCGTTTGTACTTTGTCAATCTATCTCCTCTTGTTTGGTGCTTAAAATTAGGACTGTTTGGACTGAATTTGTGGTGGTGTTGTCACTCGTTATTTATTTAATAAAATAAATTCATGTAAAAAACATATTAAGTCAAGAAAAATGCTATGTACTTGGTGTGTATAATTCTTGTGATATTTTTTTAAGCATTATTACCAAGTCTAAAATTTTCCATGAATAATTCAAAATACCTTAAACAAGTCTGAGTCAAATAACAATGCTGCGAAGCCATGAAACTCCATTAGGGCCACAAAATTAATCAAATATTTGAACTACTAAGCATGCCATCGCTTCTTTTGCGCCTCTAAAAATGACTCACACACCGTAAATCCCACCGGTGTGTAACAATTTAAACACCAAATCAGTCTAAAGCACACAGAGCAATCTATTTGAAGCATCATAACCTCTTCAAAACATCATTTTACATAACTTTCATCAATGTACCACACAACCACTAAAGGCATTGCTAACTGTGGGAAATAAACACAAAACAACAAACAAATACTATTAGATTAAGCTGTCCATAATTTGTACAGGCAACTTTAGGATAACATATTTCAAAGAATGGAGTTCTAATATAAGGAGCCGAACATAAAAGGCCGAGTCTTTTTCCCTACTTGGAGAAAGGGGTTCCACAGGATCCATAGAAGGCCACTAAGAAGAGCAGCAGCCACTGTTCTGGGCAACAGGTTGTCCACGGATCTGCACGGTGGGTGGCCTCGCGTTGCTAGCTGCAGGCTGACTAGCCATCCTGCAGTTATTCGAAGGAAAAAATGAGACGTTCAGAACACATTTGGTACAGTACATTTAATATTTAACAATTGTAACTGCAGATAGTAAATAATTTATGGGATGTAAAAGTACACCGATATTACTAGGACGTTTTTATGGAATGTAGAAATAACACAGCAAGACAGAGAAATATAAATAAGGCAAACAGGCTAAACTAGTAATGTAACTTACTCTTAGTGCCCTTTTGGCACCAATCCAACTCAATTAGCCAATTTGGCCCCTTTCACTCTTTACTTGTCAATATCATTACTTTGCTCCTCCAAATCATAACCCCAACAAAATTAATGTTGTTTGGGCAGAAATTGAAGTCCAGTAAAAGGATGTGTATGTCAATATATTGCATATTTGGGCGAGTAATTTGAGACAAAATCGGGGGGAAATGGTAATGATTCAAACACGGAGGAAAATTTCTTGTGAGATTCTTCAGACCATTTTCCTCCAATTTTATCTCAAGTTGTCAACCAATATATACAATATAATGAATGTATATATACATGTCCTCTTCTTGCAAGTAAAGCTTTGTCCGAACAACATCGATTGGGTTAGGGTTCAAATTTGGCTAATTAAGTTTCTTAACAGCACCATAATGGAACAAAAACTAAGTTATGGGAACGATTTGCCAATTTTGCCAATATATGAAAATAGAACAGAAGGCAAAACCTGTTCTTAATCTCAGCAGACATAGCCATGAAAGCTTGCTCAACATTAGTAGCATTCTTTGCACTTGTCTCCAAGAATGGAATGCCAATTTCATCAGCAAATGCCTTTTACAAGAGAAAAATGTAGTTCAGCTACCACAACTCTGTCGAACAATAAAAAGCATGCAAAAATAATAGGGTTTCTACCTTAGCTGTATCATAAGACACGGCTCTGTTATCAGTAAGGTCACACTTGTTCCCTACCAAAAGCTTGTTTACATTTTCACTAGCATATCGATCAATTTCATTCAGCCATTGCTTCACATTGTTGAAGCTCTCTTGGTCAGTGACATCATATACTATCTGCAAGAAATTGAAGGTCAATCAAGGATATATTTAGGAAGACATCATATACTATCTGCAAGAAATTGAAGGTCAATCAAGGATATATTAAGGAAGATATACTAAACTACTATTGAAGATCAAACTTATGAAAGAAACTTACTATAATGCCATGAGCCCCACGGTAGTAACTACTAGTTATAGTTCTGAATCGTTCTTGTCCAGCAGTATCCCACTGCAAACGGAAATTGAAGAGGAAACGTGCATGAAATTAGATTCCAAGTGGTTAATATTGAGCAATAAATTGGCATTACATCCTTTCTAGTAGGTTTTTCCCATCCCACGCATTCACTCTTTTCTCAACCAAGCATAAGTAGAACCCCCTCCCAATTACTCCTGCCTGCCGACTAGGCAGTCAGTCGCTGCCGAGATCCATTCCCTCGTATGATTCAGGAATGGTCGGGGTCGGTAACTCCTTTCAATAACTCATGAACAAGAACTCAGCACATATTAGATCTAGCTCTGAGCTACATAACCCAGTAAGCTCTCCACAGAAACAACCAATTCTAAAAGAACTTTTACGAAACAAAGTTGTAGAACAAAAACAAAAGAATCTTACAATCTGAAGTTTAATAGTCTTTCCGTCTTGCTCCACAGTTCGGATTTTCTGCAGAAGTAAAACACAGTCAAAATGATGATTATACTTATGATAGAAAAATTTAAAACATAATAACAAAAACTTACAAAATCAACGCCAATTGTGCTGATGTAACTATCAAGGTACGAATCATCCTGTGGGAAAAAGAACGACAAAAGATTAGTCACTGCCCCACATTTCATCGCAAGACTTTTAAGAGTTTGGATACAATGACAAATCTACTGTAATAACAAAAACTTCTTCACAGTGACTTCTAAATCGGCATCAGTTGTAGTAACCTGTAATTTAACAACTATGAAAATGTGTCAATTAATTAAAGTTAACTAAGTCTCTGTCAAGGTACTTGATCAAAAGCTTCGAAAGCCAATTACATGAGAGGTGCCACAGCTGACTTGTCCAAACCACGAAGTAAATATAATCAGGTTACTAAAAATTATTCTGTTGTTTAACAAATAAAATCCAAAAGCAATTCATCAAAATACCATATCTCTCGCCAGGGGAAGGGTTATTGTTTTTGTTAATTATGCCGTACACCATGTCTTCAATGTAGACTAAACAAGTTTGGATATATTATGCACGGGGTGGCAACTATCAGATTGAGATTTATAAATCAGGCCACACTAGGACTCGCTTCTTTCACACGATTAGCCCATGTAGGCATGGGCAGGATGGACAGAGAGAGGAAGGTATGAACCATCAAGAATGAAAAGTGAATCCAATATGCAATGCAAGATTCATTCAACAACGACAATTACGAAAAACACATAATCTTACAGCGAATCTCAGAAGAAGACAAGATTTGCCAACGCCTGAATCTCCAATCAAAAGAAGCTTGAACAAGTAGTCACTGAAAAACACAACATCAAATGTCAAATAAATTTGCATCATGTCATTCAAAATATCAAAATTAACATAACGTAGATAGACATATGCAATTAACATTGATAGATAGCTATTTGAAAGTAAAACCATCATATATCGTCAGTTCTCTTGCATGGTGTATACACTACTTTTGCCCATAGTAGTCGGAAGAAAATTATGTTTACTTCCAGCAGAAGTCAAAGGGAGTTGAGTTTTGCAAACACGAAAAATGTTCACCAATCAGCATGGCAAATTCAGAGGAATACTTATTAGATATACAGTACAAATATATTAGATATGCAGTACTAATATTTATTCAATTAGGCACTGGTCCCACCTAAACCAAATTCTATATTAGCAACTACCTTCTGTAGAGCAGAGATCTCAGATCTACCCAAGGTGTACCAATAACTAAAACTTACATATCAGAAATTAACTTTGCAACAGTTTAATCTCATCAACAGATAGATCACAGAAATTAATAATAAAATAACCATATACCTTCCTTCTGTCATGCCTTAACCGTATCAATCTGACGTCACAATTCACCGATTCTTTTCACAAAATAAATAGTTAAAATTGCCGACTATAGACGGTTACAACTTACAACCGAGCAAATTTATTAAATCACAAGTAATTTCCAATAAAATAATCCCGTAAAATAAATTAAAGGTTTCGATATAGAAAAGAGCAAATTCATGGATCTAGCATCATTTCAATCGGCAAATTAAACAGAATTCACACAGGTCCAACCAACACAGACGCGGATCTATCGAAATTCGAGGCTAACAAACGATAAATCCATAACACACGCCAAACAAAATAATCAATTCAAGGAAACCCTAGAAAAAATTACTTCCGTTTTTCATATCTCTAAAACGTAAAGAGTAGAGAGATTTACTATTCGGGATTCATGATCGGATGCGATGATTGAACAGTGGAGTAGCAGGAATATCCCCTTCCGACGTACGGAGATCTATCGGAAATTGAGATCGGCGCCGGAGGAGTTGACGAGACGAAAGGGGTTTGCGCTTGTGATTAATGAAAAGTTTTGGGAATGAAAAGCAAATTGCACTTATTTATAGACTAAAAGCCGATAGCGGAGATTTATATTACAAAAGTGCCCCTATTCTTTGTTTTAATTACGTGGGGCACCCAAAATAATTACACACTCTTTTATCAGATTGTTGACGTGGCTTTTCAGATGATTGGCTATTATTTAATACAATCTGACAGATTAATAGTATTTAGCATTTAGTAATAAATTATCTTTAATTTAAATTGCAACAATTTTATAAATTTAAACATTTATTTCCCCCTATATAAAGTGAATTAGAGTTCGATACAACATGAGAATTGTGATCGTGTGTGTTAATTTCTACGGATAATAATTGATATTTCGGTGTTTAAATTATTTATCCCAATTTAGGCATATCATCATATGTGACATGCTAAACATTAATATTGTGAAGTGAACATATAACTTGAAATTACAACATTAAAATCTTATTAATTATTGATATTCATGTTAATAATCTTTCAAATAGTTTTTAGAAGATGACATTTTTGATAGATAAGCACCACTTATTTATATTTTCCCAAAATTCAATCAATTACATCCTAATTAGTTGGCATGTTTATGAGAATTTATTTTCATGATACAAATGAGAAAAAATTGTTCGAATGATGAGAAATGTGGTTTGAAAAGTGAGTTTAAATTAAATTTTTAAGGAAAAAATAGGTAATCATTAGGTTTGATGTGATATGTTTTTTTGGTTGTGAGAAATTTGTTTAGGTTGATATTTATATACATTTTTTATTAAATGTGTTTAGTTAAATTCGTTGATTTAGACGTCAAAAAATAGTCAAAATGAATCTTATTTTAAACATTGCGTTATTTTGCATTAAAATATATAATTAATTTAATTTTCAATTTTAAAAGATAATCGAAAAAATTCTTTTATTAACTGTGAAATCATGAATAATAAAATTCAATTTACTCATTTATTTCAATAATGTTTTCATATTTAATTTTGGGAGATTTTGTTGTAAGAAAATTTCTACGACATGCCAAACAAACAAATTTTTCGTAATTTTTTACTCTTAAATACTTTTTTTTTTTTTGATAACCCAGGAACCCACAGCCGCCACTGGCGGAGCCCGACCACTCTTAGAGCGGAGCCCGACCACCAGTGCACACAGGGTAAACCTGGGGGTTGGCACAAGACCCGCAACCACACCAACCAGGTAAATCTCCCCAAAGGGGAGGCGGATGTCTCTAGTGGGGTTTGAACCCTTGTGGAAGCAAACCTGAAAATTCCAGGCCATGCCCTTAACCACTCGGCCACACACCTTTTGACGTTTTACTCTTAAATACTTGTTCGGGAATATAGGTGCGCATTCAATTGAGCCGTATATATTTAAGTTTAGACTTTAAGTAAGTTTTTCGTGGGGCTAGCTAGTATGAATTTATACAAAATCAGATTGATTCGATAGAAAATTGTATATATATACACCATCACAAAAACCTATTTTCACCACAATATAGTATTATGTTTGTGTATATATGTAATATAAACTTCAAAATCCTCCAACGAACCGAACTGAAAACTTGGAAAACGATGAGAACTCTACAACATAGATCTACCAAACAATATTCCAAATGGGATTTTTCCAAATTATTGGGAACATAAAATGGAAAAATAAAAAAAAAAAAAAATCTCATGAATTATGATCTCTATTGTCTGAAAATAAAGATTTGGAATCTCCAAGCTTTGTGGGATGAGGATCCAAATCTCCCAAGTGCACTGATAAATGTCCTGTTCCATCACTGTCAAAATGCCCTTCAGTTGTAATTCCTTCTGGTTTTGCTGTTAATATATTGCCTTTCACATCAACATCTGTAAATAAAACATTATGAAATTTCAGTTTATTCTGAAATTATTTATGTAATTTTAGTAACAAAATTTTATGTGATGAGTTCATTTCGATTTATGTAACAATCTAATACCATCTAAGTCATATTTAAAAAAAAAAAAAAAAAAAAAAAACAACCAAGAGAGTATTACCAATACTTTTGTTTAAAAAAAAAATATCTTTCACCAACCCTAATAGTTATACTAGAATTTTATCATATTATCAAAGATATAAATTACTTTTAGGAGCATTTTGTTCTCGAAAATTTTCGTACAATTATAATTATTCATATAATAAGACGCGTAAATATTACCTGGATTAGACAAGAACCAGAGAATAAAAACACAAAAAAGGAGCACAAAAGGTATGGCATGAACTGCATTTTCTGCAAATTTTGCACGAGATTTTTCCTTTTTAGCTGCATCAGAGAAAGACTCATACACAGGTAGCTCATTAGATTCCATATACGATGTCGAATGGTAGCTGTATTTATCGTCCCAGTAAGGTCGATTCATGCTCGCCGATCTATGCATTCTTTTTTAATTCTATAATAATTTAAAAAAAAAAAATTAAAAGGATATATTTCAAGAACTTTGAAACAGTGAGATTAACTAAGGAGAAATTTTTGTTTCTATTTTTTGGCATGTTGTTAAGCCATTTTGAAATATGATGCGAAATTTAGGGTATATAAATTTATTTGATAAACACGTATATATTTATTTGACTCAATCAAAAATGTTTATCTACAAATTGTTCTATAAATAGAATTACATGATGTGCGATTTTGGGGGTTACTCGAACACATGTTATACATCTGCAGCAACACTTGTTCTTAATTTGTCCAATTATGATTAATATTTACAATAATTTTTTGTTTATATTTTTCTTTTTAAAAAAAGCTTGTACTACAAATTTACATCAAATTTAAATGAAAATTCACTTCAATAAAACACAAAAATATTATTCGAGATTCAACCAATAGTATATCATAAATTTATTTAATTTAAAGAACCTCTCAGAGACTAATTTACATTTTTTAGTGAAAAAACATGTGGAAACTACAGGTATAGCTAGAATATGTTGCTCTATATGTTTTTATAGATATTAAACATATTCTCAGAGCTTAAATCAATTTGTATTATATTTTAAATACTTTCTTGAAGCATATATATATGATGAGCTCTAATTTCACTTCAAATTACAACCATTAGCATTTCAACAAAGCATTCCCACAATTACAGTCAAATAAACCAGTAACAATCCAAACACTTTAAAACAATCACCAAATGAGAACAAAGGTACAAAAATGAGACAGAAAGGTACAAGTTAAGATTGCACCATGGATGAGTTGTGTAACTGCAATGGTGACCCTTCCTCATATGGGTTTGATCTTGAAGTGTAGCGAGATTAGAGAGAAGACGAAACATTTCAGATCCTGCAACACCACAATACAATAATAAACTTTTATTTTAACGCATATCCAGACTCCAACTACGGGTATAATTACAATAATCTGTATAATAACCACAAATGTTGCAACAATAGATGGAAAAAAATAGCATCATTCATGATGCACAACTTTTGATACTTATATTACAGACGGAGCAAGTCTCGATGAAGAAGTTATATTGATAATAGAGGGACTAATAAGATGATGATGATGATGATAAGTACACGAATCTAAAATTTATATCAGATGTAACCATGTACATAAGGGTTCGAAAGACATACAAAATGCTCTAGTCAGAAACCATATCTTGATTCATGGCACATTGCATATGGGAAAAAAAAAAAAAAAAAAAAGAAAGAGAAAGAAAACAGCAAAGCATTGAAGTTTGTTTCAATGTCTCCAGCCAGCTTCCTTCCTACATTATCATCTTGAGTTTACATTTAATCTGAAACTATAAAACACTTATGCTCTACCCGAGGAGAGTTGGAATATAACCATTTCATTCCCAGTATCAAAAACATATTTTACAGATAATTGTGGCAATAAACCTCTTAATCCTAAATGCCACATTAAGAGTTAGCAATTTGTCCTAGCAAATTTAAGAAGTTTTCACCAAACACCATCTAAAAGAAACAGTTCAAGAGAGCATTTATTACTTCTTCTCCAGCTAATTATAGTTTACCAGGTTTTCCCGCACTAGCCACCAAAGAACTAACATGATTTTTCATCCTCACCTTTAACCAGTGAGAAAAGAGACCTAATACCTTATACAAGAATTCATTGACCACTAGCTTTTCAGTTCAAAGATTTTCTTATGACCATATCTATCAACTATCTCCTTCAGTTATATTACAACCAAACATATCGACAACTATCTGGTGAGTATCATACTTAACAGAAGGACAAGTTCACTGCTTCTATTACCTTTTTGGCTTATAACTAGATTAATTTTGCTACATTTTGCATTATCGGCCACAATTGAATATGCAAGAGTTTTTATAGGCCGAAATGATACTAGTGAGCAAAATGCCATTGAAGGTAGATCTGATACTAGACTTTTTTCTGTTCATTTTTCATTGAGGAGCAAGGTCTGACTTTCCCACATCAGTTACCACTATGCACAAACAAAGCACACAAGAATCCACTTTTCCACATAATATCCCCAACCATCATCTAATTCATGAATAATACTAGTGACATTCAGCCCTAATTAAACAAAACATAGCTAAAAACAACAAAATTAACAATACCTGAACCAGATAGTAGAAAATCCTCAACCCTTCAGGATCTTTACTAGTCTGAACATCCATAAGCGACCCAATCTTCGACGTCGTAAACGAAATATGCTCATTCCCCATCACAATCTCCAGCTCCTGCCTCCCAACCCTATCCGGCTCCGGCCAATTGTTATCATCTTCCTTCATTATCTGCAAAAACACACACAAAAAAAAAACAAATCATTTCACCATTCAAAACCCTAGATCAGAAAAACCTCTCCAAAACGCAAAATTAAACAGAAAATTGTTACCTCCGAATCAGAAACAATGCGCCGACACTCCTTTAGAACAGCGGGCGTGAGAAAGATCTCCTTGCGAATCATAGTATCGTTCTTGTAGTTCGAATTATTGGCGTATCGCAGCTTGCCATCTGGTCGAAACTCGAATTCCAGGAACTCATGTCCGAATTTGCCCTTGTGACCAACGTAGTAACGCAAGTAGAACTCGTCGTTGCCCTCTGTGTCCGCCATTGATGGTGTGTTTCGAGGTTTTAGAGCTTTTCTCCTCTCTTCTATCGGAGGATTTAGGATATTATATATGGAGTTTGGGCTTAGTGAGATTCAAAGCCCATTATAAAATTTAAGCCCAATAACTTAATTATTTAGAGATTAAGATTTAGGGTATTATATTTGGAGTTTGGGCTTACTGAGATTCAAAGCCCATTGTAAAATTTAAGCCCAATAACTTCGTATATTTAGATATTAATTTATAAGCTCTGTATTTCATATGTATAATCTTTTTCCAAAAATGTTCAAACTTATTTTTAGAGCTTCTAAGCTTATTACAACTTATTTTAAAAGCTTATAAGTTGTTTTACTATATACTTTGCAATCCCTCAAATTAAAGAAATTACAAGGTCGGCACAACACCAAAGGTTATTAACTAATGCAGCGTTTAAACGTTGGACCAACGATTTTTATCAAATTTTGAGGTTTAATGTACAAGTTGTTTATTATAATCGTGATTGGCCACAAAATTTTGGGAACATGCGTTTTTATTCTTGTACATTGTCGATCACACACGGGGTCAGTATAAAAATATTGTCGATCACACATGGGGTCCACTATCCCGTCGAAATATTATGTTTTTGTTTAGTACTTTTCAAGTCCTCAAAACTCATAAGAATGACCCCTCAACTCCCCAAAATTCATAAGAATGACCCCTCAAGTAATATTTCATTATAGTCCAAATCTGATTTGGTCAAATTCAAATGTAACACAGATGATTAGTCAAAAGGAAAGTAAACCAACATTGCTTCATAACTAGTAGTTCCCAACTACAAGATTGTTTCCAACTTCTAAGTAATATCTTCATAACAATTTCAAACTAAAAGGACATGGAAACATGAAACCAAACATTTAGACATCAAGATTCATTTTTCTAGCATGGTTAGAAGGCCAAGTTTTCTTACAATCGATACTCGAATCGACAAATTCGATCCACTTGACGATCATAATCACAAGTAAGCTCCTGCAAAGGCGGTATATTCTTGGCCGCAAACATCATTACATGCGGCATTCTCTTGTCCTCGTGATCAAACAATACACGTTGCACGAAAAGATTAGGCGAATCGCTATACCCTATAAACCGCCCCACGTTCCCAAATTTCTTCGCATCGAGCGTAAATCCCGTTTCATATCTTCGTTTATTATCGTCCTCGATTTGCACCAATTTTCCAACATACTCACACACGAAGCTTCCCGAGGATATGTAGCTTCTAGACCTCACGCCCCATCCCCGTGATTCGGTCTTGAAAATCTCGAGTTTGAATCGTGGGCCCCGCTGGCTATATCTATTCGTGCACGAGGGCGGGCATTTGCAAGACGGGCCACACTCATGTATAACGGGCCTCGGCCCGATAATGCCGCCTTTTTCACTATACGGAATTTCGCCTCCGTTTTTTAAACTACAACGGCATTGTGTGGAATTCGAGCAGCCATTGGTGCAATCACAGCCATTGTAATGAACCTTCTTAAACCATTCGGGATATAAGACCTCGACTCTATAAGTAAAAGTCTCGGGTTTTTCACCATCAACACTATTAACCGCGCGTATTTGCATGTTTTCTTTCCCTTCAGAGACATCATGCACCACACAACATTCCTTACTCCATGATTTCAACTTTCTCGACTTACGAGAAAATTTCACTTGGCCCGAAACTCTATGTAGTTCGAATTTGAACACGATTTTGCCGTGTTGATTTTTTTCTTGCCAAAATCTCTTCACAACGTAAAGCCCATCGTACACGTAACAAATACCCTCCTTATCGTTACATTTATGAATGACCTAACCGGAGATTCTTTCTCCATGCTATTAACCAAGGCAAGATTCCCACGTTCGAGCTTTTGGTCAACTTGATCCGATTTATTGCAAAAACCATTGTGCCCACCTTGACCCGAGTACACAAAAACGTCAACGGTCTTCGCTTTGTTCTCATAACGACCCGAATTCACAATGCTTGTGGCAAATTTCTTACCTTCGAGATCCATATAATCTATACCGGAAGTATACTGCGAATGTAGACCAATAGCAGCAAGTTCAGCCCGTAAACGAAAGCAATCACCTATTGAAATCCCGGGAATATGCCCAAGTCGCTTTTTGGAATGAATAAATTTTCCGTTTTTCTTTAAAATTTCCGCTGCTTGTATGTCCATTCTTCGTGCACCGCCTGATTTTCCTCTTCGTTCTGCTTTTTCTTCATCTAAGAGCTGTTTATATACCTCTTGAAACAGGTTAAGAGTCTTTTTCACCTTGTTTTGATCCACTTTTTCTTGATCTTTATTCCATAAAACGACCTTATTCGCACTTGTATCGTAATTTATGTCGCATAAAGCAAGTGGTTTTGCTGGTTTACAGTGCTCGGGAAAATCCCGGGTGGCGTACACTTTTGGGCGCTTCAAAAAACGACTAAAACCGAAACTGGGATGATCTGAAGTATCACTGTCAATGCCATAGTTTCTCAGTAAATGCTTTCGAGACATATTTGGACTGCTAATCTACTGAAAGATCATCTGTTTGCAATCATAAAGACATCTCAAAGTAAGAAGTTAATAATCAAGAAGATAAATTTCAGCACAAACCGAAATGCCACAAGTATATTGATATAAGACAAAAAATATATTTATCAATGAAAACATCTCTCCTTCAATCAAATTCCCATTTGTTACGAGATCGATTTTTGTTGTCTTTTAAACATGGGTCCAAAGTTACATTATATTAAGGGGAAAATACAAAAATACGCGTCGAAAATGTTGAGCAAAAGCAAGAAGCTGCCACAAAAATTTTACCACAAATATGTTGGCCGTTGGGTATTTGATAAGAAAAATATATTTGAGATAAAATGAAATTTAGAAAATTGTTGTGACTAGGAGAATGAAGCTTTTTGCAATAAGCTTTTGAATTGATTTTTTTTCTACATCAAATCTTCATGATACAAGGTGATTATATAGGCAACTCAACATAAAATAGATACATTGATGTGGTTAAGTTAATTAACCATCTACACATCTTCCTATGGAGAATTATTTGAACTGTATAATTCGAAGAGTCAGATTCATTCACCTCTTCACAATTCATGTATGAGAGAATTCATGTACGGGACTTTTAACAGAAAATAGGGGAAAAAACAACACGAAAAACAAACATCATCTTCATCAAATAACTTCAAAATGCAGTGTATGCTTGTGAGAATGAAAATCACAGTTTGATAAATCTCACACAGGGTTTTTTCTTAAATGCTAAAAATTGCAATAGCCCACTTCACAAAAATCACCCACAAACAAAACTAGACTATATATATATATATATATATAAACAGAGAGAGAGATTTACATTACGTTACATACAAGTTCATTCAAGAAAGCAAGAAAAATGGGGGGAAAATTGAAGTGCACAAAATAAACCAAGTACAGAATTTTAAATCACTTACAAGTTGTACAGATGAAAAATCTGAAATAGGGTTTCAGATTCAGAGCATAATCCAAGCTGGGATTTGGGCTAAACCATGCAAGAATATGGTGATGGAAAAAGTGAGGCGGTTAGCGTAGTACAGTTACTATAAAATTTGAATGTGAAATTATGAAAATCTTTTACAGTAAACCATAACATCATAAAGGGTATTCAAAAGGTTGAAAAATTATCTTTAAGGGTTTATTATGTAATAAAAAATGGCGTGTTTTTAGCGTCTTCAATCATTTCAGTCTGCAAAAGTTCAAACGCCAGAAGACTATGTACAATGGTCACAACATTAAACACCCTCTTTTTCAATTCCCAACACTCCACATCATTTTATCACTCTTCCACATAATAATTAAACACCCATTCAAATTTTACACTCTACAATGGTTTTGTTTAATAATATTCAACACCCTACCCCACTACTTTTATTATTTATTTATCCTTTTAATTTTATGATTAGATTATAATAAGATTATCGTTTATAATTAAAAATAACGATGAAATAATTTCTTTTTCGATATTTTTTAAAATAAAATTTATTTAAATATTTATCTAAATATTAATCTTATTTATTAAAGGATAATAATATGATTATATTGAAAATGATCGAATTTTTTTTTGGTATCCAAATCAAGTGAAACTAGTCTCTATTTATAGAGGAGAAAAAATTATGAATTTTGATATATTTTTTTTATATAAAAAAAATTATTTATTATCAAATAATTAACATCAAATAATTGGAGTGTGATAAAAATATGTACAATATGGTTAGCCAATAAGATCATGCCATGTAAGCTTTTCAACCCCATGTAAAATTTCTCCACCAATTTAATCCACATCACCATTAAACACCCTATTCCAATGGTTTCAACTATTTAAAATATTAAACACCCTCTTTCAACACCCCCATTGTACATAGTCGAAGTGGCAGTTTGAAAATAATTGTGGGGGGGGAGGGGGGAGGAGAGAGATTATTACTTTTCAATTTTCATAAATAATTACGCCACTTTATTTGTGTAATAAATATATAATAATTTATTAATGACATTTTAAGGCTATTTATGTTTTTATTTGAAAATCTGAAATTTTTTTGGGACGTGCTTAGTATAAAAATTAGTGTACGAATGGTAGTTAATTATTTATAAAATATAAGTTAAAATTATATCAAATTGATAGTGATATGTTGAAAGACTCTAGCATGACATCAACATCAATTATTGAATATAAACTTATTACAATATAAAAAATTACTTAACTCTAAGTAATAATACGCTTCTACATAAAATAAAATTTGCATTATACGGTATAATAACTGCTCTAAGTACATGTTGTTCACATCTCTTAACTTGAGCTTGTTGGATTTTGAAGTTTTAAAACTTCAAAATTGCATTGATTTTGTGCATTATTTTCATTAAAATCTTTTGACCATAACCTCCACATTGTATCATAATGTGCATTTAATTTTGAAGGTTACATGTCTCATTCAACATTATATATAGGTCCTAGGACTCTAGACATAGGACATAACATAAGCATACAAAATCATGCATTTCTATATTTTCTGTATTTGAGGCAACTAGGATAAGGTCTTGTTTAGGCCTGGCATTGGATGGGTCAGACCCGGACCCAGACCCAGATCCAATGGGTCTCATGTGTGGGTCTAGATTGGGTCTAGACCCAAAACATTGGGTCTGGGTCTGGACCCAATGTTTTGGGTCTGTTTTGGGTCTAGACCAAGAACAATTTTTTTTTAAATCTTTTTATCCAATTTATGCTTTAAAATTTTGTAAAATATTAAAAATTATTTATTTGCTTATGATTATTTTAATATATGTATATATATATATATATATGTAAGTCTTGTAATTTGTGTAATTATATATATATATATATGAGATTGTATTTTATTATGTTTTAAAATTTTAAAATCACCATATATCTTATAGTGACTATAAAATTTAGAATTAAATATAGAGGACTAAGTAATCTATTTGTTGATATATAATTTTCTTATAAATATTAATTCTTTATTTTTTTAATAAACTATGTAGGTTGGGAACAGTAAATCAAATATAAATAAAATATCAACAAATGCCATTTTGATAAACCTCTGATCTTATTGACATAAGCTGGATTAAATCTCTATTTACAGATTAATGCTCATGTTCCTAGTCTGGTGTGAAATCATGACAAAATTCACTAATTCCTAAGCATGGCATTGCTTCATGTTTCGATTTATGATATTAAAAAAAATTGAATATTGACTTAGGGTTGGAGAATTAAATAGAAATCACACGCTTTACCATTATAAAATTGAAATTTTTTATATAAATTATTTCTGAAGCAAAACAAGATTTTATTCCATTGCGGGATTAGGATTCAATGCAAAATAAATAAATAAAAAATAAATATATATGTAAAAATTATAAATATAAATATAAAAATATATATCAAAAATAAATATTTATATTTCACTGGGGATAAATATAAATGTAAAATAAATAAATTAAAAAATATATTTTTATTTTTAGTTTGGATATATAATTAGGTAATCAGATTTGGGTCTATGGGTCTGTGGGTCTGGGTCCGGCCCACCCAATGTCAAGCCTAGTCTTGTTCACCTAGTTTTCTTGTGAACGTGCTCACAAAGAGAACACCTGCGTGGCCTTCTTGGGTTTTATCTTGGGGTGGTGATGAGCCGACAGTAACTGCACGAGGGGAGGCCATCACGATCTTAGGACAGCGTCATGTGGCGTGACTCCTACAGGCCAGCCGTTCTTACTTTCTAAAATTATTTCTTTTACATAATATATTTATACGTTTGCATTGTTTTATATTACATTCATAATTTGAGTATATTATGTCATTTGCATAAATAATGAGAATTTATACAACAGATCTATCAAGCACAACTAGTTTCAAAAAAAAAAAACAAATTTCGCGTTTTCTAGATTGTCCAAAGGGTTGCCACGAACATACTCGACCACCCAATTTCCAGATTGATTGGAGAGTATATGTAATATCTTCAATAACGGCATTGTGCATCAAGGGCATGATGAATATTGAATATCTTGATTCGTGTCTTAAATATGCAGCATTTTACAACCTTTGATGATGAATAGAATAAATAAGCTCTAAGAGCGCCTTTCTGTTGAATATGTTCATCAATGACAACTGTTTTTGAGTCTTGACTTGACAATTTGAAGCCAAGGATGTCCTGTAAACATAAATCATTCATTTAGCAAAATACAAGTACACAAGATTCAATGTCAGATACACTCATTCTAAATTTCAAGAGATTCTGCATCAACATTCACTATAAGACTACCTCCAATAGGTAGTTTTTGAGGAAGTATTTGGCCCAAAAACTACCAACTAAGCTCCAATAGGGGAAATTCTATCCCGGACCCTGCCCAATGGAGCCGGTCCGGGATAGCCACGCATTTAGTGTGGGGTGGGTGTTAAAATACAATACCCACCCCTACAAATGTGTGGTCCCCACACTAAATGTTTGGCTATCCCGGACCGGCTCCATTGGGCAGGGTCCGGGATAGAATTTCCCGCTCCAATAGCTAGTTTTTGAGCAAGTATTTGGCCAACAATTTTTTTTTCACTTCCTCCTTTTCTTTCACTTTTCTACCTTCAAGTGACAAATGTCACATTTCTATTGGACCTTAAAAATAATTAATTTTTTATTTTAAAATGACAATTTTAGGTTTAAAATAATATTTTTTATTTATTTATTTTTTTACCAAAGTTCCTAACTTTTCAATATCTATAAATAGACACCAATATAGATACACTTCACCACAAAAAAACTCTCTTATCTTTTAAATTAATTATAACTAAACTAATTATAATAAATTATTATAAAAATATTTTCATTATGTATGGATAATTTAATTATAAACATTTGTAAAATTGAAAGGAGAGAGAATGAATATATAAAGTGGGGTATATGTTATTGATGTGGATGAAAGAGAAAATTGAATTATTTTTTGAAAAACTAGCTATTGGAGAGTGTGATAGTTTTTGAAGATATTTGATGATGTGGAGTATGAATTTGATTTGATGATGTGGAAGAGTATTGCAAATAACTGATTAATGATACTCAAAGTTTTCCATTAAAAGTATGTAAGCATGACGTAAAAAGTTGTAGAACAAAGTGATTTTCGATTATTGATAATTAAGTGCATTTCAATAATCAGAATGAGATAGCTGTGTGGACATAAAGTTAAAATACCTAGTTCAATTCTGTTGTATCATCACATTCCAAATTCAAATGAGGTTCTACAATTTGCCTTATTTGAAGTTGACGAGCAGCATTACACACACTCAAGTAGGGGTGTGCATCGGTTCGGTTCGGTCGAAAACCGAACCGAAATTTCGATTTTTTCGGTTTTCCAAAATTACAAACCGAAACCGAACCTAAAAAAGTTCGGTTCGATTCGGTTTTAACCGAATCAGTTCGGTTCGGTTTTTAACCGAAATAACCGAATTTCGAAAAAAAATCGAAAAAATCACATATTTCGGTTCGGTTTTTCAATTTTTTATATAACTTCAGTTTTCAATCTACTCTTTTATATATATTTTTAAATTCTTATTAATATAATACTTATTAATTATATATAAATTAAAATAATAATTAATATATATTATATATTTCGGTTCGGTTAACCGCGCTTAAAAATCGAAACCGAACCAAAAACCGAAATTTTACAAAAATAAAAACCGAAAACCGAACCGAAATTTTTGGTTCGGTTTTTTCGGTTAAAAACCGAACCGAATTTTCGATTTTCAATTCGGTTCGGTCGGTTCGGTTGATTTTGAACACCCCTACACTCAAGTGTTTTAGATAATGTTTTTCCTTTTGGTTGTTGAAAAGTAAAAAAAATAAAGAATCCAAAAATTCAATGCATAATTTCGACACTCAATGTGTATTCCTGAATAATCTCATTTTCAATTATTCAACCATTTCATTTTTCATCTTACCAAGTTCAATGTTAACTAGATTCATCGATGTGTATTCCTGAATAATCTCATTTTCAATTATTCAACCATTTCATTTTTCATTTTACCAAGTTCAATGTTAACTAGATTCATCAACATTTATATGTTTCGATGCAACACCAAGATATTATTTATAACAAGTAGTTTTTTTGGTTGGTTAACTAGTCACATTTTATTGATGAAACCAAACATTTAGACATCAAGATTCATTTATCTAGCATCATTAGAAGGCCAAGTTTTCTTACAACCGATACTCGAATCGACAAACTCGATCCACTTGATGATCATAATCGCAAGTAAGTTCCTGCAAAGGCGGTATATTCTTCGCCGCAAACATCATTACATGTGGCATTCTCTCGTCCTCGTGATCAAACAATACACGTTGCACGAAAAGATTAGGCGAGTCGCTATACCCTATAAACCGCCCCACGTTCCCAAATTTCTTCGCATCGAGCCTAAATCCCATTTCATATCTTCGTTTATAGTCCTCGATTTGCACCAATTTCCCAACATACTCACACACGAAGCTTCCCGAGGATATGTAGCTCCTAGACCTCACGCCCCATCCCCGCGATTCGGTCTTGAAAATCTCGAGTTTGAATCGTGGGCCCCGCTGGCTAAATCTATTCACACACGAAGGCGGGCATTTGCAAGATGGGCCGCATTCGTATATAACGGGCCTCGGCCCAATAATGCCGCCTTTCTCACTATACGGAATTTCGCCTCCGTTTTTGAAACTACAATGGCATTGTGTGGAATTCGAGCAGCCATTAGTGCAATCACAGCCATTGTAATGAATCTTCTTAAACCATTCGGGATATAAGACATCGACTTTATAAGTAAAAGCTTCGGGTTTTTCACCATCGACACTATTAACCGCGCGTATTTGCATGTTTTCTTTCCCTTCAGAGACATCATGCACCACACAACATTCCTTACTCGATGATTTCAACTTTCTCGACTTACAAGAAAATTTCTCTTGGCCCGAAACTCTATGTAGTTCAAATTTGAACACGATTTTGCCGTGTTGATCTTTTTCTTCCCAAAATCTCTTCACAACGTAAAGCCCATCGTACACGTAACAAATACCCTCCTTATCGTTGCATTTATGAATGACCCTAACCGGAGATTCTTTCTCCATGCTATTAACCAAGGCAAGATTCCCTCGTTCGAGCTTTTGATCAACTTGATCCGATTTATTGCCAAAGCCCTTGTGCCCACCTTGACCCGAGTATACGAAAACGTCAACAGTCTTAGCTTTGTTCTCATAACGACCCGAATTCACAATGCTTGTGGCAAATTTTTTCCCTTCGAGATCCATATAATCTATACCAGAAGTATACTGCGAATGTAGACCAATAGCAGCAAGCTCAGCCCGTAAACGAAAGCAATCACCAACTGAAATCCCGGGAATATGCCCAAGTCGCTTTTTGGAATGAATAAATTTGCCGTTTTTCTTTAAAATTTCCGCTGCTTGTATGTCCATTCTTCTTGCACCGCCTGATTTTCCTCTTCGTTCTGCTTTTTCTTCATCTAAGAGCTGTTTATATACCTCTTGAAACAGGTTAAGAGTCTTTTTCACCTTGTTTTGATCCACTTTTTCTTGATCTTTCTTGCGAAAAACGACCTCATTCACCTTGTTTTGATCCACTTTTTCTTGATCTTTCTTCTGAAAAACGACCTTATTCGCACTTGTATAGTAATTTCTGTCGCATAAAGCAAGTGGTTTTGCTGGTTTACAGTGCTCGGGAAAATCCCGGGTGGCGTACACTTTTGGGCGCTTTGAAGAACGACTAAAACCAAAACTGGGATGATCTGAAGAAGTATCACTGTCAATGCCATAGTTTGGCAGTAAATGCTTCTTGGACATATTTGGACTGTTAATCTACTGAAAGATCATCTGTTTGCAATCATAAAGACATCTCAAAGTAAGAAACTAATAATCAAGAAGAGAAATTTCAGATTGAACCAAACTCCACAAGTATATTGATATAAGAAACATTTGCAATCTCTTTTCCATATTGTTTTTACAATACAACAAATATATTTATCAATGAAAACATCTCTCCTTCAAATCAAATTCCCATTTATTACGAGATCGATTTTTGTTGGCTTTTTAACAAGGGTCCAAAAATACAATTTATTAAGGGGCCACAACAATTTTACCACAAATATGTTGGCCGTTGGGTATTTGATAAGAAAAATATATTTGAGATAAAATGAAATTTAGAAAATTGTTGTGACTAGGAGAATGAAGCTTTTTGCAATAAGCTTTTGAATTGATTTTTTTTTTTTCTACATCAAATCTTCATGATACAAGGTGCTTATATAGGCAAATCAACATTAAATAGATACATTGATGTGGTTAATGTTAATTAACCATCTACACATCTTCCTATGGAGAATTATTTGAACTGTATAATTCGAAGAGTCAGATTCATTCACCTCTTCACAATTCATGTATGAGAGAATTCATGTACGGGACTTTTAACAGAAAATAGGGGAAAAAACAACAACACAAAAAACAAACATCATCTTCATCAAATAACTTCAAAATGCAGTGTATGCTTGTGAGAATGAAAATCACAGTTTGATAAATCTCACACAGGGTTTTTTCTTAAATGCTAAAAATTGCAATAGCCCACTTCACAAAAATCACCCACAAACAAAACTAAACTATATATATATATATACAGAGAGAGAGAGAGAGGGAGAGAGAGAGAGAGAGAGAGAGAGAGAGAGATTTACATTACATTACATACAAGTTCATTCAAGAAAGCAGAAAAATGGGGGGGGGGGGGGAATTGAAGTGCACAAAATAAACCAAGTACAGAATTTTAAATCACTTACAAGTTGCAGAGATGAAAACTCTGAAATGGGGTTTCAGATTCAGAACATAATCCAAGCTGGGATTTGGGCTAAACCATGCAAAGAATATGGTGATGGAAAAAGTGAGGCGGTTAGCGTAGTACAGTTGCTATAAAATTTGAATGTGAAATTATGTAAATCTTTTACAGTAAACCATAACATCATAAAGGGTATTCAAGGTCTGAAAAAATTATCTTCAAGGGTTTATTCTGTAATCTAAATGGCGTGTTTTTAGCGTCTTCAATCTTTTCAGTCTGCAAAAGTTCAAATGCCAGAAGTGGCAGTTTGAAAATAATTGGGGGGAGGAGAGAGATATATTATTACTTTTTCATCAATAAATAATCCTCTTTATTTGTGTAAAAATATATATTGATTTATTACTGACATTTTTTTGGCTATTTATGTTTTTATTTGTAATTTTGAAACTTTTTGGACGTATCAAAATTAACTGGTGTATGATTCGTGCTATGATTTAATTTATTTTAGTAACTTATAAGTATAACTCGATTTTTGTTTATATGAAATCCTACAACATTAAAAATTAATTATATGAAACACAAAAAAATATTATTATTTGCTATAAAATGTGAACCTTTTGTTTTCATACCATATTCTCAAGTCTCAATTGAAACCAATTTTTACTATTAGATCAATAGTTATATATTAAAATTGTATCACTTTGCAATCTAGTATTTTTAAAAATATTAGATGTTAGTTTTCTTTAATGTTTAAAATTAATATACGATAGTTAATGGTTTATATTTTAAAATATGAATTAAAATTATATCAAATTAATAGTGATACGTTGAAATACAGTATGTCAGTGATTAAAGTACAACATTAGACAATATAAACTTATTACTATATAAAACAATGATGTGTTTGGAAGCACTTTTTAAATGGGCTTTTGGAGATGGAAGTCCATTTGCAAACATATTAGTTGTTTGGTGAAAAATTCAAATGGATTTTTAGAATAAGTTACTTTTTTCAAAAGTCCATTAGACAATATAAACTTATTACTATATAAAACAATGATGTGTTTGGAAGCACTTTTTAAATGGGCTTTTGGAGATGGAAGTCCATTTGCAAACATATTAGTTGTTTGGTGAAAAATTCAAATGGATTTTTAGAATAAGTTACTTTTTTCAAAAGTCCATTTTGAAGAAGTGCATATTTGTGACTTTTGAAATTTTTATTCCATCACTGATTGAGAAGTTATGTAAGAAGTTAATCTCACCAAACACTTTACATTTTTAAAAGCACTTATTTAAAATGTCCATTTGAAAAAAGTCAATTTCACAAATGGACTTATAATAGAAAAGTGAATCCAAACACAATATCTAACTCTAAGTAATAATACGCTTCTATATAAAATTTGCATTATACAGTATAATAACCGCATTAAGTACATGTTGTTTACATCTCTTAACTTAAGCTATCAAGCACAACCAGCTTCGAAAACAAACAAATTTCGCATTTTCTAGATTGTCCAAAGGGTTGCCATGAACATACTCGACCGCCCCATTCTCGTTAGAAACGGCCATGAATTGAGTCGAGGGTCAATAATGGCATTGTTGCATCAAGGGCATGATGAATATTAGGGGTGGCAATTGGGCGAGTTGGGTTAGTTTTGGATCGGTTTCAATGGGTTGATTGTTAAATGAGTTTGATTCTTAAATAATTTTAAAGTGAAATCAAATTCAACCCCAAATAGAATCAAAATCAATTCAAAAGGTAACAAAGTCCAACCCGACACAATACCTTACACTTTGTTCATTATAATATAAATTAGTGGCAAACGATTTGTGCTATCAATATATATATATATATATACACAACCCTAATCATGGGATTCTTTGTATAAAGTGCTTAATATGCATATAACACTATCAATATATATATATACACAACCCTAATCATGGGATTCTTTGTATAAAGTGCTTAATATGCATATAACACTATCAATATATATATATATATATACAACCCTAATCATGGGATTCTTTGTATAAAGTGCTTAATATGCATATAATATCTGTTGTGATCATCATATTCCAAATTTAAATGAGGTTCTACAAAATTTTATGTTATTGGAAGTTGATAAGCAGCATTACACACACAAGTGTTTTGTATAATGTTTTTCCTTTTGGTTGTTGAATTATTTTCCAATTATTCAACCATTTCATTTTACAACTTCAATGTTAACCAAATTAGTCATCATTTATATGTTTCAATGTAACAACAAAATATTATTTATAACAAGTAGTTTTGTTGATTGGTTAATTAGTTTCATTTTATTGATGAAATGGCATGGATTCGTATTAGTCTGATTGGTAAATCCTTTTAGAATATTGACTCTGATAAAATCAGTTAAAATAGTGGGATAAATATTGGTACAAAAATTGTTTTGTGAGGAAAATACAAAATATAATTTTTTTAAAAAAATTGAGATCTTTTTAGTGAATATATCATGATAATACTTCTGGGATTTTTTTAAAGATGCTAAATGAATGCATTATGATTTTTTGTTGAAAAATTTATAAATTTAAAAACAATATGCCATCCAATAGAATCCTCACAATTTATAAATGTAATGGGTATGTTTGGTTTTGTTTTGATTGGATATTTTGGTGAGAATTGTTAGTGAGATATCTTTAAGGACACGTGCAAATTTGGTGATATAGATCATAAATTACTGTAGCAGTCAAATCACGTAAGTTTTTGTCTGTTAATAATTATTAGTGATTAAAAATTATAATATAATATTAAAATTATAATGATTGTTATATATATGTGTATAATAGAAGGTTTATATATATGTGTATAAAAAACAAAAGTGGGCCATGAAAGTGTATTAAATTTCAAAATTGAAATACAAATTTTGGACCAAATTTTTGGGGGCAATATTATGAAGGCCAAACACAAGTTGGCCAAAATTTTGGCCAGAAATTGTTTCAAAATGAAACCAAACATAGCCAATGATTTGGAGCCTTTGGTCCACTTTTACTTAATCTCAATTTTGACTTTCCAATTTCAAATCATTATATTCGTGTGTTAAAATATCATTTCCAATGTTCAAAAAGGTGAGTTATATACATTGTGTAGGCTTTTGTTTGTGAGTTGAAAATGATAATTCATTTGAATGAGGGCTTAAAAGAATTGTTCTTGTAAGAACAATTAAATCCAAACAAGGATTTGATGGTAAATAACTATTACAAATAGCTAAAATTAAACACAATTTGGAAAATAAAAACCAATTATTAAATAAGATGGAATATCATCAGAATGAAGTTCATTTTCATTCACAACCATAACTGGCTGTGTCCAAAGGTGTCCTAAGATTGATGAATGTATTCATCACTTGATATTCCAATAATCTAATATCAAATTATAAATAGTAATAAGCAAATTTAAAAATCACATATAATTCAAAATTAAGCAGCAAAAAAGTAGCAAATTGATAATCTCTGTAAAATCCAAATGATTCAGTAGCAGATATTTTGTAACATCACTGGATCAGTCCAAGTGTTGGAAATTAAAATTATTGCTTCATCATCATCATCGGCGTATCAACAAAATAATGTTTTAAATCCTTAAAATATAAAAAAAATTATAAAAAAATGAGGAAAATAATTTACTCAGTGGTGGCATTTTTATATTAGGTTCGATTCTGCCTGCGATTGTCCTCAGCTTAAATCAGAAGAGGGAGCTTTGTATCCTCATCGCAAATAATTTCCCCAATATACCAAAATAAAATATGAATGAAATAAGATCCAAAGGTATTTTAGAGAGAGAAAATCGCTCAGTTCAGCGGGTGAATCGACATGCAAATGAACAATCTCTAGAAAGAGAAAGCAACCTGCAATCCGGTCTGTTGAGCTTGAATTTTCCAAGTCGTCACTGCGATTTATCTCTCCCTAGAATTGAAATTGAATTCGAAATTGAACTGAAATCATCATCAAATTGATAAAAGAAACAATTGGAAAGCCATTATGCAATTGATCGAAGAAAAATGGAGATTCAGATTATTCAATTGATCGAAGAAAAATGGAGATTCAGATAAACTCAGCTGAAAAAGAAGGGGCTGTATTGAATGAAAAAAATTACAGTTTATTAGGGTTTATATAAAAGAGGGCTGATCTAGGGTTTAATCTTTTCTGGGCTTATGGGCTTTATTTTTCTTATTGGGCCTTCTCATTTAGTAGAGGACAAGTCCATTTAATACAAAACCCAATACGTATAATTTTCATTTGATTGATTAAGCCCATTAACAACATAAACTTTAAGGTTTAGAATATACAAATTAAATTGGGTCAGTGAAAGTCACTATCACTAGCTAACTATTAGGTACAAATAACATTAATAGATGGTCCCAATAATAATTGAAATAATTTGATATATATATATATATATCCCATTTGGATATATCAAGTTCCATTAGAGTGTACTAAATTGAAGTCAAATATAGTACATATATTAATTATATCCCACTTTTGTTAATTAAATTAGGTCAAAATAAATTATTTAATGGGACCAGAAAATTTGGTTATTTATTCAGTCCAACCAAATGAACTATATGATTTTAAATTGTGATATTTTTCATATAATATTTTCAACTACTATAATTGTGGGGCTTTTTTGATATAACCCCCCGAGGTATGTAGCTTTGGCAAACAACCCCCGAGGTTTGAAATTTTGGTAAACAACCATTTCTGGTTAGTTGACCGTTAGTCAACAGTTAAGGTTATGGGCAAAATTGTAATACAATAATTCCAAACAAATATATTAATTTTCAATGTATTTATTTGGAATTATATTGAAAATAAATACATATTAATTTTATTTATTTGCAAAATTGTAATTTAATAATTCCAAACAAATATATTAAATAAATATATTAATTTTATTAATTTTATTTATTTGCAAAATTGTAATTTAGTAATTCCAACCAAATATATTAATATTACATTGAAAATAAATACATATTAATTTTATTAATTTTATTTATTTGCAAAATTGTAATTTAATAATTCCAAACAAATATATTAAATAAATATTAATTTTTATTAATTTTATTTATTTGCAAAATTGTAATTTAATAATCCCAAATAAATATATTAATTTTATTAATTCCAAATAAATACATTGAAAATAAATATCTTTGTTTGGAATTATTAGATTACAATTTTGCCCATGACCTTAACTGTTGACTAATGGTCAACTAACCAGAAATGGTTGTTTACCAAAATTTCAAACCTCGGGGGTTGTTTGCCAAAGCTACATACCTCGGGGGTTATATCAAAAAAGCCCTATAATTGTGAGAGTAGTAACAAATACTAGTTATATTACATATTTCGAATTGAACAATTTATATATGTATTCAAAATTAAAAAAATGGCTATTATTGAAATTTGAAACATCCTCTTCAATTTTAAATTCTTAAATAGTTGGAATTTGGAAAATACAAAATCAGTAGATATTTGATAATTAAAAAATTAAAATAGAATTTATTTATTTTTTAAAATAAATTTAAAAAAAATCTTTTAATATTTTTAGCACAATAAAAGGTCAACCTATCTATCAGCCAATGAAAACGAGTACACGTGTGTAAAGTATCAAAACAGGAAAACATTTTGCTATGATAGTCGCCATTGATCTCAACTGACAAAACCCCTCAAATTCCTTCAAAAATGCTCTGTTCTGGCCGGATTTTGACAGTTTCTCATGCGCCAAAACCGTTTTCTTCATCCGATTTCAGATGCTATCTCAATGTTAAGCTGAAGTCTAACCTCAAATGGCGATCCATGGCGTCAGATGCTGAAGCTTCCTCTTTTTCCGCCTCTGCAGATTCACAATCATCGACCGATAAAAGTTCATCTGCGTAATATATCTGTAAATTAGTGATATGCGTGATATTTGTTTATTGCTATGAGTTTTGATTTGATTATGAAGAGATTGTGGTGCGTGATGCAGGTTTTGTATAATAGAAGGTCCGGAGACGGTCAAGGATTTCGCGAAAATGGAATTACAGGAAATTCAGGATAATATCCGGACTCGACGAAATAAAATCTTTTTGCAGATGGAGGAGGTTTGTGTTTTCTGTACTTACGGTATATCAATTAGAATCTAAAATAGCTTTCTGAGAGTTCATTTGCTTTCCACTGAAAAAAAGGTAGATTATGATATAAATTGATGCATCTTAATTTTTTGGATCATATGCAATTTGGAGGCATTTTTGATATAGTTCATTGGCATGCTATCACGGAATTTTGTAGGTTCGTCGGCTTAGAATACAACAAAGACTTAAAACCGATGAGCTTGGGGTTTTCAAGGAAGAGCAAGAAAACGAGCTTCCCGAATTTCCTTCCTCGATCCCATTTTTGCCTCCTCTGGTAATCATTTTCTATTGCTTTATATGGCACTGGTTGTTTGCTTTATTATCATCTGCAATTTAAGCAGTAGTTTAAGGAGTGTTGTCTCATGTATAAGTTTCTTGCAGAACTCTGAGAACCTTAAACAATACTATGCTACCTGTTTTTCACTTATTGCTGGAATCATGCTCTTTGGCGGACTCCTAGCTCCCACTGTAAGTTCTTGTGCGCTTAGTTACATATGTCCTAGAGTTCTTAAAAAATCCCGAATGGCTGTAATCTTTTATTGACTTTATGTTTCTTATTTCAGCTCGAGCTAAAACTTGGAATAGGAGGGACGTCATATGCTGATTTCATCCGCAATATGCATCTTCCAATGCAATTGAGGTATGCTTATAGTCTGTTCTCATTTGTCAACTAATTGATGTTCTAAGCGATCAGGACGCCTGTGTATCTTTTTCTTCTGACGCCCTCTTATTGCTGGATTAGTTTTAGCTATTGTTGGGAATTCCATGTATACTTTTTCGTATTCCAAGCAATTCCATATCGTCGAGCCTTAACAATATGCACATACTTTTTGACAAACCTATAGGATGTAGAAGGATTGTGACTATCCATTGCTGCCAGCTTGTCCATTATGTTTATAAACACACACTGATTGTTTTACTGTAAACCTAGGCCTGTTCTCAAAATGTGGGGACTCGTGTGCAAGGAAATTTAGATGAGTTGCATATTGAGGTTATGGTATTGCATATGCTTCAATGTTCTTACTAAGAAAGCAAGTTTGTAAACTTTGTAGTCAAGTTGATCCCATTGTGGCATCATTTTCGGGAGGAGCAGTTGGAGTAATATCAGCCTTGATGGTGGTGGAAATAAACAATGTGAAGCAGCAGGAGCTTAAGAGATGCAAGTACTGTCTAGGAACAGGTAACTAATGCATGTTAATATTTCTGTAGCATTAACTTTTATAGAACATGGGGAAGATGTTATAGTTACCTAAATTAGACGTGCTTTAGCTGAGCTGGGCTTGAAGCCAAAAAAAAAGGTCCATATATAATTATTAGTTTTGTATTAGTATATATTAATTATGAAATAAATGTCGATAACTATTAATTATTAACTTGGTATTAGTATATATATTAATCAAAAAAGCTCAAATTGAGCTCTAGCCAAATCAGCTCAATTCGATGCCCAGGTCCATCCAAGAATTCCCATGTTGGTACATATGGGACTCATTCTTTGATTTACAGGATATCTTGCTTGTGCTCGTTGTTCTAGCACTGGATCTCTTGTTCTTATTCAACCAGTCTCAACATTAAACGGCGGGGATCAGCCCCTATCACTCCCTAAAACAGAAAGATGTTCTAATTGTTCAGGGGCAGGAAAGGTATGCTCCCATAATTTCAAGTTTACTTTGATATTCACCTCTCATATATACATGAAGTAGGAGATTATATATATATACATATATATCCATGAAGTAGGAGATGTGCATATGATTATATAACAAAAGAATTGAACTGTTGCTAGTAAACATTGCTACATGTTCTGTATTTTTGCAGGTGATGTGCCCGACGTGTCTTTGCACGGGAATGGCTATGGCAAGTGAGCACGACCCACGGATCGACCCCTTCGACTGATTGCTTCAACTTTCTTCTAACAATAATGTGCCCTAAATCATATAAGTTAATGAAAATACTGCCAACCTAGTGATTCTAATGTGCTCATGAGAATTAAGTCTCAATCGTATAATCACAATCGTGAAAAATCAATTACTATGGGCTCCTTCGTATCGTATAATGGTTGTGATAGTTGGAAGACTCCAATTCTCAAGTGTAAGATGAAAATCTCATAAAGAACTTGTATTATTGATTAACATATATATAGTAATATATTTGTTCAGGTCTAATTATATTTATTTACTTGTTATAATAGTATCACAATTTTTTTTTTCATTTTTTTCAATTCAGGGATCAAAACGATACAAGCGAGACAGTCAAAGGACCAAATTGTTCGCTAAAATGGTCAAAAATAATTAAAGTGGGACAAAAGTACAAGTTTAGAAATAACATGATATAAATACCAATTTTTTTTTTTTAAGAAAAAAATTGTATTTCGAAAAATTGTTGAACATTTAACTTGTTACAAAACTAAATCAAACCTGCATTTATATTCATCTACCTAATAATGTTTTACGATACAATTTCAATAGTCCATGAATAATTCACACGAAATTTACGATTATTCACATTCCAACTTTGAGAATGATCCACAGACCACAAGTATGAGCGAACAACCAAATATGCGTGTAATTAATTGCAAACTTGTAATGTTTTTTACGAAAAAAATCTAGCCCAAAATCCAAATGGGCCAAACACAAGTGTAACAAATTATTATATTTCATTAAAATTAAATTACTATTGAATTTGGTAAATTAAAAAGATCAATATTTTCCATAAATGAGGGGCCAAATGGAACGACAAGTTATTCTATAGGATCTCTATGTAAAATGAAATAAAATTGAGGAACAGAGGAGACGACGACAGTAGCAAAGAGCCATGGAAGCCTTGCGAGCGTCGTATGGAGAGATTTCATCCGACTCCGATTCAGATTCCGACCCGACCCCTTTACCCGATCCTACCCAAACGCCCACCCCTCTCCCTCCACCTCCTCTATCTCTTCTCCAACCTCCAAACTCACTAGGTAAGCTTCCTTTGCATTTTTCATATTTCAATTAATTTTCTGCATTGATGCCCACGAAGTGTTTGATGTTTTGTTTGTGAAAGGTGCATTTGATTTATCAGCACAAAGTAGTCAGTCCAATAGAGTCCGTTGCTTCCCTCACGTCGATGGCAATTATGCTCTACATGTTTACATCCCAGGTAACTTTACTGGAATTTTTCTTGTTAACCCTTTTTGCTGATTACATCGGCTTTTAGGATGAGGGTTAATTTATATTGTTGGATTTTAGTTACAATACCATTGACACGACGAAAGGAGCTAGCTTTGTTTCTGAAAAGGGTTGCAACGCTGGTACCTGAGCTTAATGTGGTTGATATTGATATCCCTTTAAATAATTTAAGTAAAGACGAGCAAAAATTCGAGCAAGTTGTGTTAGGGAAGGTGTTTCATGTGAGTTTAGGTAGGACTGTCCCCATTCGAGTGCATCAACGAGATTCGGTGGTGGCTATGCTTCGACAGAGGCTTCAGTCTCATAGAAGGTGAGATCTTATTTTGTGGAACTGAATTTTTATTTTTTGGAATTACGTTTTGTGCTTGAAAGTTCAATACTTATTCATATTGTTGTAAAAAATGAAATGGGATAGGTATTGGATCGACTTTAATAAGTGGGAAGTTTTCGTTAACGATGATTGTACAAGGACGTTTCTTTCAATGGAAGTTACTGCAGGAGGCTTAGCTGAGGTATGTTTTAGTTTTCGTTATTAATGTTCTTGACCAAGCTTTTACATGCAATTTCTTCATGGAAAGTTCTTCTTTATTAGCTCTTTCAGCATTCATTTGTAATATTTCTTCTGAAACATGGTAGGGATTTATGCAAATGTCAGTGAACTACATAGAACACTTCAATTTGATGATATCGCCTGGATGTGAGATAGGTTTTCCAAGAATATAGATCAGAATTCGCCTTAAAATGTCTACTAGTTCAATGCTATGAATAACTATATATATCTTTTTAGTTTCATTTCTCAAGTGCATGTAACTTGTTAAACTATGATAATTAGTTGAAATATATGGGGAACTTGTTGATCATAATTCAGTTTCATTAGGCCAAAAGATTTGCTCTTGGTAGACTTTCTTTGCCTTGTCTCGAAAATACATTTCTTGTTGTATAGACTCGAGCGTAATTAACATTAGGGGTTTAATGGTGAATATTGAGCTCAAAGCAGAGTATTCTTTTCGACTGATACAGATAATCCCTATTATCTTAGCGTAATAACTAATACTAGTGCGAACTTGTTAAGCATAATTGTCGACATCCACTTGTCACCTATGCATATTGTTCACTGCAAACATTAACGAGGTGTATGCTAATTGATATAATTAGTAGTCTTTATCCACTTATGTATCATTTATGCTTAAAATGACGTGAAATTCATTTGAATTAATGGATAAATTAAATGCAAATCCCTAGCTTACACTATGAAGACTCTTCTACTCAAATTTTGATAGCTCAAAAACTGGGGTTGAACTGTATTTGCTTTTATTGTTAGGGGTGAAATTCTAATATGTTTGTAATGACATGGGAAGCTGGAGTATTTCTCAAACTTCATGGTATTTTTTTGCAATAAAGATTTCACATAGGGGTCCCTCTGTAATTTACCCTTGAATTTTTCGTTTCAGATAAGGAAGCAAATTGAAGCTGTGAATGAAGTATACAAGCTTCATAATCTTCCAGAGTTTTACAAGGTTTGTTAATGCAGTAATTTTCTACTATACAAACCGTTAATTTTGCCTAAACGATTTTTGTGCTGTTTCACAGGATCCACGCCCGCATATATCTATATCATGGGCTGTAGGCGATATAAGCAATTCTCTGAAAAGAGTGATTGGAGAGGTAACAAAGGGACACAATACAATTGGAAGTTCATCACAAAAACGCAATTTTACTTGCGTATTTGGTGGCGTTTCGTGTAAAATAGGTCAAAAGAGCTTTGAGATATGCAAAGTGCAGGAGGAATGAACTGTATTTGACTAAGGGTAACTTGTTTCGATTCTTTTTGAGCTTGAAAAATTGGTGTTTGAGCTTGGTTTGATTACTGGGGTCACTTGATTTTTTCTAGCGCATATTTCGTATTTTTTTAAACTAATCGAGGTCGAATAACATAATGTTCATGAAACTAAGTTTGAACAATATATTATACCATGTTTTAACTAATTGAGTTTGAAATTGAGCTTCAAATGGGCCAAACATTAATGAATCAAGCTTGATTTGTATGTTGAGCAATAAATGAGTTTTTAGCAAGGATTCGATTATCGAATAGCTTGATTATGGGGTGATTATGTTTCATCATGCGGTCTATATTATATTAATGAAAAATATTACTACCTTAATCTCAACAAAATGAAGCAGCATTAAACAAATCAAACTCGAACCCGAATAAACTTGCAGTTCTATCACGATTTCCTTAAGACAATATAAAATGCAATAACCTTATCACCATCATCAAGCAGAAAATGCTCAAAGAAAAATGTATATGATCTTGAACAGCATTTTATAATTTGATTCAAAGTCATTACAACATTCTATTTTCAGATCTTTGAACAGCAGCTAGTTCAATGTACAAACATAAACAGGACAAACAAGTTTTATTATCTTAATCACAACAAAACATAGCTGCATTAATCAAATTACACCCCTAATACAGCTATAAACATTTCATCATCAGGCACAAAAATATTCAAAGAAAAGCAAGAAAATTTTGAACAACATTAATAATTAAAATTGCAATATAAGTTAATCGAGGGCCAAATATTCAAAACCGATATGATGAATTTTTCAGGCTTCCCAGCCACGGAGCGAAGTAGCACGAGCCACACGGTTTACTCCCAGTGTAAAAGCGCCCATTCGAAGGTTACAATTATGAGTTTGACATAAGCCCTTGATGTTATGGAAGGCTTTTGTCATGTATCTCTTAAGCTCTTTATTAACCTTCTCTTCGTCCCACATAAATCCTTGAATATTCTGCAAAATCCAATTTCGGTATTAAAGTTTTTAAAGCATGTTTTGAGAAAAAAAACGTCGTGATTGAATTCACGGGTTATTCTTAAAAACGCCAAAAAAACATGACGGTCGTAAATAGTCCATTATGTAACGGAAAGTGCTGATGTCATCATGAACGGAAAATCTCAGACACCCCGACAAGTGGGGTCCGCATGTCTTGAGACGGGTCGAAAAAATCGAAGATAATGTGAAAATTTGTTGCAAAAAATGACCAAATAACGATTATGGTTACCTGAACCCACTCAAAATAACTAACGGTCACTCCTCCAGCGTTGGCATAAATATCGGGGAGAATTATAACTCCGTTCTTGGTCAAAATCTGAGTAAAAACACAACCTTATGTCATGTAAGAACATTGTATAGTATCTGAAAAAACTTAAGAAAAGATGAACACAAAAGATCATACCTCATCGGCTTCTGGATCAGTGGGGTGATTTGCAGCTTCGATGATGAATTTGGCTCTAACATCTCCTGCATTCTCTCTTTCAAACAAGAAAATAAATATATGAGAATGATAGAAAATAAAGCACAAAATACTATAAATCCAATGGAAAATCATTTTTTTTGTGCTTTAATGAATTCAAACCTGTTAAGAACGCCTCCTAGAGCACACGGTATGAGAACATCACATTCATGAGTAAGCACTTCATCTAAGTTCAACGCATCTGCTCCGTTAAAACCGGTAAGATTCCCTGTGGAATCTTTATGTTTAAGCAAAGCTGGTATATCGATTCCGTTTGGATTCTTCAAAGCACCAGTTATGTCACTAACTGCAACGACCTTTCCACCTATTTCATGTATGAGCCTTGCAGCCCATGACCCGACATTTCCAAACCCCTAAATAATGTAAATGGTCAAATTTGAGGCAAAAAGTATATATATTTGTGCATTGAAAGGGCTAAACATAAGAAGCAGAAGGACTATTAGTGACCAGATAATCATCATCAGGAGATAAAACTGATTTTATCAAGTTTAATAGATGGATAATGATATAAGAATCGCGTATTAAACTATTGCACTGGATAATTAACGTGACAACACGTTTTCAACAAAATTCTACACCATCCATGTTACTAAATTAACTTGAGATGCTATATATGTGTAGTTAGTTGTTAAAAATGTCAACTTGAATATGGTTCTTGCTAAAAATGTATAATCTTTCTTAAGTTTATAGAAATTGTCATCATTAATCATTATCAATAACTTTATTTTTTCTCGAAGTATACGCGAAGAAATAAAATGGTATATCAATAGAAATAATACCTGAATGGCAAACGTTAAACCCTTTATAGACTTTCCATGTTCAGCAAGTAATGCCTCTGTGGCGTATACGACACCTCTGCCAGTTGCAGCCTCTCTACCCAATGAACCACCGAGATCCTAACATACCAAAAAATAAACGTCACAGGTCGAAGGGCAAAATGGTAACTTTGCATTTATTTCAAATAATTTACTTACAATTGGTTTTCCTGTAACAACGGCCGGAGAATGACCATGAAATTTCGAATACTCATCCAGAATCCAAGCCATTGTCTGCATGTCTCAAATACATTGAACTTGTGTTAAACCAAAAAATGAGAAAAATTCATTCATTTTCCTTTATACACACACACACATATACATATATATACATATATATATATACACATATACATATTCACCTGAGCATTAGTTCCCATATCCGGAGCAGGAACATCAGTATTAACGCCTATAAGATCATGGATTTTTTGAGTGAAAACGCGAGTAAGACGTTCCAACTCACTCATGGTTAAATCTTTAGGGTCACACCCTATCCCACCCTTGGCTCCACCGTAAGGAATATCAGCCACGGCGGTCTTCCAAGTCATTAATTGAGCTAGAGCATTCACCTCATCAGGCTCAACCTTTAGCACAAAATAAACAAATGAATTAACTCAACGAACTTCTTAGCACCATTTATAACTCGATACTACGTGTATAAACACACACACACACACACACACACATATATATATATATGTTTCTTTGTCGACATTATAAAAGACGAGAAGTCCGTGTTACATTGCTGGGAATTTGCTCGAAAAAGTGAAGAATGAAAGTGGTTATATACATGAAAAGAACCCTTTACAAAATTTTACGCCTTTATTTTGAACGAATACGAATGCATGAATGAGTTTACAAGCAAGATCGAATATCAGACGGCTGTCAAAAAGTTGTCCATATATTGAGCAGTATAAATACTCAAATCTTTAGCGAATAATCGGAAAATTCATCAGTCTATTTAACATCATTATACTGCTACTATTCTTTAGCATCTGCATAAAATATTGCATCTTTAGCAAACGGGCTAAGTTTTTATTATTAAAAAACTTGAAAAAATGCAAATTCTCACAGTTTAAATACAGCCCTTAAAATCAACCAAAAGAAAAAAGAAAGATCGACTATCCAACAATTAATTTAGAAACAATGATATTAAGACCAAATTAATTTCCAAAAAACCCAAGAATAATTAACAGAGAATAATTTAAAAATGCCTATATACCTCAGGATGGTATCTGATCCCCCCTTTCATGGGCCCACGTGCATTGTCATGTTGTACTCTGAAACCAACGTACGAAACCAGAGTACCATCATCCTTGGGAATCGTGCACTCCACCTGATCAGAACCCAAGAAACATTGAACAAAAAAATTACAGATCTTTTTCAAATAAAACAGTAGAAATGAGAAATAATCAACAACAACAACAAAAAATAACCTTAATTTCTCTGAATGGGATCAAAAGGCTCTTCTCGATCTTGGAATCAAGGCCAAGAATCCGAGCTGCTTGGCGAAAATTGCGATTGGTGGCTGCTAAAGCATTCATTCTTTCTACAGGCTTTTGGACAAAAAATTGTAGGGTTTTTACCACAAGAAATGAACACGAAAGAGATTTTTGTGGGTTTTGAGAGTCAATGCAAGTATAATTCTAATTGTGGATCGTAAGGATTTGAGGATGGTATACTGATCGATATATGTATTTGCATGTGTGTGTATTTATATAGGTGAGTTTGTGAGGGTTGGGGTGTTTAATTACCGAGCTACCCTCATTCTTCTTAGAATTAAATAATGTGTAAAAGAAATATTTGATTATATAGTATAAGATTTTAAAAATAATATTGTAATATTACTAATTTTTGAATTTTTTTTAAGAAAGTTGAATTGAGAATTATTATAATTCACTTTTGTATATAAATTGAAGTAATAGTTTACACTGATCCAATCAGTCAAACTAATAAATGAAGGACTCAAAAAATTATCTAGTTCGATCACCGATTCAATTTTAAAAGCATTGATTATATAAACACTAGTAATACAGTAAATATATGTCATTATATAATTTATTTATTCATAATGTGCAAATTATAAACGTATTAGCTCGCTTGTTCTACAAATCTAACTATTTTTTAATCCATTTTATCACATACTATAATTTTTTTTTAAATAATATTAGCTCGAGCTAATTTAATAGGCGAAAAGTTCTTACAATTTGTGATCTCAATATTAGCCGAAGCACAAAAGAAGTTGTGAAATAATCGTAAATCCATAACATCAAGCTCGTTATTATTTGAGTTTGAGTCTATTTAAATTACGAAATAAAACGTGATGTTTGACACCAAATTTCCTATTAATTTTTATTTTATTTTTCTAAAACTTTAGTCAAAATATTATTTTTTTCTAATTGACACATCAAAGGTATCAATCATTGTGATTTTAAAATTTTAGAATGACAAATTGATAAAATGATACGCAATTGCTTGTGTGGAGGATTGGATTTGGGCTGAATTTTTGCAATTTTTGTTGTTATTAATTTTTTTAATATAATGTAGAAGTGCATAATTACGTTATTATTATTGACATTATTGTTATTTAATTAATTGTATACTTTTTTTATTGATGATTAAGGCATAATCACGTTGACTTTTGGTGCAGCACGTCTTCGCCATATTTGAGCCACCTTTTAAATAATAAAAATTGCGATCTTGTGGACTTTTTTTTTCAAAAATAATAAACACGTCTATTAAAAAAATAATCGCGTTTATATATTTAAATTTATGAATGAAAAATAATCCAAATTCCATATGTCGATATATTTAATATTCTAAAAGCACATTTGAGCATGCTTGTTAAGAAAACAAATTAAGATTGAATATTTTTCGTGTTTTACAACTTTTGAATCACATCGTGAATAATAAAAATGTAAAAATACGCACTCAACTTTTATTCAAATATTATTTTAAAATTCGATTATAATTCAGATAAATTTATATATCTCATTCGAAACGATCTAGTCAATTCTTCTACAAAGCTAATTTTTATTAATAGATAAAATCACATGGGGTGTCTCAACTTTCAAGTAGCAAAGTTGATTTTTAAACTTAAGAATTAAATTAATAAATTATCAGTAAATACATATCTCTTTGATTATTAATAGTGTGAAGGTATTTTGTAGACAACCACTTATAATATAAGATAATTGATAACCACATGTTAGATTTGTTGACTAGGCACATGTAGACGAATTAGAAATTAAGAAATCTTTTTATGTAAACGACTTTGAGATCTTAGATTTTTTTTCTTATTCATGGAACATAATTGAGATCTTAATTATTTCTAAAAATACAATATTACGATAATAAGATCTTAACTTCCAATATATTGCTTTTTTCCCTCGATTAACTATGCACAATTTGAGTACTTTTTTATATATTATTTATCTTCTTTTTAATATAATTCCATTGTATTTTTTTCCGTGCAAAATCAATTCTTTGTGCCTAGGCATTATTGATGTGAAATAAATAAAACCATGGACATTAACATATATATATATATATATATATGGGCTTTTTATATATAACCTCTGAGGTATTGAGCTTTAGCAAACAACCCCCGATGTTTGAAATCTTGGCAAGTAACCTTTTTGGTTAAGTTGACCGTTAGTCAACGGTTAAGTTCATGGGTAAAATTGTAATTTATATATAAAAACAAAAATAAATAAATAAAATTTAATTCACTTTATACAACAATAATGTTCTCAATTTCAAATGTTTATTTTTTTGTCTAAAAATGTAGATATATATTATATTATTCTATCTAAATTACCTTCAAATTTATATATTATAATATTATATTATTCTACCTTCAAATATTATATTATATATTATATTATTCTATATAAATTACTTCAACATCAAATATTATATTACCTTCAAATTATTTATCTAAATTTATTTAATTTTACCTTCAAAATTTAAATTACCTTCAAATTTATATATTATAATATTATATTATTCTACCTTCAAATATTATATTATATATTATATTATTCTATATAAATTACTTCAACATCAAATATTATATTACCTTCAAATTATTTATCTAAATTTATTTAATTTTACCTTCAAAATCTAAATTACCTTCAAATTTATATATTATAATATTATATTATTCTACCATCAAATATTATATTATATTATTCTATCTAAATTACCTTCAATTTCAAATATTTTATTACTTTCAAATTATTTATCTAAGTTTATGTAATTTTACATTCAAATTATTAGATAAAATAATATAATATATATCCTAATTTTTAGATAAATAAATAAGTATTTGAAATTGGAAAAAAAAATTGTTGTATAAAGTGAATTAAATTTCATTTATTTATTTGTATTGTTTCTTGTTTTTATATATAAATTACAATTTTGTCCATAAACTTAACCATTAACTAACGGTCAACTTAACCAAAAAGGTTATTTGTCAAGATTTCAAACATCGGAGGTTATTTGCTAAAGCTAAATACCTTGGGGGTTATATACAAAAAGCCCATTATTATATGTTGAAAAATAAAACTGAAGTTTCTTAAATCTTAGACCACGTCTCTTATATTCCTTACATTTTTTTATTATTTAATGCTAGAATCAAGCCCTCCAATTTGATAAGATATTACGTTAATTTAAAAGTAATTATAAAAAGATTATCATATATTGTTTGTGTTTTTTTTAATAATTAATATGAAATACTATAACCGTGTCGATAGCTATTGACAACTCACCACTTAAAGAAAACAGGTTGGAACAACCCTAATATTGAAAAATTACATACTAAAATATAATACAATATATATTAATTGATCTGTTTGGAAGCACTTTCCAAATGGGCTTTTGGAGATAAAAGTCCATTTGCAACAATGTTAGTTGTTTGGTGAAAAATTTAAATGGACTTTTAGAATAAGTCACTTTTCTCAAAAGCCCATTTTGGAGAAGTGCATATCAGTGACTTTTGAAATTTTTATTCCAGCACTTATTGAGAAGTTATATAAGAAGTTAGTCCCACCAAACACTTTACATTTCTAAAAGCACTTATTTAAATTGTCCATTTAAAAAAAGCCCATTTCACAAATGGACTTATAATTGAAAAGTGGATCCAAACACATATATATATATATATATATATATACCAATAAGTAAACTATAAAAATAAAAAATATATAAAGATAAAAGGGGGAAGAATTTACAAAAGAATATGCATGCATCCAATGGGATGACAATACGACATCCTTATCTGGGAAATAATATATTATTTACACGTTTTATCAGCATCATTTGAAATCCATCCACTCTGTATCTCTATCTATATATACAGTACATTTCAAATAAATTTATCACATTATTCATATTAGTGTACTGTATAATTAATAATATTATATAATTCAAATATGGTAGATCCATTTTGAATCTGACTGCTTAGCCTTAGATAATCTTTTATTAAGTAGGCATTGTGAATTTTTCAAACTTCTAAGAATGATATTACTATTTACAACCACTAAATTTAAGACGTATCTCACATATATATATATATATATGTAATATTTTGATCTTGATGAATATATTACTTGAAGAGCAAACAGCAAGAGCTCTTACTGATTCCTTACTGATTCTTTTATATTGTTAAATCTTTTCTTCACTTAACTATTAATTATTATAACGTTTTTACGCACATGAAGTATTTTAATCCATTTGAAAGTAAAATAATTATTTCAAGAAAAATATACATTATTTTAGCATGTTTATACATGTGATTATTAATGTATGTAGCTTCACTATTTTGTCAACATTTCTAACAATGTTCAAATATAATGCCATATCCATATTTCTTATGTGATTTTACAAAAATTACCAAAATGCCCTTGCTCAAGAAGTTCCTCAATATGATTCTAGTTAGCAATATATTTCAATTCCCATGGAGAACAATATTGATCCTAGCAAGTTAAATGCTACACAATTGGTCAATCTTTCGAGAATCGGGACGAAATTACTTAATTAGGTTCAAATAAACGATCACAATGATAACCAATACATGCTGAGAAAAAGAAAGAATATAAGGGTGTGTTTGGATCGAGTGATTTGAAATCCATGGATTTCAAATTCATCGACCATTTAAGTTCGTTTGGATGATGATGGATTTCAAATCCCTCGCCATTCATTTTGAGCTCTTTTCTCCACAACTACGGTGGATTTCAAATGACACCATTTTATGTGTCATTTGAAATCCTTCCTCCAAATCCACTCCTCAAATCCAAATCCATCGATCCAAACGCACCACAAGGGTTAAATGGTAGCATTTTCTTAACCTTTTTTGGGACTCGGATACATTATAATCGTATATCATTATCCGGGGTTTGCGCATAAGAATAAGTTTCTATTCAGCATATGTTATCAGCAAAATTGATGAAATAAATTGAGAAACATCGAATACTTGAAATAAATCTATAATCGAGTTGAATAGCATCATGATGGGGATGACAATATATCGTAGTATCAAACATTATTCTTAACCTGGATTTAGTAATGCGAAAAATACAACCATCCGGATATGGTGGACCCCGCTTAAACCCCATGACATGAATGTTTTGATTGCAGAATTCTAGAAGCTTCCTAGAGATGCTACGATCTACAAATACCTTAAATGTAAGGTGTATCCTACTCCAAATATTGGCTCGAACCTGCATAATAGATCGATCTGTCAAGGATTGATTCGGTACAGAAATCTATAACTCGAAAAAGAAGAAAAAAAAAAGTTAACATACTCAATTATCCATCAACTAAATGAAATAACACCATAAATTCTAAAGAAATCATACCCTTGAGCTACATTCACTATTTTCCAACTAAAATGAGGGTAAATCATTTCACCTAACAGATCAGTTATTCGCATAGATAGGCCCCACTAGACATGGAAGCACTGCAATATTGAACCAATTTCCCTTCATCACCTTGATTATTCAGGTATATAAACAAACATAAAATCAAACACATATATGTGTGTGTATTAACTTATACATAATTGTTATGACAAAGGTCTGTTGACAGTGTTCTATCATTATTTACATCTTCCTACTTGAATTCTCTCTACAATGAATTATCTTAACTATTTAAGTATATAATAAAAGATCACAAGTCAAGTACTCGACCAGCAAACGAAGGATGACCAATCTAGTGTTACTCCATCTTTACTATGCATGACATAACTGATAACACATACTGGGCACTGTTCAAAGTCTCATATTGAGATCTACAAAAATTAGAAGAATCTATAATAGCAACTAAGAGTACTTTACATCATGTCGTATACTGAACCAGGAATGAATATCTTTTGTTGAAATTTTGCATTAACCTTGTACATACATTGAAATCGAGGAAATTAAAAAATCACCTTCGATGATTTCTTTACAACCACTAAAACGGGTTGTAATGCAGAACAGCACTGGAATCAGCCATCTTTCCTGCTTGAATAATAAGTTATGCTGAATTAGAAAGGAAAAATGGAATTATCTTATGTAATGGAATAATAAACTGAGGAGTAAATAAGCTACTTTCTCTTTCTTCGATCGATCCCGCTATTTCTTGGGTCACTTTTCACAAAACCCGATCCAGGGCCAATGCCATACTGCATTGGAGAAGGTGCTTGAGGAGCAGCTGGAGAGGGCACAGGAGGAGCGTTCATGGCCGTAGGTGGCAAAGCTGGAGGAGGAACAGCAGCTGAGGGTACATTAGCAGGTTCAGGAAGTGGCTTTGGTAGTATGTGCTTCAACCGATTGTTTCTATAATTCTTCCAAAAGTAAAATTGCTGTCTATGTGTCAATTCCTGTAAACATATAACCGATCAGATACTAAGAGGCTTAAATAACATGGTGATTACCGTGATTTTATAGTTCATGCTGATATATAAAAAGAAATCCAATGAAGAAGATAACAGAATCGCTGGGGAAAATAATTCCATAACTTTTTGGGTACGTTAAAGTTACTTACTGATATATGCAAACGAGATGATCTAAATATAGAGGAATTTCAAAGTAACATAATGTCAAACCTTGTTTGCGGGATGTGCCATTGCATTTCTAAAATTTGGATTCTGGAGAAGCTCAAGAAAGTAGAGGCAATGTGGATACCTGGAAGACATGCCATTATATTACTGTATATATTATTGAAAGTAGAACACCTTAAAGATTAATATGTTCCAGCAATAATCATGAACCAAGAAAAGCTTTTCACATTAACATGAACTCGGAAACATTCAAACTCACATAATAAACTTTAGGTACTCAGGCCTTTGCCAATACTGAAGATACTTCAAGTATCCAATAAATGCTTCATCTTCAAAATACCGATTTTGAGCCAAATCTGCAGAAGAATAAGTGCAGAAATCATTTTATGCAGAACTAACAGAAATAGTAGTAATTCTCTATAACCTTAGGCACAAGATCATACTGCAACAGAAAGAAAGCCGCGAGAATAATAATAAATAACAGTTGCTCATTATTGCAAGAACAATAAAAGATGTTCTTATTCGCCAAAATTAACATAAATTCCGATGATTACACTCTAATACGAACAGAAATATGTACAATGTATGTATGTAGGATTGGCAAGGCACTGCACAAATTCGAGCTCGAGCAAGAAGCGCTGGCGGCCATCATCTGGATCCTTATAGACATTCTTTGCCCTGCGATTCGAAACTCATACAGATGCAACTCAATTGAAATCAAATACGAGTACAAACAAGTAAACACTTTATCACATCAACCAAAAAAATGGAACAAAAACTAAGATTTTTTTTTTCTGATACGGTGAAATAACTGTAGAGAGCTTACGGTGACGGAGAATTAGCTTCTTCCATCGGAGAGTCTTGATCAGAATCCATGGATTGAACTCTGATAAATTAATCAAACCCTAATTTTCACCCTTTCTTCTTTTCAGTACAGATAGAAATATAGAATTAATAGAAATAGAACATAATTTCGAGATTTTGAATAGAGTTGCTATTATATAAATGCGTTTTAGAAGAAATTAGGAAAAACGTACTACAAATCTAATTGAGCCCTTTCTTACCTCAGATTCGTAACAATCACAATTATAATTTATTTATAAAGTAAAAATCGCCCCCTCAATTACATTAAACCCCCTGTATTTATTATGATTCCACATTCAGTATTCTTAAAATAAATTATAATTTTACAATATAAACTTTATAAATAAATTTTTAAAAGTGGTTTTTGGGAATTTCACATAATTGATGTTGATTTTTTTAGCGATTGTGCGATATATGAGAGCATTTGTGTGCGATTTTTCCTATATTATAATTCTTCGATAAATTCGTGTGAGTTCTAATATGATCATGCAAGAATTAAAATACTCAAAGAATAATTTATTTGTTAAACTCGTTATTTTGATGAGTAAATAAGTCAGCCAATATGTCTAAATTAGTATCTTCGAATATCATATTTTGTTTAGTAGATTGAACTTCTAATAAATTATCTAGTGTGAGAGAAAATTGAACTATTACATTGGTTCATTAGATTAATCAATTATTAAATTGTATTATAAGGTGAAATATATACTCGTGAAGCATTTTCGAGATGTGAACAAAGTCGCTACTGTGAAAAACACACTTAAAAGTCAAAACCACCCAAAATAGTAGTTTCGGAAAATTATGATTATTTTTGAGATGTGGAAAAAGTCGCTTTTCAGAAAAAAAAAACTTAAAAATATAACTGAACCCGTTTTTCCAAAAATCCATGTGTTCTCACAATAAGAGATGCAATAACATGTTGTAATAGATCACATGTAATAAAATCAACCATATAAGTATCAATAAGTAAGGGTGGCAAAATGGATCCGAAACCACAGTTCCAACCCAATTTGGGTTGAATTGGTTCTAAGAACATTTTATTTGATTCTTATTGGTTCCAATTTGGTTCCTAGTTAGGTCTAACTAAATTTCAAATTAGGCCCAAATCGTTTGCCAATAATCTAAATTATAATGAATAAGATATGAGGTATTGAGTCGGGTTAGACTTAGTTCCCTTTTGGATTGATTTTGGTTCCATTTTGGGTTGAATTTGGTTCCACCTTAAAACCATTGTAAAACCAAACTCATTTAACAACCAACATATTGGAACAGACCCAAAACCAACCCAACCCGCCCAATTGCCACTCCTATTTATAAGTATCAATGTAGTTATACTAAAACTTGAAACCTTGAGACTCCCGAAAAATCACAAACAATCACTAACAGATGCTGCAAAAACTACCATAAGAATCAGATTTCAACATTCTATAACTGAGAACTTGTAAATATCTAAAAGCATTGCTAATTGCCTTTGCTCCATTGGTTTCCCAGGTAGTATGAATTGCATATAGAACTAATATCACAACACTATTCAAACTAAAATTACACGAAAAGTTTCAATTTCAAAGATGTCGTTTAGAGCCTATCAACGATGTAGTTTAGATCCTATCGAAGATGTAGTTCAGAATTTAATGACCAAAATGAGTCCCTCCAACAACTATAACTAACTGCATGTTAACAACTGGAGGAGATTCATCAATAAGGGCGGTAGCGCATAGGACGCCTGAACCTTGGAACCCTCCTGCATATGACAAGATCGATATCAGAATTTAGAATGAAATAAGTGAAACTACAATTTAGTTATCATGTTAATAACCAATATCACATATTGACAAGTATCTTCTAACTATCCCGAAATAATGGGCCTTAGTTTGACCAAAACACGGAATGTTATAGACGAGAGTAGAGAAGTGTGAGTTTAATAATTTTCTACACTATTGCACCGGTTTAGTTGTGTCACAACGCTTCAATTTGTAGTACTTTGTGCTTTATCTTTTACTCACTCTCATTTTTCGTCTTTTATTTAAACACCAAAGTCCAAGAACCAAGAAAGCAAACAGAGCCTAAACTATTTCCTTAAAGATTGTTGCCAATCCAAAACACACACACACACACAAGAAAGTGTGATGTGTGCTCACCCGTAACTATAAGGAGAATAGAATGGAGGAGCAGGCATAAACGGCATTCCCGACCCAAAATACGGATTTGGGCGTCTTCCTCTGTATTGCCTCATTCCAGGAACATTAGTTCGCTTTGCAGATACCTGTAAATTACATAATTACTTTCAAAAAGAAAAAAAAAAAAATCACTGTGTAATGTTTCAGATTGAGTCAAGATGATGAACCTTCAGTTGACGGCCATGCAACTCTGTTTCGTTAAGAATTAGAGCATTTTGAACAGCCTCAACTTCAACAAACTCTACATAAGCAAAACCTTTTGGTTGACCAAACTTATCGGTCAAAATAGTGACCCTATTCACCGTCCCACATGACTGAAAATGCTGCTGCACCTCCTCAGGTGTGCATGCATAGTCCACCTGTAGTTGGAGAGATAAATGTTAGCTAATTGATAAGTCGAATTATTCAGGAGGGCGTGGCAAAGATATGAATTCTCGTTTCTGCTGAAATTTTCTCTTAAAACCCTATGAAATCGAACGCCATTTGAAGCATTGTGGTCCTAGTTGAAAACTTTACAATCAGCAGCCACAATAAGTAAGACAGACGAGAATAACATTATTGCAACGAGCTGAAATTAGCATTCTTCACTATTACAAGCATTCATACACTTTTAAGTCGTAACTAAACCTTCTCTCAAAGTGGTATTAGAGCAATTAAAAGAGCAAAATACAAAGTTTTGAACGAAGAAAAAACAATATTGTTAATAACATCGGAAACTTACATTACCAACATAGATTGAGCGAGAATCCACCTCCTCCTTTTCAGACTGGGTGGCAGAGGCAGAATCTTCTGACAAGCCCAAAAAGAGAAATACAGTATTGTTAATAACTAGTCTAGGTATTTAAATAAATGACTAAAGAAACCATTGTAGAAAATAAACAGCCCCAACGAATAATTTCATATGAACCCTCAACGGGTTCCAAGGTGTTACATCAAACAAACAAACAACTAGTGGAACATCCAGCCTTCGAAACAGGTAAACATCTTTGCAAGAAGGTTTCTTTAGTCCTGGAAATTCAGTCTAGAGTAATGTTTTTTATATTCCCTCATCCAAGGAGGAAGGGTATTTTTTTCCATTGATATCTCACGGAATACATGGACCTACGACAGTAGTCATTATATACTATGAAACTATCATACAATTAAAGAAAGAAAATCTGTTTATTCCTACCTTTGGTTAATGCAGTACTACAACAGCCAAATCACATTTTCTTTGGTTAAATCTTTAATTCTTTGTATTTACCGACAGCTTGATTCACACAACGAAATAGTACTATGTCTAGCGTCCACCCATAAGTAATGAATGATATACACAAATACACTTAAAGTCGAGTGTGCCTAACACAGACTCTGAATGGAAACAGAGAAAAGTGGACAGAGTAAAATCTAAATTGGCATGAAATTAGAGCCATGAATATAGAGTTTAAGGCCAAAAACTCATACTCCATAAAAAGCAATGTCTTCATATGTTGTTTCATCTTATGAATAACTATTGGTCCCTCAATGAACGTACGTTTAACATAAATTTGACAAACAATGTCTACTTTTGACGTATTAGCCAGTTGACCGACAATAATTAGTAGAGAGTCAAACAAGTCCCCACTTACTTTGGCACGATATATTCGTTTGATGACAGACAAATACCCACTTTTCCATGAGTATATTCATCTTTTCAATCAAAAATTAAGATACAATAAAACTTCATCCAATTAGGATTCAATGAAAATCACACTTTACGATTTAAATAATCTCAAGACCACATTCAATGAATACGACAAATACTCGACATACCAAATAATGAATGTATCCATTGGTCAAAACATCAATATTACCGACATAATAAAATCTCTGCAATTAAGCTCCAATTAGAATTAGATCTAATTCACAATAACAAGTTTCTACATCTGTCACTAAATCAATTTCACCTTTCCTATCTCTAAATTCAATTAAACACATCACTGAAAGCCGCACAAATATTAAATCATTCAAACTGCACGAAATCAAATCATTCAAAATTGGACAAAGATTCATACATATATGTTGAAATAAAATCATTCAAACGGCACAAAATCAAACCATTCAAAGTCAAACAAACACATATATAAAGTTTAACAAATGCACGCGCTCAGAGTAAGAATAAAACCTTCAGCCACGCCAATCTGGTTCTCCACTTTAGCCTGCATTTCTCGGAGCGCACCAGCTTCTTGTTCAATCTCCTGCAACCTCTTTTTCATATCTTCAAGCTCCTAACAAATTAAAACAACACAAAAATTAGACACATAACACTTCAATTTTCGCACACACACATAAACCCAATTCATAAATCTCCAAGCACACACAGACAGACAAAAAAAAGGTATAAACCTTAGCTTTAGATTCAGCGGTGGCGGCGGCTTCAGATGAGTCAAAATCGGATTCCATGTACGCTTCTTCAGGCACGTCGCCGCCGTACACGTCGTCGTCTCGGTCCTGCTGCCCTTCGTAAGCCATATCTCTCTGTATACAAATGTATACACTCTGGGTCTAGGGTAAAAAAATGCTTTTGAGTGTGTTTTGTTTTGGTGTGAAAAGGGGATTCGAATTTATAAGAGGATGAGATGGGGAAAATAAAGTGAAGGGGAATTGATTATGAAGAAGCTGTCGTTATTATATAGCAAGTATTTTTTTTATTCTCTACATTTTTTTTTCTTTTTTGGTTAAATTTGGCCTTTTTTTTTTACAATAAATTTACTTAGTAACATATAAAAGTTCGTTTAAATTTAATTCGTTGATATATGTTTTACACTTGAAATCATTTTCGGTCAAAAGTTTTGAGTTCGTGTTTTACACTTCAAAATTATTTTTTATCGGATGAAATAAGAAATTTTGCGTGAATTAAACTCACTATCTGCGTACACTGTGTTTAGATCTTTTAAAATATAATATTGCTTAAAATCGATAAATAAATATAATATATGCGATGGTGTACTTCAAAAATGGCTTCGGCCACTCTCGGCTCATGGTGGAATCCATCGGTTGTCGTAGTTAAGCACGGAATTATAGTTTGTCTTCAAAGGCGATCAAATTTTTTTTATGAAACTTGGGCATAGATTCGAGAGAGAAAAATTAAAAATAATATAATTAAATACGATTAATAATTGAAATTTACTATTCGACGAAACGGCAATCAACTCTTGGATCAATTGCAATAAATATTTAAATTTTACTTAACTATCATATTTTTTTTAGCGCAATTTGATCTAACATAATGAAATATTGTTTTAAAAAAAGGAAAAGCGTTAATATATGGCTTTTGACTAAATATTTATAAAACTTTCACGATAATGTGTAATAGAATTATTTATGTAAAAAAGGTGTGATATTAACTTTACCTATTTGTGTTTAAAGAAAAACTAAAAGTAGTAAAACAAGTGAAGTAATCAAGAAATTAAATAGTCAAGCCAAATGTAATTTATTGATATATGATTCATGCAATGGTTGAATAAGTTATATTATTATAATCAATTAATGAAATTATAAAGTAAGAATAGAAAAGGAAAAAATTGTTGTAATAAGTAATTAATTTTTAAGAAGATAGCGTGAATTCATAGATGGATTGACTAAAATAAAGTTATACAAAGGAAGAAAAAATGAAGTTGATTAAAAATTGTAATATAGTAGTAACTCTTTAAAAATTATTTTTAGAAAATAATAATACTACTAAAAAAGGTAAATAAGCATGGGCCCAATTTCATAATTAGGGTGAGAGTGAAGTTATTTTTGGGCTGGGTCGTAATAATATGGGCTTGATCACACCTATTTAAATTCAAGGCTAAGGCCCAACTGTAAATCTCTTTGATCAATTTGGGCCTCAATATAATTTGAAGGGAGGTCAGCAACCTAAACCAAAATCACTTATTGGATATTTGGCAAGCTTTGAAATCACATGAATTTTTGTAATTAACAATTTTGTATGAGTAAAAAATTAAATTTTGATAGTGTACTTCCAAAGTATCATCATATTATTATTACAATTTTGGATTAAATAGTACTTACCAAAGAATCACACAATATTATTATTTGGATTAAAAAGAACTCATTTAGGGTGTGTTTGGATCGAGTAAATTCATCGACAAATCCATTTAAGTTCGTTTGGAGGAGGATGGATTTCAAATCCCTCGCCATTCATTTTGAGCTCTTTTCTCCACAACTACGGTGGATTTCAAATGACACCATTTTAAGTGTCATTTGAAATCCTCCCTCCAAATCCACTCCTCAAATCCAAATCCATCGATCCAAACGCACCGTTAGTGTTTTCCTCACTAAAATCAAAAACCAAACAAAAGGTATAAACTACATCAATTCAAATAGATGTATCAACATGCAACTGCAGATTTCAATTTCCAAAGAGGATTATGTCAACTCTTGAGCTCTAAAATCATTCATGAGTTGTCGAGTTAAAACGCACACACGACTAAATAAAACGTAACTTCTATACAACCGAAACTCAAAGCCTCATCACAATAGCGTAAATAAAGACAGTAAAAAGATCTCAAGCTGAGAACAAAGGAGATTAAGCTATAAAAGGATTGCACTATTGCAAACCTTCGTATTTGCATTTCGTTTGTACTTTAGGACTTTCAACGGGTCTACCAAACCTTCAACTTCTTGCTGCCTTTAGGTTTTTCAATAGGCGTATTCATTCCAGCCATTTTTTGGTTGTACTTAGCCCGGAGAAGATCGTTATACATCCACCTACATTTCAAGAAATTCATAGTTAGTTATAATTTCAAGTCCCAAGAAAAATAACGACAAATTAAAGCGACATCTGAAATGTTATAATACGTCGAATGGGATCTAACAATGGTTCAAACTAACCAATCCCGATAAATGTATAACGTAAAAAACACAAACCATTTCATGATTGCAATACATCAGATTGCAATACAAGACACTGAAAAGATCTTACCAAGTAATTCATTCAAACTACAAGATTCTTACAACCTTATATATCCTCGTCATAATCTAAAGCAATGATTAACGCATACCCTCATCGACAATAAAACACAACCAAGATATGGATTCAATTTACGCTTTCCAAAACTTACGCAGTAAATTTCAAAAGAAACAGCTTCAAATTTTACAAAACCAGATATGATGCTAATGCAATTATGCAAAAGAACAAAAACTTACGGATCATTCCAATCAGTCGTATCCTCCCCGACAAGATGACTCCACTTAGATCTTCCACGACGACCAAAATTCTTAACCTGCATAACTTTAGGCAATATACTCTTATCCATCTTATCTTCACCAGTCGGGGCAGAGTAATCACGACTGTAGATGTTAGCGGCCCCCGCTGTTCCAGCACGATCATCGGGATCCTCCTGAAAGAAAGCACCTTTATGATAATATTTCTGCATAAATCTCAATTTTCGTTTAGACTGTGCAGCTCGTTTAGGGTTCTTCCTATCCCACTCTCTCCTCTCTTCCTCTGTCATGTTCCTAACCTTCTCAATCTCCTCCTTTTCCTTTATAATCACCTCTCTACCCTCTCTATCCCTCTTAATCCTTGCAATCTCTCTAGATTTCCACGCCTCGTACTCATCCGCCTCGTTCATATCATCGTCCGTGTCCACGTCAGCGATATCCGCGTCCAACTCCATGTTCTTCTGGATTTCGCGATCCTCCTTAACTTTTTCGACCACGATCCCCTTTGTTTCCTTCTTCCTGTCTTCCAGTTTTCTCTTCACGGCTTCCTCGAGTTCTCTCTCTTGGGCTTCGATCCTCTCACGCTCGGCTATTGTATCTCGGTCCGATTTAGGAACGAAAACGGGCTTCACCATGGCAATACCCGCCATCTCCTCTTCTGAATCAGTCTCGTATTCAGACTCTTCATCTTCTTCCTCTTCATCAGATTCTTCCTCTTCATCCTCAGGCAAAAGGGCCGCCTCTTCTTGCTGCCTCTGTAATAACTTCTCCCTAATTCTCCTCCTTTTCTCCTCCAAAGCATCTTCATCATCCTCTTCGAAATCCAACCTCTCTTGCCTCCTAGTCTCCTCCTCAGCAGTCGAAATAATTTCCGCCTGCCTAATTCGTCGATGATCTTCCCTTACCTCATCACGATTATCAATTCTACTTTCCGCCAAACGGCGCAACCTAGGATCATCCTTTTGCGTAACATGATCGCCCTCATGGCTGGGGAATGCTTTATCGAGGGCCTCAGCCCTCACCATAAGCATATCCCCATCTTCATCAATGTCATCTGCCCACTCAGGTGCTTTTCCAGGCCAGTACCTCTTCACCTTCGTTTGCCCGATTGCTATAACCCCAGCTGTCACAGACATGGCTACGACCTACAGGATGCACACCACAACACAAACCCTATATAATCAATAAGCAAAACCCTAGAAATTCACCACAACACAAACCCTATATAATCAATAAGCAAAACCCTAGAAATTTCAAAGCAGGGAAATATGTAAATACAACCGAACGAGTGAAAAGTGATCGGAGCAGCGATGACGAATAAATTTTCAGACAGAATAAATTTTGCTGCCGGAGAAATTTGGTTGGATTTAGGTTTCTGTTGATAATTAGGGTATCCTAGCTATATATAGACGTTGGAATAGGAGATTGGAAGGGAATAAGAGATTGGAACGGTTTTGTAACAGAAAATCTTATTCCTTTAGAAAATCTTAGACTATTCGGGTAACCCATCCGCATTAAGTGATTTTAGTTGTTTTTTTAGCAAAAATAACTAACCTCAGCGGAATATCAGGTCTGATATGATTAGGAATTAAATAGATTATGAACTTATAACTGAAGTCGAGTTGTACTCTCCGACATATTACAATGTGATACTTATGAAGAATTTAAACAATTTTTTTTTTTCAATCATAAAATATTTATATTAGAAATTCCATAATGCACATCGAAAAATGAAGAAGAGTATTTTATTTATTTAAATTCTAAGACAGATTAACAATATTAGACTATAATAAATCAATTGCCTTACTAATAATTTATAATATAAAATGTCTGTAGGATGTTTTTCACATCCCGGATATAATTGTATATACTTCCTTGATCTTACAAGACAAATATATTAATTAATATTTAGCTTGTGATTAATCATACTACATTTGTATTATGACAGTTATTGTTTTTTTTCGTATTTAAATTGAATTCAGCCAAACTTAGGATTGAAATATTCGAACAAATTAATTCCAAAACCAATTGGCATCGAGGTTCAATAGTTCATCTCAAGTGTTTTCTTTATCCCTTAACACTTTTATAATATGATTATTAGTTCCAAATTTATACCAAAAATTTACCACATCTTTTAACATCACTATAATATTATTAATACTCATGATAAAGGTCTAAAGGTCAAATTTCAATCAAAATCGACCCTTATGATCCATGATCGGTCCACTCGAACAAGATAAAGACAATTATAATTACAATTAATCAATATTATATCATGTTTTATTATACTAAAATACTTGGCTTTTTGAATCATATTCATACCACAATGTCAGATCACAAAATATAAATGCAAATAATTTTTTTGATACACATAATATCCACATGTATACGAAAAATGAAATACGAATTAAGACACAATCATGGTTCAAAGTTTCATTTTGAAGGTGAGTTTCGGATAATAAAATATTGGAAACATTTCGGAAACGTTTCGGAAACGTATAAAAAACGTATCGAAATCACTATTATAAATTTACAAAATATTATAAAGTAAATTTAGCTTCCTAGAAATTAATTTTGTGCTTCAATTTTTCTGCAACAGAGAACTTTGTAGGGGCGATTTTGTTTTAATTTTATTTAGGATTTAAGAGTTCAATTTTTATTCAAATTCTATTTCGTAGGTTTAACAATATATAAAAAAAAATTAATTCCTTTTTTTTCCTGATTTTTTGAGATTGTTTATAATAGTTTCTAGGAAACTCTAAGTTTCCATGGTTTCCATGGAAAATATGGAAACTCTGTGAGTTAATTAGGAAACCAAGTAATTTCGAAAATATTGAATGATTTTGTTTCCATTACTTGTAAAATCGAAACGTTTCGGCTGTTTCGACGGAAACGTTTAGAAACTTTGAACCATGGACACAATCAGCCGGAGTTTCTTAAATATGGTAGTTACATATCGAATCAATAAATGTAACTTAATCACAAAACACATTAATTAAACCCTCTTAAATTAAATTAAATTAATAAACTTATTAATTTTTTTATTTTTTTTTATTAATTGAATATATACAAAACGTTGCTAATTAAACATAGATCAAATTAAACCTATAAATGCTACACTTAAATCACTTTTTTAACACACAAATATAAAATCTAAACTCCAAAAATGACAAAATCCACAATCCTTCTCTCTCTACCAGCAGCCTTTCTCGCTCTCGCCATATTTTCAGCTCACGCCGCCACAGCGACGGCCCCCTCATCCGTCGCCAAAAAGCAGAATCGCAACGGAACAACCCCCTAGCCAGAAACACCACGCTCACAAAAGGCAGCGTTCACACCACGCGCCTCCGCACTCCAGAACGAAGAGGCACCCACACCGCCATGAAGCCCCGACGCCAGAAGCCTACGCATTCGACGAAAGTTGTTTTTTGACGCTAATGGACGGTTGTGGGGGAGAGATTTTCAGGGGCATTTTGGGCGGTGATTATGAGATCAGCGAGAGGTGCTGCGTGAAGGCGGCGGCGATGTGGCGGCAGTGCCGCCAGTGGGTAGTGAAGGCGGTGCTTAAGCTGCCGGAGCTGACGAGGAGAGAGAAGAATGAGATTAAAAAGAGGAGTGAATAGTTTGGGATCGATGTGTAGTGGTTAGTGATGCTGTTAAGTTTGGTGATGGCGACACTCCGACACCGTCGCCATTGTCGTGGTTTGAATGAGTTTCATTTTATGCATTTATAATTTAAGATGTTTTGTGATAGTGATATACAGTAGAAACTCGATAAATTTATACTCGATTATTTAATAAACTCTCTAAAATAATATTTTTGGCCGGTCCCGACTCGGGGATAGGGTGCTAAATTAATAAATTCGCTAAAATTATAAGATAATACATTTTTGATAATTTCTATAGACCCCATATAAAATATAAATTAATAATTCCTCATATACTACATATTACATGAATGATTTAAGATGGGAAGCCATGTTGTGTGTATGATTTGTTTTAGGAAAACTGCAAAAAGCCCCATGTGTTAATTCAAAAATGCAAAAAAAAGACATGTGTTAGTGAAATAGGCTGAAAGACACTTTGTGTTATTCAAAAGTCTAAAAATAATACCAATTCCGCTAGAAGTTAACATGATTGTTGTCCACGCGCTGGTGAATTAATATGAAGTTTTAAGTTAAAACCCTTTATTAATATGAAGGGTATAATGGGCATTGCAGATTAAAAATTAATAGCGTAGAAATCTTTGACGAAATGAGCACGCATGTATTATTTGCAGACTTTTGAAGAACACAAGGTGCATTTCAGCCAATTTCATTAACACATGTTTTTTTTTTTTTTTTTTTTTACATTTTCGAATTAATATATAGGGCTTTTTTGTATTTTTTCCCGATTTGTTTATGTAAGCATATTTTGATCTTGTATTTATATAGAATTTTTTTTAATGACCATAAAGTGATACATATTGAACAAGCATAATAAGGTGGGAGATTAAATGGTTCTTTCAAATTGGCCCCTTCATTTGATATATGTACATGCATTGTACAATAATTAAGTGAAAGTTTGAAAGGTATTTGTAAATTGAGTATTTCACTATAAATTAATAAAATATTAATTAATATATAAATTAATAATTATTAATTTATCGATTAATTAATAACTCTTTTAATTAATAAATTTTGGTGGTCCTATAAGTATTAATTTATAGAGTTTTTACTGTATTATGTGATAGAAGTATAATGAAGTGGTTTTTTTTGGTTTTTGTGATTTTGGTTCAACAATGTGTTAAAAGAATATTGATCATATTGATGATTTTATTTCATACAAATAATTAATTCATGTCACCTTCAAATCGCATAAAATTTACGCTCTTTTTAAACTAATATTCACCTCTTAACGAGCATAATTGAATAATATAACAAATTTATCTCATAATACAATAAAACCCATTTAGCAAATTGTTGATTAAATGCGAATTGCACTCGAGTTTATACTCGTTATTTTTACGAAAATTCACTTTTAAAATCTTGAAGTGGTGATTACACATACTTCTTTAACGCATAATTCTAACACGAGGGATTTCGTTGCTAGCATTTCGAGATGATTTAGTGTTTCAAATAACATAATCTCAATTTCTAGGTTTATACTCATAATTTTCACGAGAATACACTTTCAAACCCGAATATTCAAAACCAGTTTTGAATATTCCAAAAACTAGTTTTAACTTTTAAGGTTCACAAGACATGCAAATGTATTTGATACCATATTATAGTTCAAGTCTACATGCAATTTTGTTATGAGGCTATTTGGCTTACAGTTTTCACTTTTGTTCATTTATTAATTTGTTTTATGGTGGATTATAAATAGGAGCGAATATGAAAATAATAGCAATAAAATAAAACGACACAATAATTTACATGGTTCGGCATTAATTGCCCTACATCCACGGGCGGAGGAGGAGAGTATTTCATTATCGACGAATAGAGAATACATCGTTCAATCATCATAAACAATTTCAATTCATCTTCTTAAGCTTTTTCTTGGGATTTTCTTCAAGCACAAGCTTCTTGAGTTCTTCATCATCTTCTTTCTTAGCGATTTTGACACTACGCCTTTCTTCTTTCTGAATATCGGCAAAACTATCCTCCATATTCGAATCATCGTCTGAAAAATAATCGCTTGGATTATACCCAAACATACCTCTGATTATGCTAAAAGCATAACTTTAGGCAATAGACTGTAGATGTTAGCGGGCCCCGCTGTTCCAGCACGATCATCAGGATCTTCCTGAAAGAAAGCACCTTTATGATAATTAATATTTCTGCATGAATCTCAATTTTCGTTTAGATTGTGCAGCTGGTTTAGGGTTCTTCCTATCCCACTCTCCCATTTCTTCCTCTTTCATGTTCCTCACCTTCTCAATCTCCTCCTTCTCCTTCATAATCACCTCTCTACCCTCTCTATCCCTCTTAATCCTTGCAATCTCTCTAGATTTCCACGCCTCGTACTCATCCGCCTCGTTCATATCATCGTCCGTGTCCACGTCAGCAATATCCGCATCCAACTCCATGTTCTTCTGAATTTCGCGATCCTCCTTAACTTTTTCGACCACGATCGCCTTTGTTTCCTTTTTCCTTTCTTCCATTTTTCTCTTCACCGCTTCTTCGAGTTCTCTCTCTTGGGCATCGATCCTCTCACGCTCGGCGATTGTATCTCGCTCTGATTTAGGAACAAAAATGGGCTTCACCATGGCAATACCCATCATCTCCTCTTCTGAATCACTCTCGTATTCAGACTCTTCATCTTCTTCCTCTTAATCAGATTCTTCCTTTTCATCCTCAGGCAAAAGGGCCGCCTCTTCTTGCTGCCTTTGCAATAATTTCTCCCTAATTCTCCTCTTTTTCTCCTCCAACGCATCTTCATCCTCCTCTTCAAAATCCAACCTCTCTTGCCTCATAATCTCCCCCTCGGCAGTCGAAATAATCTCAGCCTGCCTAATTCGCCGATGATCTTCCCGCACCTCATCACGATTATCAATTTTTATTGAAATGTGATGCATTTATCTAGAAAAATCTAGTCTAGAAATATCTAATATAATATTAGTATAGTGTGTTCTAGAAATATCTTAGCTAGAAGTTTCATATGAAAAATCTAGACTATGATATTTTAGGAAGCTTCCAATGTAACTTCCTATATAGAAAAATCTTGATATTATATCTAGATATTTTAGTAGAGAGCTCTAGAAACTTAGTGATCTAGAATGATCATTCACCACCTATAAATAGGGCCCTCATGTAACCATTTGTAACAACAAGCACAACAACAACAACAATCCAATCTAATACAATCTACACTATTTTGGAGATACGTACTCCACTCTAAATCACATTCTATATTCTACACTCTACACTTCTAATCTTCATCCACTCACTACACTAAATCACTTCCTACATACTAAAACACTCCATATTGACTTCTAATTTCTAACAAGTGGTATCAGAGCTTGTTCGATCAAGTTTGGGCGTTATGGCATTTTCACACATCTACGAATCAACTCCAATATTCAGCAACTACGACTATTGGAGTGTCCGAATGAAGACTTGCCTTAAATCTCATGATCTTTGGGTTATTGTTGAAGAAGGAATCACTATGCCGGAATAAGGTGATAATAAAACTTCAACCGAGGTACGTAAGAAATTAGAGCAACAAGATGCTAAAGCTCTTTATCTTCTTCAACAATCCGTTAGTGATAATATTATGTCAAGAATTATTCATGCTACTACTGCTAAGAAGCTTGGAATATCTTTAAAGAAGAGTTTCAAGAAAATGTTAAAGTTAAAACCATTAAACTACAAAGTTTAAGGAGAGAGCTATAGAATTTAAAAATGAAAGATTCTGAAGCTTCAAAAGACTATTTCTCAAGGATCATGGAAATAGTCAATCAAATGAGATCATACGGAGAAAATATCTCCGATGAGAGAATCATACAAAAGATTTTAATCAGCCTCACCGAGAAGTATGATTCAGTAGTAGCAGCAATCGAAGAATCTAAGGATTTATCGACAATGTCCGTTGCGAAGCTGATGGGTTCCCTTAAAGCACATGAGCAACGAATCAATAGGCGACACGAAAGTTTATTAGAGAGCGCTTTTCAGTCCAAACTAAATGTCAGAGGCAATAAATCAAGAAATGGTGAAAATTATAAACAAGAAAAATTCACTAATAAGGAGAGCAAAAGGAATTTTCCACCATGGGGCACTTGCAAGAAGACAAATCATTTGGAGAAGGACTGTTATCATCAAGTAAAGCCACAATGCCAAATTTGCAAAATGTTCGGGCATGTGGAAAAGAATTGCAGAAACAAGAAAAACCAACAAGCCAACTGTTCTGAAGAACAAAAGGAGAAGGAATGTCTCTTCTATGCATGTCACTCGGCTACGGAAGCAAAAAAAGAAGAGTGGTACATCGACAGCGGATGTAGCAACCATATGACATCCAATGAGAATATCTTCCGGGAGCTAGATGGTTCAATAAAAACCAATGTCAAGATGGGCAACGGAGAACTCGTGGAGACAAAAGGAAAATGTACCATCGCTATAGAAACAAAGAAAGGTACGCGATTTATTAAAGATGTTTTTCTCGTACCACAACTAGCAAATAATTTGCTAAGTGTTGGCCAAATGATGGAGAATGGATATGCCCTACATTTTGAAAAAGACTCATGTCGAATTTATGATATGAAAAAGAATCAAGAAATTGCCGAAGTAAAAATGGGAAATAATAGAAATTTTCTCATTCAAATGAAATATCCTCAAAAGGCAATGGTGGCTCAACTCGACGATACAAGTTTATGGCATCGAAGATTTGGGCATTTTAACCTAAATGCCCTGAGGCTAATGCATCAGAAAAATATGATGAGAGATTTGCCTCTATTAAAGGAAAAAGAATGTGTATGTGAAGGATACATGACCGAAAAGCAACACAGACAACCATTTCCAACGGAGAAAACATGGCGAGCCAAGGAGATATTGGAACTAGTCCATACAGACGTCTGTGGACCAATGCTCACGCCTTCACTAAATAAAAACAGGTACTTCATACTCTTTATTGATGACTATAGTAGAATGACGTGGGTATATTTCTTTCAAGAAAAATCAAAAGTTTTTGGAATTTTCAAGATATTCAAGAACTTTGTAGAAAATCAAAGAAGTCACAAAATTAAAAAGTTGAGAAGTGACCGATGTACAGAATATAACTCAAAAGAGTTTGATAAATTCTGTGAAGATGAAGGCGTCGAGCGCCAACTAACAGTGGCCTACACTCCACAACAAAATGGAGTGTCAGAAGAAAAGAATAGAACTATAATGGAAATGGCAAGATCAATGCTAGCTGAAAAGGACTTGCCAAAAATGTTTTGAGCAGAGGCAGTCTATACTTTAGTCTATCTATTGAACCGATGTCCAACTAAGGCAGTTCTAGACATGACACCGATTGAAGCTTGGTCGGGACAAAAACCCTCAGCAAAACACTTAAAAGTTTTTGGAAGTATATGCTATATTCACGTTCCCTATGTCAAAAGGCATAAATTAGAAAATAAGACAGAGAAAGGCATCTTCCTCGGCTACAATACTAAATCTAAAGGATACAGAATCTACAATCTTGAGACGAAGAAGCTGGTAACAAGTCGAGATGTGGAGTTTGACGAATAAGCTTCATGGAATTGGGAGACTGAAAGTGTAGAAAAGAGAAAAGCAACTACACGGCTAGAAGTAATCCCAGAACAAGAGGAACAAAGTCCCGCATCTACGCCCAGATCCTCATCACAAGACGAAACTTCAGATGAATCCAACTCCTCACCAGAATTTCCACCTCTAAGAGTAAGAACTATAGCAGATTTATATGAATCTACTAATATTTATGAAATATGCAACTGCTGTTCTTTGGAGCCACACAACTATGCTGAAGCATCCAAAGAAAAGGTGTGGATTAAAGCAATGGAGGAGGAGATAAAAATGATAGAAAAGAATAATACTTGGGAGTTTGTGAATCCTCCAAGTAACAAAGAAGTTATTGGAGTCAAATGGGTATACAAAACGAAGTTAAATACTGATGGTTCGATACAAAAGCATAAGGCGAGACTTGTCACAAAGGGATATGCTCAAATAGCAAGGATCGACTATACGGAAACATTCTCTCCAGTTGTTGGATGGACACAATTAGAGCACTCATTGCTCTAGCAGCACAAAAGAAATGGAAAATCTATCAACTGGATGTCAAGTCAGCCTTTCTTAATGGTGACTTAAAAGAAGAAATTTATGTGGAACAACCAGAAGGATTCATAAAAGAAGAAGGCAAAGTTATTCGACTAAAGAAAGCACTTTACGGGCTCAAGTAAGCACCACGAGCCTGGTATAGCAAAATTGATGGGTACTTCATTCTTCAAGGATTCAGGAGGAGCAAAAACGAGGCCACACTCTATATAAAATCCCAAGGTAACAATGATATTCTTATTGTTTCTCTCTACGTTGATGACTTAATAGTCACGGGAAACAATGAAAAACTAATCGAAGAATTCAAGAGAAACATGAAGAACACATTTGAGATGAGTGACTTGGGATTACTATACTACTTCCTCAGTATAGAGATAAGTCAAGAAGAAGAAGGTATCTTCCTATCACAGAAAAAATATACCGAAGATATGCTAAGAAAGTTCAAGATGCAAGATTGCAAGTCAGTCGTTACTCCTCTAATTCCAAATGAGAAGTTAAAGAAAGAAGATGGGACAAAGCCCGTAAATGCGACAAATTATCGAAGTTTGATCGGGAGTCTACTCTACTTGACAGCAACAAGGCCAGACATTATGTACGCCACGAGTCTGCTATCCAGATTCATGGAAAATCCAACTGAGACACATTATGGTGCAGCAAAAAGACTCCTTAGATATCTGCAAGAAACAATTAACTACGGCATATGGTACAAATCAAGCTCCGACTCAAAGATCATCGGATATACTGATAGCGATTGGGCTGGATCTCAAGACGATATGAAAAGTACATCAGGCTATGTCTTCAAACTCGGTTCGTGCATTTTCTCATGGGGATCGAAGAAGCAGAACTCAGTTGCACTATCATCTGCTGAAGCTGAATACGTTGCAGCTGCTGGAGCAGCATGTCAAGGTATATGGCTCAAAAGAATATTTGATGACATGGGTGAACTACAAGACTCGGCGATAGAGATATACTGTGATAACAAGTCAGCTATCGCAATGGCTAAAAATCCAGTTCAACACAATCGTACCAAACACATCGATATTAAGTATCACTTCTTGAGAGATGTCCAAGAAAAGGGATATATTGAGATGAAGTATTGTCCTACAGAAGAACAACTCGCAGATATCTTCACGAAGGCACTACCAAGAGATAGATTCCAATTTCTACGAAAAATGCTTGGAATCACCGATAAATGCATCAAGGAGGAGTATTGAAATGTGATGCATTTATCTAGAAAAATCTAGTCTAGAAATATCTAATATAATAATAGTATAGTGTGTTCTAGAAATATCTTAGCTAGAAGTTTCATATGAAAAATCTAGACTAAGATATTTTAGGAAGCTTCCTATGTAACTTCCTATATAGAAAAATCTAGATATTATATGTAGATATTTTAGTAGAGAGTTCTAGAAACTTAGTGATCTAGAGTGATCACTCACCACCTATAAATAGGGCTCTCATGTAACCATTTGTAACAACAAGCACAAGAACAACAACAATCCAATCTAATACAATCTACACTATTTTGGAGATACGTACTCCAGTCTAAATCACATTCTATATTCTACACTCTACACTACTAATCTTCATCCACTTACTACACTAAATCACTTCCTACATACTAAAACACTCCATATTCACTTCTAATTTCTAACAATTCTACTTTCCGCCAAACGACGCAACCTAGGATCATCCTTTTGCGTAACATGACCGCCCTCATGGCTGGGGAATGCTTTATCGAGGGCCTCAGCCCTCGCCATACGGATATCCCCATCTTCATCAATGTCATCTGCCCACTCAGGTGCTTTCCCAGGCCAGTATCTCTTCACCTTCGTTTGCCCAATTTTACCCCTAAGTTTGTCCCTAATTGCTATCACCGTATCACTAACCCCAGCCGTCACAGACATGGCTACGACCTACAGAATGCACACCACAACACAAACCCTAAAATCCAATAAAATTCTCTCCCAATAACCCGTAAAATCAGTGAGTTGTTTGAAACCTGGTTTAAATACAAAAATATGATGAATAATCAATATATATGGTAAAATAAAGCAAAACACTAGAAATATTATAGCAGGAAAATCTGTAAATACACCAACCTTTTCCGTGAAAAGAGATCGGAGCAGTGATGATGAGCCGATGGGTTCTTATGCGACGACGTTTTCAGACACTTGAGAACTGAAGAAAAAAATTTGCTGCCATGGAGAAATGTCTCTGTTGATAATTAGGGTAAATTGTTGGAATAGGAGATTCTAATACGAAAATATTTTCAACAGAAAGATCTTAAATCCAACAGAAAATCTTATTTCCCTACTAGAGGGTAGCCCACCCGCATTAATTAATTTATGAAACAAGTTTTTATATATTGATAAAATTAAATTGATATAATCTAAAGTTATTTAAATATAAAAAGATCTAAGAAAAAATTCAATCTAAAATTCTAAATGTCAAGGCTTAAAATTCAATGTTATTTTGGCATTTTTGTTAGCAAGAATATCGAACCTACTGAGGGGAAAATCAGGTCCGATATAATTTGAATATAAATGAATTATGAACTATAATCTTGTCTCCGACATATCACAATGTGATACTCATGAACAATTTAAATAAAAATATTTCTTTTTCTCGATCATAATATTTGTTCCAGAAATTGCATAATGCACATATAAAAATAAAGAAGACTATTTTATTTATTTAAAATTTAAGAAAGACTATAATAAATCAATTACATTAACAAGTAATTTGTTATATAAAATGTGGGTACGATATTTTTCACATCCCGGATATAGTTATATATATATATATATATATATATATATATATATATATATATATATATATATTCCTTCCCACCTTGAGTATTTAGCTTGTGATTAATCATACTTCTTTGATCTTACATTTGTATTATGACAATTATTGTCTTTTTCGTATTTGATATCAATTCTTTTCTTTATCCCAACACTTTGTTAAAATGATTATTAGTTCCAATATTATAACAAATATTTACCACATCTTTTAACATCACTATAATACTTGCAATAAGAGTCTAAAGGTCAAACTTTAATTCAAATCGACCCTTGTGATCCATGATTTGTCCACTCGGGTACAATAAACCAAATCATCAACATATCGTTTTTTATCACACCAAAATACGTGGCTCTTTGAATCATATTCATACCATAATGTCAGATCACGAAATATAAATGCAACGTTAAATCAAAAATTATTTGATACACAAAATATCCACATGTATACGAAAAATTAAATAAAAAGTAAAACACAACCATCCATACTTTCTTAAATATGACAGTTACTTATCGAATAAATAAACGTAACTTAATCACAAAACACATTAATTAAACCCCTCTTAAATTTAATTAATGAACTTATTAATTGAATAGAAAAACGTTACTAATTAAACATAGATCAAATTAAAACTATAAATACTACACTTAAATCACTTTTCTAAACACAAAAACCAAAAATCTAAACTCCAAAAATGACAAAATCCACGATCCTTCTCTCTCTAGCAGCAGCCTTTCTCGCTCTAGCCATATTTTCAGCCCACACCGCCACGGCGACGGTCCCATCACCCGATGCCAAAAAGCAGAAACACCACGCTCCGCCTCATTCCGTCGCAACGGCACATCCCCCTAGCCAGAAACACCACGCGCACAAAAGGCGTCGTCCACACCACGCGCCGCCGCACTCCAGAACGATGAGGCACCCGCACCGCCACGCAGCCCCGGCGCCGGAACCCTACGCCTTCGACCAAAGTTGTTTTTCGACGCTAATGGATGGTTGTGGGGGAGAGATTTTCAGAGGCATTTTGTGGGGTGATTATGAGATCAGCGAGAGGTGCTGTGTGAAGGCGGCGGCGATGGGGCGGCAGTGCCACCGGTGGGTAGTGAAGGCGGTGCTCACGCTGCCGGAGCTGACGAGGAGAGAGAAGAATGAGATTAAGAAGAGGACTGGAATAGTTTGGGATCGATGTGTAGTGGTTAGTGATGCTGTTAAGTTTGGTGACGGCGACACTCCGGCACCGTCGCCATTGTCGTGGTTTGAATGAGTTTCATTTTATGCATTTATAATTTAAGAGGTTTTGTGATAGTGATATATCATGTGATAGAAGTATAATGAAGTGGTCTTTTTTGTTTTTGTGATTTTGGTTAAAACAATGTGTTAAAAAAAATATTAGGAACAACGACAAATGATTTTATTTCATACAAATAATTAATTCGTATCACCTTCAAATCGAATAAAATTTAAGCTCTTCTTAAACTAATATTCACCTCTTAACTAGCGTAATTGAATTATATAACGAATTTATCTCATAATACAATAAAACCCATTTAGCAAACTGTTGGTTAACTGCGAATTGCACTCGGGTTTCTACTTGGCATTTTTACGAAAATTCACTTTTAAATCTTGAAGTGGTGATTATATATACTTTTTAACAAATATTTCTAACAAGAGAGATTTCGTTGCTAGCATTTCGAGATTATTTAGTGTCTCAATTAACATAATTTCAATTTCTGGGTTTATACTCGTAATTTTCACGAAAATGCATTTCCAAACCCGAATAATCAAAACTAGTTTTGAATATTCCAAAAACTACTTTTAACTTTGTTATGAGGCTATTTGGCTTACAATTTCCACTTTTGTTCATCTATTAAATTGTTTTATCGAGGATTATAAGTCAGCGCGAATATGAAAACAGTAGCAATAAAATAAAACGACACAATAATTTACGTGGTTCGGCATTAATTGCCTACGTCCACGGGCGGAGGAGGAGAGTATTTCATTATCGACGAATAGGGAATACATTGTACATCCAAAATTTCGACAATTTCAGTTCATCTTCTTAAGTTTCTTCTTGGGATTTTCTTCTTGCACAAGCTTCCTGAGTTCTTCGTCGTCTTCTTTCTTAGCGATTTTCGCACTCCGCCTTTCTTCTTTCTGAATATCTGCGAAACTAACCTCCATATTTGAATCATCATCCGAAGAATAATCACTTGGATTATAACCAAACATATCCCTGATTATGCTAATAGCATATGCATCCTGATCTTGATCATCAAATTGTTTCTTCTTTTGATCTTGTTTTCTTTTGATCCCATGATGTTCTTTGATTTCTCGATGACATGGGTTGATCTTCGGTTGTGATTGAGGTGATTTTATTGCCACCTTTGTACTCGGATCCTCCTCCTTGCATGGCTTCTTGATCATGCGTTCGTAGGGTTTCTTGGATCCCACGTAAGAAACCCTAATCTTGTTCACCTTACTTTTTAGGGTTCTTGAAGATTTTCCATTCAGTAAATACTCATAATCAGTGAGTACCCTCTTTGAATCTCTTGAATCAACACTTTTTTTCATCATTCTTTCTAGGGTTTTTGGAACATCAGCAGTAGATATTGGAAACCCTAAACTTAAACAATCTCTCTTTAGGGTTTTTTGATTGAAACCTGCAGATTTCTTCACCGGAATCTCACAATCATCAGACGATAAAAACGAATAATCCCGACTTTCTCGAATCAAATCCACTTTTCCCTTTTTCTTGGTTGTTTTCTTCACTTGATGATCATCTTTCTTGAAGTTCTTATGAAGTTTTTCAACTGCATCAGACCATAGCTGGGTTTTTTGAAGTAATCTGTCGGCAAGAACAACCTCAGATGGCCCGAAAAATCCGCCATAATTGTCCGATGAAGAGATTGCAGTTGTTGCTTTAAACCCATTTTCTTTCCTCAGGCGAGCCCTGATAGTTTCTTTGAGACTCTGTCTTAGAGCAAGACACTCCATTGATGAGCTTATGGAAGGAAGATTAATTTGTGGTATAGAATTTTTGATGAATGGTTGTATAGGATTCTATATACGCTATATATGTATATAGGATTGAAGGAAGATTAGAAGTCTATGATTGCGGTAGTTATATTGAGGTCTAAACGTACTTATATATATAGTTAGTATCTATATATATTCCCTATATAGGATTGTATAATATGTTGATTTTTTTGGAAATACTATCAAACTTTAATTTTTACTCATACAAAATTGTTAATTTAAAAAATTCAAGTGATTTCAACGCCTACCAAAAATCCAATAACTGATTTTGGTTTGGGCAAAGAGATTTATAATTGGGCCTTAGCCTTGAATTTTGAATAGGTTTAATCAAGCCCATATTGAATTACATTACGACCCAGCCCAATAGCAACTTCACTCTCACCCTTATTAAGAAATTGGGCCCATTTTATTTACCTTTATTAATAGTATTATTTTCTAAATTAATTTTTAAAGAATTACTATTACAGACTTTAATCAACTTCATCTTTTCTTCCCTTGTATAACTTTATTTTAGTCAATACATTTATCAATTCACGCTATCTTCTTACAAAATAATTACTTATTACAACAATTTTTTCCTTTTCTATTCTTACTTTATAATTTCATTAATTGATTATAATAATACTTCATGACTCTTTAGTTTATTGATCACTTATACTTATTTTACTGCTTTTAGTTCTTCTAAAAACACAAATAAGCAAAGCTAATATCACACCTTTTTTACGTAAATAATCATACTCATATTTCCAATTTTGCTTTTTTTTCATGATTACAACGTTTTCAAGGAAACTCGTAATGTTTCCATTCTTTCCATCAAAACATTCAGTGTTTTCATATAATTTCCACCAAACACTGAAAGTTTCATAATTCTTTCGTGATATAGTATAATAGTAAATAATTTTTTTTAAAAAATAGAGAAAAACAGAAAAGAGTTATAAATCTAACAATTTACCAAATTAAGTCAAAAAAATAATCAAATAAGTTCTAAATGATTAATCAACAAATTAAAATCATAGACAATTTTGTTTATATTCAAATACGCATGTAAGAAAACACAAAAAATTAAGATATTACAATTTTTCTTATAATGATATATGGGTTATTAAATGATTATTTTAACAAACAACATAATACATACTTAGTTCGTTATTGAAATTTTTATGAACTATTGATATACTTGTATAAATTTTAAAATAAAACATTGATTTTTAAAAGTGAATAAAGATGTTTAGAAAATTTTCAAAAGATGTTTAGAATTGTCTTTGAATCTAGACAGAAATGCTCTAGATAATTAATTACAATTGTTAATCAATTGATCACCATCGTACATTGAGGAAGTGGAGTTCAATAAATAGAAGATGAAAATTCATTTGTTGTAAGAGCACTAAATTTGAATCCAATATTGTCACTTAGTTCATGAAATTTTTATCGACTATTGGTATATACTTATATAAAGTTTGAAACAAAATATTGATTTTATAAAAATGAATAAAGATAGTTGTTTACTTTCTTTCACATTGTTTACTAAACCAGTGTTTTTAGAATTTATCACAAAGAAGGAATACTATAATGCAAATTATATTTATAATTATAATTACAATTATAATAGAATTCTAATTATTAATGGGTGGAACGCAAGAGTTTCATTACAACTCCAAGATAAGGATTCTCAGCGCGAACTATTTTTGTGATAGAAGGCAATCGAGTTTTTAATACATACTTATATGAGCTTGTTGTTTATGAAAGGAAGATTAACAGTGTATGAATTGTGGTACAATTTTTTTGAATGAAGGTGATGAATGGATGTATACGTACTTATATACTAAATAGTTAGTATGTAATTATCTATACTCCTTTGTTAAATAGGATTGTATATAGAGTTTCATTACAACTCCATTTCAAGATAAGGATTCTCAGCGTGAAATCTTGGAGCAAGGTGTAGATATCGAAATTTTGCAACCAATCAAATCATGCCACGTGGAAATATTGACCAATCAAAAGTCGTCTACGACAAATGATATTTATCTATTTAAGTTAATTTTTGGATAATTATCAATTCAAGTTGATTTATGGATAATTATCAATTTAAGTTGATTTTTGGATAATATCTAGAAGATCTATCTAGATCTTCTATCAACCAATCAAATGGCTCCAAAATTATGCTAATTATTTATTAAATCAAATGGATAATTATCAATGGATTCCAAATTATCCATAATTCTTCCATCCTACACCTATAAATAGGGTCCTTTGTAGCTCATAATTTACACATACACAGAAGTTCAATCAAAAAGCTAGAGAAGACGAAGGAAGCTCTTCAAATTTTCTCTACGAAGGTTCTTCAAATATTCAAGGCGTTCTAGGCGATATTCAAGGCATTCTTGAAGATATTCATCAAATTATAGCGTTTGATTCGTAATTATGGTGCTAAACCTACGAATTAACGTTATAGAAATTCAAATCAAATTCAAGGAAGATCAAAGTCACAAAGTCAACCTTGAAGATTTCAAATTCCATATCAAATTCAACGTTTGATCCGAGATTAAGCTGCCAAGCCCTCGAATTAACGTTATAAACATTCAAGTCAACGTTGGAGAAGATCAAAGAAGCAAAGTCAACTCCAATATTCAAGTCAACATATTTTTGAAGGAAGAATCAGAGGATTAAAATAGAGATTTGTACCCCATATTTCATTTTAAATTATATACATTTCATTTGTCACAATTTTTTGTGTTTCTTGATTTTCAGAATTACAAATTTGTTGTGTACAAATTTTTGGCACGCCCAGTGGGACCATCTCTACCTCTCATCTCTTCACTTCAACAAGTTCAAATGGTTGCTCAAGTCAAAGCTATGAAGATAGTGGAATCCAAGATGATCATTTCAAATCCTTCAAACTCCACTAGTGAAGTCATTGGCGTCACCACAAGAAGTATGCCCATGAAGCTACAAACATTTTCAAAGGTGGTTTCCCTACTTCAACAAGTTCAAATGGATGCTCAAGTCAAAGCTATGAAGATAGTGGAATCGATGATCATTTCAAATCCTTCAAACTCCACGAGTGAAGTCATTGGCGTCACCACAAGAAGTATGCCCATGAAGCTACAAACATCTTCAAAGGTGGTTCCCCTACTTGAGCATGTTGAGGATGATGCATTCCGCTTTGGTGATGAAATCAATCATGATGAAGAGAAGTATTCATCCCCACAACATTCTACATCAAGTGACTCAAACATCGCATGTGTCATGATGACAAATGTTACCACTCCGGATGAGCAAATTGCAAACTTGACAAAAGTTGTTGAAGGATTAACGAAGCATGTTCAAGAGCAAGCCACTCTAATTGCAAAGTTGATGAAGAAAGCTGACGACGTGGATGCCATACATGAAATTGAAAAACAAGTTGAGGCGCATGATGAAGCTGAGACGTCAAAGAATCAACATCTAGTTGAGAAAGAAAGATCCATTGTTGAGGAGCTTCAAGTTTCAAGTGATGGGACGATTTCAGCTGATCGACTTAAGGAGTTTATCATGAGTACTATTCAAGACAACCACAATGGGAGATCCAAGATACCTTTAGCTTATGTCAAGCCATATACTCAAAGGATTGATAATTTGAAGATGCCAACTGGTTACCAACCCCCAAAATTCCAGCAATTTGATGGCAAAGGCAATCCAAAGCAACATGTGGCTCACTTCGTTGAAACATGTAATGATGCTGGAACTTATGACGACCAACTAGTCAAGCAATTCGTTAGATCACTAAAAGGCAATGCATTTGACTGATACATTGATCTTGGTGCTGACTCAATCAACAGCTGGGAGAAATTGGAGCAAGAGTTCCTCAATCGCTTCTACAGCACCCGTCGCACAATCAGCATGCTTGAACTCACCAATTCCCGTCAATTAAAGGATGAACCAGTCATCGACTACATTAATCGTTGGAGAAATTTGAGTCTTAACTGCAAAGAAAGATTGTCTGAGTCCTCTACTATTGGAATGTGTATTCAAGGGATGCATTGGGGCCTACGATATATCCTTCAAGGAATTCAACCAACAACATTTGAAGAGTTGGCCACTCGAGCACATGATATGGAGTTGAGTATGACCGGAAGTGGAGTTGACAAGTCGTATATCCAAGAGCCTTGTAGACAAGAGATCAACAAAGGGGGCAAGCCATTCACAAATGCTTCTGACGATGAGCCCATATCTGATAGTGATGAACATATGGAAGAAAGTGACATTCAAGTTCGTCATCCATACTTTGACTAAAGATGCTAAATCAACGCTCCTCGATAAGAGCATAAACTGTCATCAACGCTCCTTGATAAGAGCATAAACTGTCATCAACGCTCCTCGATAAGAGCATAAACTGTCATCAATGCTCCTTGATAAGAGCATAAACTATCAACAAGGCTCCTTGATAAGAGTTTAAACTTTCAATAAATTGAAAATCAAATGAAGTTCTCCTTGACACGAGTTTAAAAGGTCTGCAAGTCAAATCAAATCAAATGAAGTACTCCTTGACACGAGTATAAAAGGTCTACATGTCAAAGCAAACCAAATGAAGTACTCCTTGACACGAGTATAAAAGGCCTACATGTCAAAGCAAACCAAATGAAGTACTCCTTGGCACGAGTATAAACGGTCTACATGTCAAAGCAAATCAAATGAAGTCCTCCTTGGCACGAGTGTAAAAGGTCTACAAATTAAATCAAATCAAATCAAATGAAGTACTCCTTGGCACGAGTATAAACGGTCTACATATCAAAGCAAATCAAATGAAGTACTCCTTGGCACGAGTATAAACGGTCTACATGTCAAAGCAAATCAAATGAAGTCCTCCTTGGCACGAGTATAAAAGGTCTACATGTCAAATCAAATCAAATGAAGAACTCCTTAACACGAGTATAAAAGGTCTAGAAGTCAAATCAAATCAAATGAAGTTCTCCTTGACACGAGCATAAAAGGTCTACAAGTCAACAAATCAAATGAAGTTCTCCTTGACACGAGCATAAAAGGTCTACAAATCAAATCAAATCAAATCAAATGAAGTTCTCATTGACACGAGCATAAAAGGTCTACAAGTCAAATCAAATCAAATGAAGTCCTCCTTGACACGAGCATAAAAGGTCTACAAGTCAAATCAAATTAAATGAAGCCCTCCTTGACACGAGCATAAAAGGTCTACAAGTCAAATCAAATCAAATGAAATTCTCCTTGACACGAGTATAAAATGTCTACAAGTCCAACCAAATCATGTACTCCAAGCCTTGAAGAGTATAAACTAAATATGGCATCTCTATGAGAAAAAAAAATTGAACTACGCTATGACTTGATCCCTTTTTCTTAGGGTACGTAGGCAACTTAAATATATCTAAGTTCAGTCATAAATTCATATCAAATCACATTCTCTTGATGGAGTGACATCACTCATTCAAAAGAATTTTGAAAGAAAGATCCCATCTTGACATGGGGGCATGTTAATCTCGTTGTGACACAAACAACATGCGATGGAAGCCAACAAAGTGTTTTCGAGGAGACACCAAACTGTAGGAAAGACTTTCGTGGTATAGAAGCACAAGACGAAACTATTCTTAAGGCATGATTTTTATGTTGAGACGTTGCGATTCATCCACTACGAAGTATGCTTTGAAATAACCAAACTTCCGTGAACGAGTCTCAAGGGGGCATTTGTAGATATCGAAATTTTGCAACCAATCAAATCATGCCACGTGGAAATATTGACCAATCAAAAGTCGTCTACGACAAATGATATTTATCTATTTAAGTTAATTTTTGGATAATTATCAATTCAAGTTGATTTATGGATAATTATCAATTTAAGTTGATTTTTGGATAATATCTATAAAATCTATCTAGATCTTCTATCAACCAATCAAATGGCTCCAAAATTATGATAATTATTTATTAAATCAAATGGATAATTATCAATGGATTCCAAATTATCCATAATTCTTCCATCCTACACCTATAAATAGGGTCCTTTGTAGCTCATAATTTACACATACACAGAAGTTCAATCAAAAAGCTAGAGAAGACGAAGGAAGCTCTTCAAATTTTCTCTACGAAGGTTCTTCAAATATTCAAGGCGTTCTAGGCGATATTCAAGGCATTCTTGAAGATATTCATCAAATTATAGCGTTTGATTCGTAATTATGGTGCTAAACCTACGAATTAACGTTATAGAAATTCAAATCAAATTCAAGGAATATCAAAGTCACAAAGTCAACCTTGAAGATTTCAAATTCCATATCAAATTCAACGTTTGATCCGAGATTAAGCTGCCAAGCCCTCGAATTAACGTTATAAACATTCAAGTCAACGTTGGAGAAGATCAAAGAAGCAAAGTCAACTCCAATATTCAAGTCAACATATTTTTGAAGGAAGAATCAGAGGATTAAAATAGAGATTTGTACCCCATATTTCATTTTAAATTATATACATTTCATTTGTCACAATTTTTTGTGTTTCTTGATTTTCAGAATTACAAATTTGTTGTGTACACAAGGCAATCGAGTTTTTGAATTTTCTCCATTGACGAGCTTGTTGTTTATGGAAGGAAGACTAACAATGTATGAATTGTGGTATAATTTTTGTGAATGAAGGTGATGAATGGATGTATACGTACTCATATAGTTAGTATCTAATTATCTATACTCCTTTGTTGAATAGGATTGTATATATAAGGTATTTACTAATTTGCAGCTCCATTCTAATTTGATAAGATTTCAACGTACAAACGGTATATTAATTTCCATAACTTCCTTAATTTGTTGATTTGTTTTTCTCACTTCCAAATTAGGCTGAATTGTTTTTCTATGAAATACTTGAATTAGAGATTCCAATGCATTTTCTTACTCATTAATATATGTAGCACCCTGACCCAGCTTAACAGGGGTTGAGTTGCCACCGTGACCTTGAGCGTGAGAAATATATTTTGCAAAGAAATATAAAATATTTCGTAAATAATTACAGTGGAAGGCTTCATTATAAAACACGAGTATTTTTTTTTAACTTTAAAATCTAACCATGCAAAACTAACTCGTGTTATACCCACATTTGCAAATCAAAACCTTGTTATAATAAACACATGAAAATCTTTACTTAAACAAAATAGTAGTTCTTAAAATATTAAGCATCATCTGGTTTAAATTCATTTACATATATTAAAACATAACATATATACATGCTTCTAGATGAAAGTCCATACAGCTGGTTACTCATCCGCTTCGTCGTAAGTTGGACCTGAAAAAGATTAAATTAAGCAACGTAAGATTTGAGAAATCTTAGTGGATAACGGTTACTTGCATTTGCGTTGAAGAAATTAACCAATACGTCGAAAGCATCATCCAAGGTTCGAGGACCTGGCCTAACTCCAAGGTTCGAAAACCTGGTCTACTCCAAGGTTCGTCAACCTGGCCTAACTCCAAGGTCCGAAGACCTGGTCTACTCCAAGGTTCGTCAACCTGGCCTAACTTGTCTACACCAAGGTTCGTCAACCCTGGTACTTTACTCAAAGGTTCGTCAACCTGGTACTTTATCATATCGTTTCATCTCATCCAACATAGAGCTATTCTAATCAATGTAACTGAAAATAAACGTTACCCACTTGACGTTTCACTCAGATGCGTGGATAGATCCTGAAGTGCCCGGTCGTCTCGTACTGCACTCGACCATTCATCAACATTTAGATTTTAAAACACATTCAAAACATGTATATACATATGCTTCTAATCTCTTTATTAAGTATCATCATGGATGTGTCTCAAATATGCATAATAATACTTTTAATCATAGCAACACAAATTGATTTCAAACTAGCAACTTATGGCTTAAAGACACTCTTCATTGTAACAATTTTCATAATTCATATATTCATTCAAAATTCATTAAATTAATCATGCATTTACTGAAAATTCCTTATTTAATTATGCTAAAGCAGTGGGTATAATTTCAAACCACAAAAACTTTAATAAAATATTTATCGTAACCCAAATTCGTTCGAAAATGCTCTAAATCAGTCAATCTTTTAAAAATTTACTATAAATAGTATAGTTACTGAAACATTCTGAAATTTATAATTTAAACTTATGATATCATATATATAAACATATTAAAATAGGTTTGAAATATTCAAGTCGATCGAGTTTATAAATTTTTTCTTCTAAAGTTAAAAATCACAAGAAACCCATTCAAACAATACCATCTTTGAAAATTCACCATATTTTGTGTATTACTCCAAAAATTACCAAATTTTAACAATAGACTCCCAACATCATATAAAATAACATACTAAAACAGTTTTCTAAAAATCCAAGTATAAAAATTTATAAAAATGTAAATTCGAATTTTATAACCAATAATCCTCAACAAAATCACCTTAACCCATTTTATTACACATGCAAAAAGTTTAGACTTGATAATCAAACATGCAAAGTCTATTTCAACATGCAATTCCACAATCAACAATCAAAATGACATATTTTTTAGGATCTATCACATTTAACAAAATATTCAACAAATTTCATCACACTTGTAGGAAATCACTCTTAAATCATACATGCAATGATTTTGGGTAAGAGAATTAAACATGCAAAGCCTATTTCTACATCTTTTTGCACCATCAACACTTAAAATGATATTTATTTGAAGATCAACCACATAAAACAAAGTTATTCATGAAAAACTCTTCATATTGTGGAGATTCATCTTTAGATCACACATGCAACGGGTTTAGGTAAGAGAATCATACATGCAATGCTTGTTTCAACATATATTTGCATCCTTAACTTCAAATAAAGACATATTTTGACAATCACCACACAAATCAACAAAACCCATCATATTAATAGACATCCCTCTTTAGATTATACATGCAATACAATTTAGCAACATAATAATGTTCTTAAGGAAGAAAATGATGAAGATTAGTAACAAGAAGAAACTACCTCTTGAAAGTTCAACAAAATGTTCTCTTTATGCTTGATGAAGGCTACTACACTTTAAGCTTACTTTCCCCTCTCTAGCTATGATTTTGCTTCTTTACTCCTTTGGAAATGAAGAGTTTTGAAGGAGAAATAAAAATGGAGATTCTCTTGGGAGGTATGAGATGGTAAAGAGAAGGGAGAGAGAGTGTGCAAGAAGAGAGAGGGGCTTGAAGTATGTGTAATAATACATGTATAAACTTGCATATTTATAGTGCATAAAACTTGTACAATACATGTATTATACATGTATATCTATCTTGAAGTATGTATTTAAATATGTGTGATGAATTTATCTCTTGCATTATATACATATATATATATATATGTGTGTGTAATGGTTTATCTCTTGCATTATATATATAGATATATGTATAATATATATATAGGTGTGTTAATGATTATCACTTGATCCTTGTGTGGATTTGATGGAGAAATCATCTAGGTCACATAATTATTGCACATAAACTATATAAACAAAGAAATCAACTTAATTATTGAATATATTAGTCAACATATATATATAATTATTGAAATTATTACACATGCAACTTATCTATTTTTCGTTCGTAATTACACAGGCATGTCGAGTGCATCACGATCAAACTCGGTTTCTTCGGGTAGCTATCCTACAAGACTTTTCAAACTTGAGAAAATATTTGCTCGTTATTATCGATTAAACGTAAAACTCATCTAAAACATTAAGTGAATTAGCAATAATAAACTATAAATAAAAATTGTATCTATATGCTAAAAACAATGCATGATTTTCGAAAATGGAGTGTTACAATATATTAGTTTCTTCTAGATTATTTTTAAGATAAAATTATTAAATGCACCTCAAAATAAGTTTTCATATCCAAAAAATCAATAAAACACATTTTCAATTAAAAAAACTCTTTTTATTTATTTTTCATTTCATAAACGTAATATTTAGAGTTGATAAACTTATGAACCTAATTGTCCTAAGTCATCAATTGGACTAAAAAATGATTCGTTATAGTTTTGTATATAGATTCATCCGTAAAAACTTAAATTATTGATAATTGATATTAATTACGATTTTAATCTTAAATTTTTTTTATATTTTTTAAATTTTCTGAAAAAATTTAAAAAATGTATTTATAAAAAATTACATATTAAAATTTAAAAATTAACAAAATAATATAAAAAATGAATTATATGGTTTAACATTTGAAACTTTTTAAACAACATGTTTCAACGAAAAAAATTAATTGATCGATTATTAAATAATTCGTGAAGGTAATTAATTTAGTCCAAAGAGTTGTTAATTCTTTTGGATTTTTTAAACTAAAAAGCTTGTAAAAATGTTTTAAGATATAGTCATCTGACTTTCAATTTTATTGATGTGGATTCAAGTAAACTTTTAATTTATCGGTCACTACGTGATTGTCATAAAGTTCAAAAAAATCATGACAATAAAGTTAATTTTTTATCAATTCAAATAAAAATGCAAATGATCATATATATAATTAAAGCCAAATAGGATATACTCAATATATATGGTGAAAACAATAGTAAGCAAAGTTTGAATAAAACAATATAAGAAATATTTGAAAAATTACATAAAGAAGTAGAGAACAAAAGAAATAGGCAATGGGAATATGCAACTCTATCCTAATTTGGTCATAACTATAAGCAATCGGATAAATAAGTAACCCATTATCTGCATAATAATTTTGCGGCCAAGATTGGTCTGAACATCAATCTTGAGGCAAAATTGCAACTTTGATGCCTTAAGTTGGCGTATACACGAATTTCATACCTTAAATTAGACCACTTGCAATTTACGTACCATATGTTCAAAAAATTGGCAATTTCAATACAAATTTCACCGGAAAATCATAAATTGGCTGGAAAAAGTCAAGTGCGTGTCACGTGACTCTCAATTTGGAGATTTTTCTCTCAATTTGGGGATTTTTATCTCAATTTGGGAATTTTCCTCCAAAACCCACCAAATTGAGGGATTTTTTAAATTAAACAAAATTGTTTTAACATCAAATTATTTTATACACATCAGATTCTCAATTTTCAAATTCAAGATCACAACTTTTAACAATTATGGAGAATTGTAATCCGTATTAACATCGAATTCCACATATGTTATACCATCATTCTGTTCTCAATAACAATACCAGATAACATAACCAAATCAAGAGAAAATCTGAGAATACAAAGTGAAACGCCAAAATGAAAAGGAAACTAAAATTATCTAAAGCCCAACTGAGAATTGTGAAGAAGTTTTCGGCTCTGGTTTCCTGGTATGAGCCCTTGTTGAAGCAGCTGATATTTTCCTGGTTGTTCCAGGCTTCCAGCCACCATTTTTAATCCTTAATTTCTTCACAGAACTCAATAACAGATTTTATGCAAAAACCACTTCAATCGACGACCCCAAAATCATAGATTTAGTATATGAACAGTGGATTATTACGTGTAATTTAGAGGACCAGGAACGGAGAGGTCTGAAAGTATCCTCTTTTAGGACAGAGTGTTTATGAAATCGAGTTGAAATCGAGTTAAAATCGGGAGAATTTAGGGTATTTTGTGGATTAGGGTTTTGAGTTACATTTGGGGATTTTTTGTTCGTTTTAGTGTCAATAAGAAATGGGGGAAAGTTCCTCAAAATAGTTGGCACGTTTTTGAGGATTATTTCATTTTTGTTTAATATAAAATTGGTGGTTTTTGGAGGAAAAATCAAAAATCCCCAAATTGAGAGTCATGTGCGTTGCATGCGACTTTTTCCGGCCAATTTATGATTTTCCGACGAAATTTGTATTGAAATTGCCATTTTTTTTTTAACATATAGTACCCATATTCCAAGTGGTCCAATTTAGAGTATTACATTCGTGTACAGGCCAACTTGAAGTATCAATTATGCAATTTTGCCTGATGTACAGATAAACATTTTCCTTAGTATTTATTAGAAGAAGTCCTATTATTAAAATTATAATATATTTATAATAGAATTCTAATATTCATCAAGCAGTTGGAGAATTTAGTTATAAGGAAACTTCGTTTTACGTTCTTAACATAATACTAAGCAAATGATTATATTTTATATGTATATATACATATATTTATTCTTAGGATTTTTTTAGGTCTATTTTTGTCCAATTGATCAACCAAATAATTTTTAATCTTATAAGAATTTTGGAAACCCTTTTGATCATATTGGAGTTAAAATTAGACCTTTTAATCTCATCCATCTAATTTCTGACGAAGATTACCCACGAGACACATTTAATCTAACAGTTTCTTTAAACCAAACATAACGTCAAAGTATGTTATAATTTCGGAAAATCACTTTGTCTTATAACAATGAGAAGAAAACCTTTAGCTCCTAACAAGTTAAGTTCCTACGTTTTGTATAAGAGATTAAACTGCTAACAATAATTCAAACAATTTCACAATAATGTAACACAGTATCTATTTCGTAATGCTATACATTCAAGTATAAAGATTCAGGGTTTGTTATTACGGTAAAAATTAGCTTATTACAGCACACGAAATTCGGCGTGTAAGAAAATATGTTGTTGACAATCTACTTCAAAAACTTCAGTACAAAGAATTGATGTCCCATAAACTCAACAAGGATCACCAAAATCCTGAAATTGGTACTTATTCAAGAGATCCTATAACACTATAGGACTCTTATATTCATTCGACAACAAAAAGCAGAAAAGCCAAAGACCGAAATGAGAAAAATATAACACCAATAGTTCCAAAAACGCCCTTTTAACCCGTAATAGCAGCATTGAGGGCACTGTGTACATCTACACCAATTTGTGCTTCAGCTTTCTCCACATCGGTTGATGCTGAGCCTAGCTTTTGCTGGAACTCTGAAAGACCTTTCTGAACCAGATTTGGATCAATACGGTCGACTGGTATGGCTTCAACAGCTATTATATCTGCAACAGAGTTTGCATGGACAAAAGCAAACCCACCGCTCAGGAAATATTTGGTTACATCATTACCTTCGTGAACTGAAAAAATACCGGGCTTTAGCTCTGCAATGGTAGCTACATGACCAGGCAAAACACCCATTTGTCCTGTACTTGCTGGGACTATAACCATATCAACCTGAAATGAGATAACATAAAACCCGACATTTTATAAGAATGAAGCCATCATATTTACAGGGGCAAAGTAAGTATTATGAGTCACACGAGAAGGGGATTTAGGGAATTTGAGTGGGGGCAGAATTTTGATTTAATTTATGAATAAAATTTGAGATTACGGACAAGTTTGGATGTGGGGAGGGATACCGTCTCTGCAAATAAAAAACATCAAGTATTTGAAATCAAGTGAAGGATCAGAAACAGAGGGAGACCATATCAAGTGTATACGCAAATAAGGTAAGATACTGTATTATTTGATCTTAATAAAGATTGAAGTCATTCAACTACTGTACTTACAGAATATGACACAGAAATTGGTAATCAGTTTTCGAGAGTTTGGGTCAAACTCCACCCACAAACCCAACATATATATTAGACTATAGATATTGAAGCAAGAAACAATTGGAGGAAACACAAACTCTTTCATTCACTGATCCTACATACGTACAAAGAGATTATATCCTTTTTTTTAACTAAAAACCAGATACAATAACTCGAGAAAGTCCTTCATTTGCTTTTTCCATAAGCCATGCCATAATTGATTTTAGTTGGAAACTAACATACTTAAGCATGCCAATTCTTTCCAGTGGTCCTAACTGGTCATAACATTTAAGGCACTGCAATTTACTTATAATATACAGACAGATAGTACCAATCAAAATGTCCCTCCTCTCAAAAACAGCAGAATGTCTCCACAAGCAATTCAGCAAGCGTAAGGGTATCCATAAATCAAGCATCACATATCTCGTATTGCAGTGAGGGCCAACCAAAGTGTTTGGAAGAATACATCATTCTTCATAACAATGCATAAGAAAACATACTCATATGATCATAACAAATGCATCCAAAATGATAATCTCTGTATCTCTGCACTCAAAATTTAGATACAGCATACCCTATCTCCACATACTTCAGGCATGATATCTTTGCACAGAAATCGTTCCGCGAATATCATCTCATAACATAATATCAAACTATCTTACCAAATCCAACCAAAAAGATAAATTCTCTTTTCAATTTCAAATCAACATACTTCACCAACAGCACATTATTCCAAATACTCCAATCACGATCTCTTTACCCCTAAAACAAAACCCGAAATGCCTAAACACAAACCAAAACCCGAACTCCCAACCATACCTGCTCAAAAAAATTTAGGATAAAACATCTAATATGAACAAAAAACACATCACTATCAGCAAGATCAAAACTCACATCTTCACCAAAAAAAACTAAAAATAAAAGAATCGTAAAACCTAGATTAAATTACCTCTTTGGCAGATAAAACGGAGTCATAAGGAAGCACCAAATTGACAGTGAGCTTCGAAGGAATGGTGGAAGGTGTGGGCGGGCGTGGCTTCATGTACGCTGATGGTGTTTTGGGTGGGTCTATATTGGGGATCGCTTTCTTCCATGAGTCAATGAACTTCGAATCGCCGTCGGTCTCCACCGGTAGATCTGTCGAGAATGGCCGGCTCAGCCTAGTCGCGGCGGCGGAGGCGCGGCGGAGGAGGAATCGTGGCGCTTGTCGCAACATTTTTCGATCGAGAGCTAGCTGATTTAGTGTGTGGAGTTTGGGGGACAAAATGTAACAGTGGATTTAGAGGAAGAATCACTTTGTATTATGGGCTTCTAATTAGGTGTTGATTAGTTTGGGCTTTTTTGTATTTTGAAATATTTTTATGTAATTGTAAGTGGGCCTTATTACTGGACTGGGCCCTGGAGTCCAAAAGTTTTATTAATTTTCTTTTGTATACAATTTCAAATAGGCTAAACCCAAAAAAAAGTATATGTTGTATCGGGCGTGTTAATACGAGGAGTATATACGTGTTTATCTCCTTTTATATATATATATATATATATATATATATATATATATATATACACACATTTTCAGATGATAATTTGGAATTAATTTTTGTTTTTAATCTTTTTTTTTTTTGGGGTGATTTCGGATATTGTAATGCCTTAGTTATATGTCAAATTACATTAATTTAAAAGTTGTTAGTGGCTGAATACTAGACTATATATAATGATGCCCAATATTAAACGGAAAATAATACTTATAAAATGACAATAAGTTTGACAAATCAAGGAAACCACATTGGCTCTGATTGTTCATTCCCAAATTTTCCAATTTTTCAGATTTGTTGTGCATTAAAAATATATTTGTTTTGTACTTTTCTTAAAAATATTTCAAAGAAAGAACCTCAAATTTCATGACATTTCTCTTAGATTTCCACATAAAATTCATATTTTTCACTATTCATGAATAAACACTTCACCCAACAAGTTTCACTTTGCATGGTTTTCTAATGTCTTAATCGATGGGTTTAATCTTAAAATATTCTTATAAATAAAACTATTCCATACCAATTTCCTTAAAAAAAACAAAAATTACACCAAAAAGGAAACAGAGTATGACCATTTCCAGTTTGAAATTGAACTCTGAACTTTGAAGAATGTATGTAAAAAGAGAAGATAGAACTCTCATCATAAATTAAATTTAATTCTACAGCCGGACATTGTCAATGCTTACTAATGCATAAGAAATAACAGAAAATACAATAGATTAATGCAAAACAATGGAAAGACGAAAGTAAAGACAAAACGGGGAAAGATTATTACGTTCTTGGCGAAGATTATTCAATCCCATGAAGGCTTGGTTTCTCTAGCAACATCGTACTGGATCCACTTTTGAATCGGTTTGATAACGAAAAAGTACTGTAATGAATAGAGAATGAAAAGAAAAAAAGAGAAATATGATCAGATAATGATTTAGAGATAATTGCATGATCACCCCCTTACTTCTCGAGTAATTACATGAGATTTTGCAAATTAACAAGATGTGAACTCACAGGGGTAAAAATATAATCTGCTTGTTACCTTCTTACTTATAGGGGGTATTGTAATTTTTCAAACCTCAGGGTGTTTTCTGCAATTAGGGTGTGCCTATATTGCTCTATAAGTAACTAGGGGTGTAAACGAGCCGAGCTCGAGCCGAGCCCGATGATTTTTTTGGGCTCGAGCTCGAGCTCGAATCTCAATATATGAGCTCGAGCTCGATTTGGAGGGCTCGAGCTCGAGCTCGGTAGTAACTAATTCAGTTCGGCTCGGTTCGCGAGCTCGGTTCGAACCCAGGCTCGCGAGCCCGAGCTCGAATCGAGCTCGCAAATTAAAATGCAGAAATGCAGAATCTTCATCAAACCAATTTAATGGCTAAGGTAGATTGAATTGATTTTCTCGGAAATTAAAAAAAAAATCGTCAAATAAAACTAACTACACAATACCCGGATTTATGGAACCCAAAATCGTACCTTTAAAGGTAGATGAAGCTAACAAATGTCATCGATGGTGATTCCGGACGATGACGAGAAGCGGACGGAGTTGAGACGACGGCGAGAGTGGATCGGAGATGGAAAATCGAAAACTAGGTTTTTTTAATTTGGGGAAGAAGAAGTCTGCTAATTTGGGGAAGAAGAAGTCTGCGTTGTGTTATAATTCCCAAATGGGCCAAATCCCATTCTTTTAGTTAATTTATTAATAATTATTAATATTAATTATTAATTTAATATTTAATATTAAAAAAAATTAATTAAAAGCTCGCGAGCCGGGCTCGCGAGCTTTTCTTGGAGAGTGTTAAGCTCGAGCTCGGCTCGAGCTCGAGCCGAGCTCGTTCGAGCCGAGCCGGCCTGGCTCGCGAGCCGGCTCGGCTCGATTTACACCCCTAAAGTAACATAACAAGACTGTGAAACAGGATATGCAACAAAACTTGGGTATAGTTAGATTGAAAGTAATGATGTTAACATTCATTTTATGACATCATATTCACATTGGTCCAAATATCCACATGGGTCGACTCGAAATGTTGAAAAATTACCTGGAATGCTAAGATTAGAGGGATAAATACTTTTCCCCTGTCGTTTGCATTTGGCCCTTCAATCAACTTCTTATCAACGAGAATACCCGATTTTCCATTTAAGGCAACATCGGTGATAATATGGACCAAATTGGGAATCCAAGGAGTACCCGTTGGGAGAATCTGAAAATCCCAACAAATTTTTCAGAAATTTACAAATACGTTAAGAACATCAGCCACAAGAAAGATTTTTTACATGAAAAATAAATAATTAAAAGAAAAAAAGGAAATCACCTTCTCGTCGTATTCGTTCTTGTTACACCTTCCGCTGTTCTCAACCAAAGCAAGAGGAATAGCGAAATTCTAAGAACATCAATTATCACAATAGTTAGTACCCGAAGCTCTTTTCCCCCCTTCGCCATAGAAACTCAAAAGTACAAAAGTTGAAAAAAGAAACAAAAGAGTAACATATCGACAAGTAGGGGTGGCAATTTGGGTCCATACATATATTTGGACCCAAACCAAACTAAGTTTTCAATGGGTTGGATACTAACATTTTAGCATTTTAGTTCCAACTGGGTTGGCTTCTAATAATATTTGGGTCCAAATGGGTCTTAAATTGGGTCCAATTTGGATCCGACCTATTCTCCACTTTGTGTCAATAATCTACATTTTACACTGTACAACCACCCCGTACACCACTTTAATTCATAATGGGTCTATTTGGGGTCCTAACTATAATGCATATTTTTTGACATTGGAACCAACTGGACCCAACCCACTTTAAGCCCAAACCAAATGGATCCGACCAAAACCCAACCCATTCAGCCCAATTGCCACCCCTATGTACAAGTGAAGGGATAAAATGGAAGCATACCTTAACATCCTTTTTGTTAATCCTAGCTCCTTGACGGACACATTTCAAAAGAGATTCCGATCTTTTAGAAAAGAACTCCTCATAGCTCAAAGCGTCCGGAGGTGAGAGTTGAGCATGTGTAAGGACAACCATAGCCTTGTGCCATATTTCTTTGCCAAAACTTTCAGTAATGGCTTTCACAACCTGTTTGTCCAAATTATCCACTCTATATGCATCCAAACGATCCACATAAAGCAAAACATCTATAGTCTTGTTCAAAAGAAACCTGCCCAGAAAGCTACAAACAACTTTATTGTAACATACATGGCACACTTTTGCTCAAGACGTAAAATATCATCGACAATTGGAGAACACTTTGAAAAGTGCATGAAATTGTATTTTGTTTTAACTGAAAAGAGAAGTTATGGCAATTTTTCAAACCTCATATTACTTTTCGTGATTATGGTCTCATGCGGGGGGGTATCAACGTAATTTACTGTTCAAACTTTAATTCGACATTTCAAATGAAGCCAATATAGTGTAAGTAAAACAAACCTTTTAATGGTCTCAAGAACCTGATCACTGACATATCCTCCTTCAACGAGACCTGGGGTGTCGATTACATTCAGTGTAAAACCTGATCGTGATCGTGAAACCATAACTGGTCTTGGAGTTTCAGACTGATACAAAATGCAACATTATCATTGAAGATCAAATGCAACAAGGGTTTTAGGGATTTATCTTAAATCACAGCTCAAAAGCACAATATACCTGAAAAGCACTGACGGTGACCACTCGTTCTCCTACAATAGAATTAACAGTCGAAGATTTTCCAACACCGCCTTTCCCCATCACAAGGATTGTCAATGTGTTCACATCCTACAGAAAATAACTGCGCGTATTATAGCCCCAAACTCAATTTATACACTAAATTGTTAAACAAAAAACCAACATTTTTGCCGAGGAAAAAAGGGACTATAGAAAAATAAACTTAAACCCAACAAAAAGTTTTACTCACTACAATTAGATCAAACTATCAAGCTTATAATTCTAGTCCTTTTCTCTTTTCTCTAATTTTAATTTCCAACATATAAATTTCACTTTCATAATTTATGAACGAAACAGTAGAAAGCAACACTAAAAAACAAGATATGGGGAAATATGGAACCTGGTTCTTTAATTTTCCCAACAAATCAACCAATTTCTCCTGAGTTGCTGCAGGAAACTGCTGGATTGCAGTCCATTCTCGAACCAATTGGCCTGCCATTGCTGGTCCAGCAACCAAAAGAAAACTCCAAATTAGGAAATATAATTCACTTGCACATGCTAATTAATAAAACAAAGTCAATTCACTTGCACAAGCTAATTACTAAACCTAAGCTTTTACTTGAAATCGAAATTTCTAAGCCATACTTGAACTGATACAGAACACGTAAAAGAAAACAAATTTGTTCCACCAAAGATGAAATTTTGGGTGAAACCCACAAAATTAGAACGAAATTCAGATTGGGAAACAAACGAAAAAAAAAAAAAAAAGAAGAAGAAGAAGAAGAAGAAAGGAGGGAAGTGAGAAAGCTTACAAGCTTGAGCAACTCAACTGCAATGGCGAATTTGGGGGAAATAAATTGGAGAAATGTGAGAAGGGTTTAAGAATACAAAATCGATTGAGAAAAAAACCTTATCTTTAAATTCTCCGCCCCAAATATTTCTCTTTCTATAAATCTGTCTTTCTATTTTAAACAAGGGAATTACTGTGAGCCCGACTTATTCTATTATCGATTTAATATTAATCGACTCAATTTCAAGTTAATTTAATTCAGATAAAAAAACAAGTCTAGTTCAATATTTTTCACATATTTTATTAATTTTTACTAATTGATTCAATCTCAGACCGAATTATAAAACGTCAAGGCACAAAAAGCTATTCATGATTAGCTATGTCAATGAACCAATTTCAAATAAGCTTTTATCAATCGATCTTTCTAGTCACAAAAGGATACAAAAAAAAAAATTGTTTCTTTTGTATGTGTTTTATTTTCCCTAACAATTTTCTTAAACCATAACATTAAAGAAACATAAGTTATGAAACACACATCAACAAACACAAATCGAACCCATATCCGGACTCGGGTCACGCCCCAAAACCCAAACCAACAACCGGTAGACTTCCACACATTATAACACAAAAAGACTAAACATCCCCACAGGGGAACAACATACCATAACGATTCATATCGCCATAAAAAAAAAAAAAAAATCAAACTCGGGACAAGTATATAATGGTACACAATCCCAAGAAAAACAGAAGCACAATGTTTTACAACCGTTCATTCTTGGGTCCCCGGTTGATCAACACCCTCCACGTGAATGCATATACATGAAGGGATTGGATCTCAGTGGACTTAATATCCCTCGAGCCCCAACTATCAATTTCCCATATATTCTCGAGCATCTACAAGTTCACCAGAGACCAACATGGGCCCACATGTCGATCTCAAAGACCCAAGTATAAATTCATGATTTTCTCGAGGGCTCCTAAGATTTACAAGTCTCGAGAGATCAACACGCTCCATGTGATTGGGGCCCACACGGGTTTTTAGTTAGACCAGACATGGACCAGGCCATGCCTATTTCCGGTGTAGATTTCATTTCGGTCTTCATCATAGAATAGAGCTGTGATATCTTCTAAGGCCTCCGCAACTGTGCTTCTGATTTTAGAGGTTCTTTTGCGCTTTCTAGAATTGCAGGTTCTGCCGCCACAACTCACACTGCAGCTGCATTCATCTGTCTGAACATTGTTGTTGCTCGCCTTTATCTTTGCAAGGCACTTACCTGTCAAGATATTGCTGATATTTATCGACCCCGCTGCATAAATATGAGTTGTTAGAACCGTAGTAACAAAAAACTTCAGAATAGTTTGGAATAATGCGGATAGAAGTCAATATTGTCAAGGACGTCTGAAACACGTGTCTTCCATATAAATATATGGTAAAACCTCTATAAATTAATAACCAAGTAATAACCTTGGGACCATGAAATTTTATTAATTTAGAGAGATATTAATATATCGATAAATTAATATTTTATTAATTAAAAGAGAGACTTTTTAAATTCAGCAAATTTAGTACATATTTATTGAAAATAAATGCATTCATATATGTTTCATTGATTATATTCATGCATCAACCAATTCTTTGTAACTAATTAAATATATTCATGTATAATATCAATTCATTGTATACAATTAACTATTATATTCATGAACACATGTATCAATTCATTGGAATTACTTAAATATACATGTTTACATTAATTCGTTGCACTAAATAACTATTATAGCCAATTAAATATATTCATGCATGATGAATGAAACATATACTATATAAATCTCAATATGGAAATAAAATAATTCATAACACCCAACCATGTCTTCTCATCTAAAAGGCATCGCAAAATGATCCATGAATGATCAAATGCGTAAAGCATCATGTGAGTATAAGAGAGACCATCCCACATGCACTCAAAAAAATTTACAATAGTGGGTTGATGAAAGATATAGTTTGAAAGTTAGTCAAGGTACAATATATATAAAATATTTATGAATTATTAATTTAGAGTTTTAATGGGACCTATTATTTATAAAGGGGTTTTCCGAAAAATTATTATCTTATTATCTTATCGAATTTGATGATTTTTTACAAAGGCTCAAGTCGGGATCCGAAGATTTTATTATTTTGGAGAGTATTAATTTATAGAGTATTAATTTATAGAGGTTTTACTGTATGTATACTTTTTCCACATATAAGCATCATATCATAAATATATATAGACATTATATTAAACAACTATATATATGTCTGTATGTTATCCTGAATTTAGAATTGTTATTACATTTTTTTCATAAACAACATATAATCGGATTGTAAGCCCGAGGTACATACCATGTCCATCAGTCAATGGTTCATCAGAATCGGCTTTGCAATAAGAAATGATGAGGTCCTGATCACTTGTGATGTAGATGTTGTTAGTATTGCAATCAGGATGCCATAAAAGATGATCCTCGAACGAGGTTACAAGCTCCCCCCTGAAGTTCCAAACAGCAACCGTTCGGTTTCTGAATGTCAAGAACAATTGGTTCTCATACAGAAATATAAATGCAGATGGGGTCATGAACTCAGTCCTGCTTACTTCGGTTGTATTCTCAGAATCCCGGACCTATATAGAAAATATATCAGGTTTAAAGAACACAAGCATTATACTAGATGGTGATGTAATTCTATGATGGACCATCACCGCTAGTCTATTGTATTAGGGTGATTGATGTGTTTTTTTACCATCATATTCTTCCACCGAAAGGTGGATTAGGATGTGGAGCCCAAATACAATGGTGACTGATAGGGGTGGCAAAATGGTACCGGAACCGTGGTTCCAACCCAATTAAACTAGTTTGGTTGGGTTGGTTCCTAAGAAATTATTTTTGGTTCCTAATTGGTTTCAACTTGGTTCCAAGTTGGGTCCAACTAATTTCAAGTTAGGCCCAAACTGCTTGCCAATAATCAAAATTATAAAGAACAAAATGTAAGGTATTGAGTCGGGTTGGGCTTGGTTCCCTTTGGGTTGACTTCGGTTCCGTTTTGGGTTGAGTTGATTCACCTCAAAATCATTAAAAAAACCAATTTAAGAATCGAACCGTTGGAACCAACCCAAACCTAACCCGACCCACCTGATTGCCACCTCTAGTGAGGTGTTTTTTTACCATCATACCCTTGCATCAACGGTCTATTGTGGCCTGGTGTATGATGGACCGGGTGCGTCGGTCCTTGGTCCTGGTCTACCATAGAATCACCTTAGACAATGCAGAGAGACTTACATCAACAATCTGCAAATTCTCGTTCTCTTGCTTGACAAGAAGCTTTTCATTGAATTGCTCGATGAAATCCACTTTCTTGTTCTTATGAAGGAGATGACCAAAAGTTTTGAGAACTGTCCCATCCTCAATGGAGAGGATCTTCAAAGGAACACCTCCACCAGTCTTTGTATATATCAATAACATGATCCCTGGACTGTTTCCAAAATACATTAATCAATACGCAAATATATATATATATATAAACAATCCCGTGAAATAAGTTATTTAGAAGGAACTACAAAACGCCTATTCATCATGTAGAACCCATTGGCTAATTGATAATAACATCATCACATGGCCGAGATAAATTTGAGCACTCTAAAATTCATTTCAAATAACACTTAGTACAAGTATAAGCTAGCTCGAGTTCAAAATCGAGCTCATATAGGCTCGAGCATCAATGTACCGAAATGAGAACATGAATCGGTACAGCATTAATCTCCACATTGCAAATTACCTGATCTTAATCTCTTGAACATTTTTGTCCGAAATCGAGTACAGCATTGTATAGTTTTTCAAGTCAAACACCTTGTATATGCTGAAAAAAGGAATAGAACAGATTCAGAAATCAACAAAGAGAATCAATTTCGAATTACATGGAAAAACATCAGAAGATATCACAGCTAAGATTTTTAAATTCTTACCTATCTTGTGCAGAATATGTAAGAACCTTTCCATTTACATCATCAAATTCCACAAATCCGGGCCATTTCAATGACTCCGACTCAAAGAGCGGGAAACCAGCATCTGGTTTACCCCTCCGTATGTATCTGAAATATTATGAAATGTAATAGTATGAAAAAAATTTGTGTCTTGGTCAGTGGAGAAATAATAATATGAAAGTAAATCTGAGGAAAATATCATGTGAGCGGAAAAAAATATATGAAAAAAACATGAGAAATTATTATTTTCTCATATCTCAAGCTCCATAACAACATTTTGTGTCTTTGATTTGTTTCCATTGCCCTAGAATTTTCATTTCCTCGTCAAAATCCCTAAAACAAAAGACATGTTTAAAGTAAATAAAAAATGGAATCCATACTCGATCCTTGTGGTTCTGCATTTTAGGGAACTAAAATTATCCGAAGCATAAACTGAGACGGTGATGAGTGAATCATTATTCTTGTTGTAAAACAAGCTCCGAATGACTTCATCGGGACATACATTCAGAAAGCATATCCTCTGGTTAGTTTCTGCATGCAAAAGGTAAAATCCATAAGCCCTTTTGTTATGCCAAGAATCGAAACAGAACATTTACGAGTTCATAATTTTCATTCAGATTGATTTACCTCGACTAAAAGCTGCACAAACACCAGACTGTGCTAGGGCAAAGACAATATCATGGGCAGCAACTATTTCTATAATTTTTGACCTTTTCTTCAGAAAAGGCAATGACAAGTCACAAAATCCCTTGGGATCGTGAGTATCATATTCCTCCTGGAAAAGAAAACATTACTTAGATATCACATGCATATAGCTGGAGGGTTCTAAATTTCAAAAAATGTCAGCAGAAGAAAAGAAATATAACCTGAAAAACTCGGGAAAAAAAAAAAACCGGTTCCCCTTAATTAGCTTGCATAATTACATTAATGCTGCTTTAAACTAAATTTAGCATTTTCTCATACTGAGGTAAAACAAAATTAGTTTTTAGATTTTGAAAAAAGTGAAGTTAATTAATATTCATCATTGGTTTCCGAAAGGCACTGTCACCAAGCAACAAGCGATCTTGACTTACCCCATCTAATCGTTGCCCATTGTTTCCTCTCGAATTTGATTACCCATATAAAACTTCAAACACTATATAACAATGAAGCATACTCATTTACTTAGCTGTGATGAGTTATTTCACCTATAGTTATTCATCTCCCTGTTCGTTTTTCACATACATAAATAATATGGGTTTTTGGATTGGTCGTACACGTGCATATATAATTTATTGCACACATATAAATTATGCAACGTGGCACAATTCTAAAAATTGTGAAAGGAGGAAACAAGGAAGATTGGTATGTTATGATCCGCACCATGTTGGAGGGATCTCCAAAAAGGAGAAACTAGGGGTGGCAATTGGGCGGGTTGGGTTGGTTTTGGGTTGGTTCCAGTGGGTTGGTTGTTAAATGAGTTTGGTTCTTAAATGGTTTTAAGGTGGAACCAAATTCAACCCAAAATGGAACCAAAATCAATCCAAAAGGGAACCAAGCCCAACCCGACTTAATACCTTACATTTTGTTCATTGGACCCAACTTGGAACCAAGTTGGAACCAAATAAAATTTTCTTAGGAACCAATTCAATTGTTGGAACCGTTGGAACCGTGGTTCCGGATCCATGTTGCCACCCCTAGGAGAAACCAACAACGCTGAACAGTTGTCGCAATTCAACTCAATTAATGACAAATTAACCACATAATAACAGATTTTAGAATCTAAAAAATAATTTGCAAAATGACAAACTCATAAATATGCTGGAGAGCATAACAAACCAATCAATAAGTCACATTGAGCTCCATCAAATTCATATACAGACAAAACATTCCAGAAAACATTGAGAATGTTCAGAAACTTCAAAATTTCACAACAATAGTACAAAAGATAACAATAAATTCAATTGTTAGATCTCAGCACCCTTTTGACATTCATGAACCACATTAAAATGACAACGAATCAACTAATGCATACACCAGATGATCTATACAGTCAACATTCTTTCAGTAAAACCTATCCTTATGGTTCTAGATATTTTGTTCTCTACGCATAAACAATTGATATCACTCACCACCCATTTCTGATAAACAGATATACATACATTTTAACACAAAAAACATCGACTTCAGCTAATAAACTGAAAAAACAAGCAAATCTCAAAAGGGTTTTTCTCAGAAACGTAGCTAAGACAAATTAAAACCACAAAAGCCCTAAATTTTGCTACCCAACCTACATCTATCATCTAAAAAATATCTTTTACTACTATCTTAAAAAATTGAAAGATGGTTAATTAAATCAAACTCACCTGCAGGCTAATGTTCCGAAATCGCTCTTGAGCGTCACTCATGCTGAAACTTCGATCGCGCTTAGATGAAATCTCCCTTCTCTGCAGCTTTTTCACGCTGTTAACAAACCCATCTAGGCCACCGCGCGGCCGCTTCTTAGCCACCACGCGCCGCCCAGAGCACGGCCGAGGGCTCGCCGATATTCTCCTCCCATCCATCTCCAGATTATTACAAAAAAACTAATCACACACTTTTTGTACAAACGAATCTAAAAACCCTAAAACATGTACATGTAAATAAAGCACCCCAGGTGTCTTGTCTCAGCTTGAATTAGACATATCAAAGATGAGCATCACTTTGATGAAACGAACCTAAATCTGCGAATCCAGAAACAAACAAACAAAAAAATTAGCTGGGATTTGTTTACTGCCAATGTACAGGGCTTTCTCCCTCTAAAAACAACTGGGTTTGTTCAATATTTATTGTTCTGATTATACACTTCTATATATATATACACACAAAAATCTCTCTCTACATGTGTTTATGAGACTAACAATGAAGCTTAGTTGTGAAAGGATTGTAGAGAGAGAGACATTTCAGGAGTCCAAAAATCCAGATTGACAAATATTTGACTGCCCAATAATTGTTTTATTTCTTTCTATTTATTCCTTTTCTCAATTACAATATGAGCAATAAATATATTTTATTCACTTATCTCTTGCACTAAATATGATCTAAACTCAATTTTATTATTAAATAACCAGAGTCAAATTCCAATAATTTTATTACTTAAGCATTATTTTTATTTTTTATTCTATTTAAACCAAAACTTCAAAACTCAACTAATAACCGAACATATAAGCTCTTGGATTCAATCAAAATTGTTCATATAGATACAATTTTTGATCTATTTCAATTCCAATTAGGCAAATCAGTGTCTAATTAGGTTAACCACAAATACAACGAGCAGAGACAAAAAGCAAATTATTTAAACCATGATCCTTTAAATGTCAGCAATTTACAAAAGCACCCCACAACCTTCAACCATTTGATCTAATAACCACACTTTTTTAACTCACTTGTGTGCAAATTCCACAAGCAGAGCAGCTCATTTGAGAGAGCCCTAAGTTAGCAAACCACATCTACAAACAAGAAACAACCCGAAAGACCAGACAACAAATGCAGCTTCAAATCTGCAAATTACGACATGATTAAACGTCCCCCCTTCACAAGGGGCACAACACACTAAAGGGTTTTATAAATGCTCGAAAAAACCATAAAACCAATTAATCAACTCGAGAGTATGTAAAGGGTACAAATTCCAAGAATGCACATTCAACTAATTTTAAAGTCTTTCTTCGGAGCTCTCGAGACCAGTTGATCCACACCCTCCATGTGATTTCATGGAGGGTTCAGATTTCTCGAGACTCGTCAGTCCCCACATTTGGAGGGTTTGGATCTTCCCATGGCTCGGAGTATCCGGTGATCTGCACCATCCATGTGAGTAGGCCCGCACGTGGGCCCACCTTTAGTTAGACCATACATGGACAAGGCCATGCCTATTTCCAGTGTAGATCTCATTCCGGTCTTCATCATAGTATAGAGCGGTGATATCTTCTAAGGCCTCTGCAACGGTGCTTCTCATTCTAGAAGCTTTTATACGCTTTCTTGAATTGCAGTTTTGGCCACCACAACTCGCGCTGCAGCTGCATTCGTCTGTCTGAGGGCTGCTGTTACTTGCCTTTATCTTCGCAAGGCATTTACCTGTCAAGATGTTGCTGATATTGATCGATCCCGCTGCATAAGATCAAGAAATTAATTATTGATTAGAAGTTAGAACCAAAAACTCGATTATTTCTACTGTAGTACAATTTTTTCAATCTATGTGTAATAGTTTTAATTTAAAAACATTGATCCAAATCATTCTTGCCATAGCATGATTGCACTAGTTAAAGGAAGAATTTTATATATGGATAATAGACAGCATAGACGATTTATAAGACAAAGAAAATGTTGTCTCCTTCCCATCCAACCATATTTTCTAGACCCTTGAAAATTTGCTTCACTATCGCATAATTTTGGAAATAAGTGGTCTAAAATTGGATTTTGTTGGTTTGAAACAATAGATAAATAGAACATCCTTTCTGAGACGGAGATTGTATAAAAGACTAGAATAATTAGACATGCGACACTATCTACCTCATCAACATCAAATTATATAGAATAGCTCGATTCTTACTAGATTCCAAATTAATCACCTAAGATGTGACGCCTATAAAATATAAAAAACAAAATATATGCACACCGTTAGAATTTACGACTACATATATACCAGAGTACGTACCATTTCCATCAGTCAATGGGTCAACAGAATCGGCTTTGCAATAAGAAATGATGAGGTCCTGATCACTTGTGATGTAGATGTTGTTAGTATTGCAATCGGGATGCCATAAAAGATGATCTTCGAACGAGGTTACAAGTTCCCCTCTGAAGTTCCAAACAGCAACCGTTCGATTTCTGAATGTCAAGAACAATTGGTTCTCGTATAAAAATATAAATGCAGATGGGGTCATGAACTCAGTCCTGCTTACTTCGGTTCTCTGATTATTGCGCACCTATATAAACAAGATGTCAGATTTCATGGAGCATTGTAATAAACAGTGTGGTGATTCTAATGATGGGTCCACAATACACCATTGGATTAGGATGATTCCCGGTGTTTTATACGATCAACGACATATTATCAACTGCAACCTTAATCAAATTATGTTTTGGAACGAGAGACCAAGATCATAACACATCGTTGGATTAGGGTGACTGACATGTTTTTAAACCATAATATTCCATCATAAGAGTGCATTATGCATTCAATGGTGTATTATAGACCGGGACTCTAATCTAGGGGTGGCAAAATGGATCCGGAACCACGGTTCCAATGGTTCCAACCCAATTTGGGTTGAATTGGTTCACAAGAAAAATTTATCTGGTTCCAACTTGGTTCCAAGTTGGGTCCAACTAAATTTCAAGTTAGGCCCAAATCGTTTGCCAATAATCTAAATTATAATGAACAAAATGTAAGGTATTGACTCGTGTTGGGCTTGGTTCCCTTTTGGATTGATTTTGGTTCCATTTTGGGTTGAATTTGGTTCCACCTTAAAATCATTTAAGAACCAAACTCATTTAACAACCAACCCATTGGAACCGACCCAAAACCAACCCAACCTGCCCAATTGCCACCCCTACTTTAATCTAATGGTGTAATGTGGACTGAGAGACGATTGGTACCAGTCTACCACAATCCCAAAATAGTGAAGAGAAACTTACATCAACAATCTGCAAGTTCTCATTTTCTTGCTTGACGAGAAGCTTTTCATTGAATTGCTCGATGAAATCAACTTTCTTGTTTCTATGAAGAAGATGCCCAAAAGATTTTAGAACAGTCCCATCCTCAATGGAGAGAATCTTCAGAGGAACACCTCCTTGGGTCTTTGTAAATATCAATAGCATGATTCCTGGACTGTTTTTCAAGAAATGCAGAGTCAAATAAATAAGAAAAAAATATAAAATCCCATAACAAACTGATTAGAGACACGGGGAAACAATATCATTGCAGGACATTACAAATCAACAAAATGCACCACAAGAATTACCTGATCTTAATCTCTTGAACATTTTTATCTGAAATGGAGTATAGCATTGTATAATTTTTCAAGTCAAACACCTTGTATATGCTGAAAGAAAGGAATAGAATAGATTCAGAAATCAATAAAGAGAATCAATTTCAAATTACATGGAAAAACAATCAGAAGATATCACACAGCTAAGCTTCTGAAATTCATACCTATCTTGTGCAGAGTAAGTAAGAACCTTTCCATTTACATCATCAAATTCCACAAATCCAGGCCACTTCAATGACTCCGCCTCAAAGAGCGAGAAACCAGCATCTGGTTTACCCCTCCGTATGTATCTGAAATGGTAAAGATGTGATAATGAGAATTCAAAACATGAAATGACGAAATAAAAACCATTACACCCTGTTTGATACAAAGGATTTTGGTGAGGAAAAAAAGAGCTCCATCTAAAGGGAAAAGTCATTTTCAACACAAAAAGCTGAGCTAAGGACTATTTGCTCATTCTCAAGATTCGATATACTCATCACATCCCTTTTCCCAATTGTCTTCCTTAATGTTTTCCATACACAACCAAACAAGCTTGAGATTTTGTACTTTTATTTTCCCTGTGGTCCTAGCATTTCTATTTACACGTCAAAGTCATTGAACCAAACAGAGTGTTAGTAAATGATAGAAGGAATTTCATACTCAATCCTCGTGGTTCTGCATTTTAGGGAACTAAAATTATCCGATGCATAAACTGAGACAGTGATGAGTGAATCATTATTCTTGTTGTAAAATAAGCTCCGAATGACTTCATCAGGACAGATATTCAGAAAGCATATCCTCTGGTTAGTCTCTGCATGCAAAAGGCAAAATCCATAAATTCCCTTTGTGATGTCAATAATTGGGAGGGAAAAAAAAAACTTAAAGTAAATTAATTTTCATTCAAATTGCTGAACCTCGACTAAATGCTGCACAGACGCCAGATTGTGCAAGAGCAAAAACAATATCACGGGCAGCCACTATCTCAATGATTTTTGACCTTTTCTTCAAAAAAGGCAATGCCAAGGACCAACATTCTTTTGGATCATGAGTATCATATTCCTCCTGTAACAAACACATATTCAGCCATCACAAACATATAGCTGAAGAAAATAAAATTCCAAAACATGAAATTATCAGCAGAAAACAAAATGTAATCGGAACATTCTATTAGGTCGCATAATTACATGAATGGCACAATGTTTAAGCTAAATGTATCGCCCTTTTATGCTCAAGTAGAATAGCATTACTTTTTATATCTTAAAAGAAGCAAAGTCAATTGATACGCGCAACATACAACTGTGTAGTGTCTACTAACCCATGTAATTGTTGTCCATCTTTCCCTCCCAAGTTTTACTCAAGATTCAACATATCATCTTTTCACATATATTCGTTATGTTTGTTTTCAAATTGGCCATCCACATGTATCCACTAACATGTTTCAGAGCTGACATCATTTGCAACTCCAAGAAAGACAAGGATATATTTCTTTATGGATATCTACATATGATAAAAGACAAAAGTGGGACCTACGAGGTTGTTTGGATATAGGAAAACTCAGAATGTTATGATCCGCATCACGTCGGAGGAACGACCATAAAGGAGAAACTGACAAAGTTAGATAGTTGTCATGGTTTACTCAATTAATAACAACTTACCAACATTATCTGAAGGAAATTGCGAAAAGACAAGCTCATAACTGCGCGGGAAAGCATAATTCCGCCATAATTGAAATTCACATGACAAATTAACTAATGGATACACCAAATAATCTAAGATACAGATAAATTTTCTATGATTCTAAATACTCTATGACCAATCTTCGCTTTGTCTCCACGTAATTATTATTAAAATTGCCAATCAATATCTGGTACCCAGATCAACAAACCTAGCAGCTTCAATTGATAAACTGATAAGAGGGTACATCACTACATCCCAAAATATTCCTCTTAAAAAATGTAGAGCAACCCTAATCAAGCCCTAATTTTGCTTTACAGTAACATCTATCAACATAAACACAAAACCCAGATAATTATAACAATAACAATCCGAAAAATTGATTAATATAATTAAACTCGAACTCACCTGCAGACTAATGTTGCGAAAACGCTCCTGAGCATCACTCATGCTGAAACTCCGATCACGCCTTGATGAAATCTCCCTTCTTTGAAGTTTCTTAACGCTATTAACACACCCATCTAAGCCACCGCGCTGCCGCTTCTTAGCCACCACGCGCCGCCCCGAACACGGCTGTGGGCTCGCCGTTATTCTCCTCCCATCCATCTCAATTATTACCAAAACCTAATCAAACTTTTTTACAAAAGAAAAATAATCTAAACCCTAAAACCTAAACACAAATAAAAGAAAAGCATACACAAGTTCTCTCAGCTTCAATTCAACGTATCAGAGATGGGCAAAACATACAATTTGGTGGGACAAGAAACCCTAAATCTCCGGACCCAGAAAAATTAATCGGGGTTAATTACCGCCTAGGTCTAGAGAGAAATTTTGAACAAAATTAAGAGAGAAAAATCACTTTTCACCCAATTTTAACAAGTGGGTTTATTTTTTTCAATAGTTATTTGTCTGGTTATACAATTGCGTTATCCATACAACCAATTATCTCTCCATAAGTGTCTGAACAAAGGTGAAGAAGGCCGAACAGTGAAAGCTTAATTGAAAGAGATTACTGATATTAGAGAGAGGAGAGAGAGAGATGAATGGGAGAATGTGAAAAAGGGTTTGGCGTCAAGAAGGAGAGTTCAAAAATCCAGATTGACAGATTTAAAGTTTAAACGGTGCAATAATTGTTTATTTCTTTTTTAGACTTATAATTATTTGGAAAATTAATACTTATGATCCAATATGATTTTCCCTATTTCAAATTTAATTTTATTAAATTTTCAATTGCCTTTTTATCCCATAAGACTCAAAAACTGATATTTTTGGCATTTTTTACAATGTTTTGAATTATATGGGACCAAAAGTGTAACTGAAATTCCAATGACATTGAATTTGAAATGCGCAAATCATCTAAGGGTGTGTTTGGATCGAGTCATTTGAAATCCATGGATTTCAAATTTATCGACAAATCCATTTAAGTTCGTTTGGATGATGATGGACTTCAAATCCATCACCATTCATTTTAAGCTCTTTTCTCCACAACTACGGTGGATTTCAAATGACACCATTTTAGGTGTCATTTGAAATCATTCCTCCAAATCCACTCCTCAAATCCAAATCCATCGATCCAAACGCACCGTAAGATTAATAGTGAAAATTTTAGTATTGCATTTGCAACCCTTTTAAAATAATGGATCCCCCAAAAAAATACAATATTTACAAACTCCATCATTAAAATAATTTTTACAAAATTATATTACGAGAAAGTTTCAATTTTGGTCATATGTGTTAGAAAAATAAACGAAAACATGGCATGTGATATTATATGTGATTTTTCTATTGAGTAATGATATATACTACCGTTTTCATACTATCGATTTTTCACTCCTTCTATTATTAGTAAATAATCATTTGAATTTAATTAATTCAATTGAATTTAATATATTCATACTTTCTAAATCAAGGGGAGGTGAAAAACCGGTGGTATGAAAACGATGGTATATAGCATTACTCTTTTTTATTTTTTTTGGGACTTATACAAGTTCTTATCTTATAAACAATAACTAGCATGTGAGCCGTATTAAATTATCTCTAGTAATTGTAAGATAATATAAAAAATGTTATAAATTATTTGATCACTAAAAGTGTTTGCATAAGGGAATTGTTATCTCTAGTCCAAATAAATGCATATAGTGCACATCAGTTCATTGGCCCATATTTTATTCAATGGGACAGGATAAATAATAAGATGATAATGTAACAACGAAAATAAATAAATTAAAAGAGCATAGTTGATGCACATATGAAAGTATATTAAGGTTATTTTTTTCCTTCCCATGCTAAGTAAAATAAATCGGTGTGACAAAATTAATTCTTGAGTCATTTAATATATCTAGTACATAAGTGGTAAAAATATTTCTCAAATTTATTGAAGTCTTTAGTATTGAGTCTTATATATAAGTGTGTATTTATTTATATAAGTATACATTTTTTTGAATGAAAATATGTTTGTCTTAAAAAAATATATATATGAGGACTATTTTATACATCTTAATTACCATTAATGAGTTGTACAAACATGTTTATTTGTCTGCTCTAATAGATGTTTTTTTCCTATTCATTTCTCAAACTAATTTTATTCAATAATATAACAACTACTAAGATATTTAGGCCTTGTTTGTTTATGTTTTTAAAATTAATTTTCAACTTTTTAAATCACAAAATTTAAAATAAACTTAACACATCAACTTTTCATCCAAATTTTCATTTTTTCCAACTCAACTTTCCAATCTCTTATATAACTAACTATAAATCATATACACAACTTTTCACACATTTACCAATCAAATCAATCACTATTTTACTTTATCTTTCATATTTTACAATTTTTTAATCTATACTTCTCTATTTTTTATTCAAATAATCATTATATACACAATTAAAATAATTATTTTATACATCATCCATCAACCTATCACTATTGATTTGACATATTTCACAACTTTCAACCTAATTTTAAAAACATAAACAAACAACTATCATTTTCACACGAATTTCCATAATACACAGTTCCGATAAAATTTCAATTTTCATCCCAAAAATATAAACAAACAGAGCCTTTTAAATATCTATTTCTTCAAAATCCAACATATATATATATATAATACCATCTAAACCCCCCATCAGTGTACAAAAAGTTCATCAAAAAATAAAAAAAGCCAAAATCATGAAGGCTCTTTTCCTTCTTCCTCTTCTACTACTATTTCTTCTATCTTTTACTGTTATTTCAATTACAAAAGCTAATATTTGTCTCTTAATTATCATTATTTTTCTGTATTTCTTCAAAGTTTTATGGCTTAATCCATGGCAGATCATGAGGAAGCTTCAATTACAAGGCATTAAAGGGCCTAAACCTTCTGTTTTATATGGCAATGTTTGGGAGATGCAGAAAATTCAAGCTTCTGTTATGGAAAATACTGCAAATAATCAAGAATTTGTGGCCCATGATTACACTTCAACTCTCTTTCCCTACTTTGAACAATGGAGAAAAGAATATGGTAATTATATTAAACCTTTATAAATCTCATATATATATATTCTTTATGTCATTTTAATATATATATATACACACATAATATATATATATATATTATGTATATTGTATATACACGATTCATGAGATGCTATTTACTTAGAAGACAACGTAAATAGAGTTTGATTCATTAAATTACGATTTACATATAGTTATATCTCGTATTTTTATTTACTTGCTTATAATTTTTAGGGGCTACAACGAAATAATATTAAGATTATAATTCAAGAAAATTGTAGTTTGGAAAGAGTTTAATTAATTATATATACCCTAGCGAACTATAGATCGATATTTCAATAGTAATTATTTTGTTATATGACACGTATAATTGTATTTATTTGATACATTTTGTTGCGACAAAATTTGATCGGGTAAGTAGTTGTTAAATATCGTGTTGAGTCAAATTTAGATTTATTATTATGAAGAAAATAAATTAAAATCACAACAATATCACTTAGAAAATGTATGGCTAAGATAAGATTTGAAGTAAAGTATGAAAATTACAATGAGTAGACGTGCATTGCATGCTCTATCAAAGTACTTGCTTGGCCCCTCAAAGCTGACAAAATTTTGGTGCATGGCTGGATTCCTTGCACCTTGACCCAACTCATGATTGGACTATTTCAATTTTAAATATCTAAAAAAATTATCAATTTTTTTTATAAATATAAAGATATTATAAATTCTATATATTACAAGATTATATATTATATATATAAGGGTAAAATGCTAAAAACCCACCTATGAAATATTTTATTGGCTGAAAACCCTATACGAAAAAAGTATAGCCTAAAAACCCCTTGTGTAATTTTGAAACTGCACACTTTCCATTTCTTTCTATTTACTTAATTCTATTATTTTTTTCTTAATATACCCACTATACCCTTCATACTTAATTAAATAAAATATTTTATTTTATTTATTTGACTTCCATATGAAGCAATAAGATAGTTTAGGGTTTTGAATATTCTTTCAAATTTTGAAAGAAAATAGCATATTAAAGTGTATTTAATTCAAAATAATAGAAAGTGTGTTCATATTTTTCTTTCTTTTATTGTAAAATCATGTTTGTCGCTTGAAGATGTAGAGAAAAATAAAATGTTATTGTTTTTGTGCAAACTAATAAAACTTTATTATATTTATAATTTTCTAAAATTCTTAATTAATATTTTAAAATTTTGTGAGAAATTTAATTTAATCTCTTCCTTTTTATATGATTAAGGTTTGATAAGTCAATAATCAAGACGTGAAAGGGGCATAAAAGTAAATTACTTAGTAATTTAGTAGTCAATAATCACTCAAAATCGCATATGGGGCGAGTGTGCTTCACTAAATTAAGAGAGGGGGTTACGTGCAACTAAAATATTTCATAGGGGGGTTTTAGGCTATATTTATTTCATAGAGGGTTTTAGCCAATAAAATATTTCATCGGGGTTCTTTTTGCAATTTTCTCTATATATAATTCATAATGTTACATCCATATTTGACATAATTTATATATTAATGTATATACATGTCATACATCTAAAAAATAATTTGAACGAACTTAAAATTAATTTTCTTTTATGAAATTAAAGAATACCAAAAGATAATGACAAAAGTTAGAAGTACCTCGTTCCTTGACCTCATCACACTTATATTCAATAAAAATTATTTTTCCAAAAAAGTGTCATGTTAATACTTTTCATTAGTCGTGTCATAGGAATAGTGTCTCATAAACATTAATAAAACATTGGGACATATGCATGTGTTAATTTATACTTCCAAATATTTATAATTGTATATATATATATATATATATATATATATATATATATATATATTTATTTGAAATTATTAAAATTTCAAATTGAAAGTTTTGCCCTGTTTCCTCACATGGATAGTCTGTATTTTCACCAACACTTATAGCATAGGACCACATTACTTCCCTACCTATGTCAAAGAGATGCATTGCACTTAGGGTTATAATTTTTATCATGTAGGAGTAGGTTTTTTGAATTTTTTTTTTCTTCATAATTTTTGGAAATCCATTGATTACAAAAATTGGTATTTTTTATCATCTCGATGATTAAGATTCTAGCTAAAAACAAAGATATTTTAGAATGGGTTCCAAAAGGCGGTACTTTTCATCATCTGAACGGTAAGAGGTTTTTTTCCATTTCAATAATTATTAACTCCACTAATATTTTTAAATATAAACAAACATCTAACACGTCACATAATTTTCACTAAAATACCTTCGAAACACATTTAAAAAAAAAAAAAATCAGAATTTCAACTCAAAAACATAAACAAAAATATAAATATCGTGATTTGATGTTTACATACATTTGAGTTCGATCAATGCAGGTTCCGTTTACACTTATTCGACGGGAAAGAAACAACATTTGTATGTGAATGATCCAGAGCTAGTGAAAGAAATGAATCACAGTGTTTCTTCAGACTTAGGGAAGCCTTCATACATCACAAGAAGACTAGCACCAATGCTTGGCAATGGTATATTGAGGTCCAATGGCAACATTTGGGCACAACAAAGAAAAATTGTTGCCCCTCAATTCTTCATGGACAAGGTTAAGGTACCTTATTACAATTCGATTTTTGATGCGAATGGATGTGACCATCTAATTATAGTAGGAAATCGAATTTATCACAATATAAATCTTTATTTATAAGTCTTTAATCTAGTTTGACCATCTAATTATAGCTAATGGTGTGACCTTAACGAGATTTCTTTGACTTTAGTCTCAAAAATAATAAATTTTTAATGACTTGGACTTTTTTTTTACTAGTCAAGTTTGACCCTTCAATTTTCAACTTGGGTCACCGTCTATATTTTTGGACTTGTCACAATCGAACTCATACAGCTAGAATTAATATTTTTGGTTCCTTAGATAGGTACTTGAAATTTTTTAAATTCGGTACTTTACGAACTTTCTGCATTTAGTTTCACATATCAATTATCGTCGATATAGTAAATTTTTGAACAAAATCGACTGTCTAGTTATACGTACCATGATTATAATTGTTCAACCACACATCAACTAAGACCAAAAAATTGAAATTTTGACTCTCCAAATCTAACAAATTTGATAACCACTTCTCAATTTAATATTAATTTCTATAGTTTGATTAAAATGATAGGGAATGGTGGGATTGATGATGGAATCTGCAGAGACATTAACTAGCAAATGGGAGGGGTACATAGAATCCCAAGGTGGTAAGATTGCAGATATCAGAGCAGAAGAGGATTTGAGAAGTATTTCAGCAGATATTATATCAAAAGCGTGTTTTGGAAGCTCGTACTTCAAAGGGAAAACGATTTTCTCCAAGCTTAGAACCCTTCAAAAACTCGTTTCTAAGCAAACCCTCCTTTTCGACTCCCATTATGCTCCCGGGTATGTATTCGGGTCTGGTTTTGGTCAAACTTACCTAGTCACATGACAAGTGACCTAAATTTACGCTAATTATATATTATAACTTATAAGTGTAACTCACATATATATATATATGATTATAATTATATTAAAATGCGTGACAGATTGCTTTTCAGTGGAAAGCGAAAGAAAATCGACGACTTAGAGAAGGAGATCGAGTCGTTGATATGGGAGGCGGTGAAGAAGCGTGAAATACAAGCGGACGACGAAAATAAGGATCTACTTCAAGAGATACTTGAAGGAGCTATGAATAATAATCATGATCTTTTTGGAAATATTAAGGAATCATCGAAAAAACTTATAGTTGATAATTGTAAGAACATCTACTTCGCGGGCCATGAATCCACCGCCGTTGCTGCGTCATGGTGCCTCATGCTTCTAGCCCTTCATCCCCAATGGCAAGCTCGGATACGAACGGAGATGGCTCAGGTTTGTGAAGATTCGGGTGGGCTTGACGCGAATTCTCTGCACAAGTTGAAAACGGTACGTTTTTATTTTGTTATTTGTGCGTTAGTTCAAAGTTACAGTATTGATGATAATATAAGTATGTTTTTCTGTATGGGTTATATAGAACGTTGAGATATTATTAGAGATTGTTAGACTATATTATGATATAGTTTTTTGGGCTATTATGTAATATAATGAAACATAATATCTAAGGAAAGATTTTATACAAAACTATATGTAGAGATAATAAGTTTGTTATGGAAAGTTCGAAAATACAATAAATTAATAATGAAATTATAAAAGATAATCAATTCATTCATGGAAAGTTCCAACATGAACATGGTTTAATCAATCCCGAGTTTATAACTAATTATATGGTAAGTGTAATTCACTCACTTTATGAATTACACTTGAGTTTGACCAAATTAGATATAAACCAGAATTTTAATTTTATCATAGACGTTACAAATCGACCTGTATTTTTTTCAGGTGACAATGGTGATACAAGAAGTTCTAAGATTATATCCACCGGCAGCATTCGTGTCGAGGGAGGCACTCCAAGAAACCCGTATCGGCCATCTTGTCGTGCCAAAAGGCGTGTGCTTGTGGACTTTAATCCCGACCCTACATAGGGACCCACACATTTGGGGTCGGGATGCAAACGAGTTCAAACCAGAGCGTTTTGCAGACGGGATCTCTAATGCATGTAAACTTTCGCAAGGCTACATTCCATTTGGATTAGGGCCTCGGCTCTGTCTCGGTCGAAATTTCGCCCTCGTTCAGTTGAAAATTGTGATTTCGACCATTGTATCCAAGTTTAGCTTCTCATTGTCACCAAAGTATAGACATTGTCCAGCCTATAGAATGATTGTGGAGCCCGGTGAAGGCGTTAATTTGCTTATTCGACGATGTAGTGAAAGTAATTAGTTGGTGAGACTGTGTATTTATTTTACACGGATTTTCTTTCTAAGTAGTGAACTAGTTAAATATTGGAGTTTTGTTAGGGTATAAATAATTCAAATTTACATAGTTTGAAGTTATTATCATAAAAATTGATGGTGCTTATGAGGCACTAAATTAAGTGATTCACCATTAGCTCTACTACATAGCTTTGTTCATAACAACAAAGATATGGGCTTAATTCATTAGGTCTTAGAATATTTTTATTTATCTTTTAATAAATTAAGTCTTAAAATTCATAATTTTGTGTACTATTAGGAAAAGTGACCAAAAATTTGATAAATACTTGCACACATCAAAATTTATCATTAATGATTAAACCATTTCCGAAAATACATAGTCTAAATTATGACGAATACTATTGAAAGTTAAACATACTTTCGGCCCTAAATTTATTTAAGTTGAGAGTTAAACATACTTTTGATTCTCTAAATTTTTGGGCATGTTTGGTTTTGTTTTGAACTTAATTTGGGCCAAAATTTTGGTCAATTAGTGTTTGGTCTTAATGTTTTGGACCAAAAAAATTTCAGAATTTTGGTCCAAAATCACTTTTTTGACTTATTATAGCACATATCACATCTCACTTCCTCATTTCTCTCTCCATCACCTCTCTTGGTTATTTCAATTTTTTGACTTACTTTATAATCTAAAATTACCCATATATAATCTAAATCTTATAATTTAATCTTAACTTTTAATTCTTTAAAGCAATGAGCATCATAAATTAATAATTTTTTAAATTAACATATAATATTTTTCTAGTTAGCTAAAATTTGTATTATATTCATATAATACACATAAATATTTATAAAATAACAAACTAAAATTCAAATTCGAATCTAACAAATAATATTCATATTTTTTTTATGAAATTGTACGACTCATTATATTTATTTAATGTCTCATTTATTTAAGTTTGTTCATTTTAAATAACCGTGTCTTATTTAATAATATACTTTGACTTAAATTATTTATATTCAATAGTATATATTAAGTTAAGTAATTTATGTAAATATTTAATAATTTATTTATTTATTTTAAATTATATATACAAATAAAAAATCTATTTATAATATAATTATTATAATCTTAATATTATAATAAAACTTTTAATAATTATTTAATCAATAACAGACAAAAACTGTCATGATTTGATTGATACAGTAACTTATGTTCATCTCAAAATAAAATCAAACACTATCTCACCAAAACACCCAATCAAAAATCAATTTTCCAATTAAACCAAACACTATCTCACCAACAATGTACGTGCCTCCAAAAATTTCTCACCAATAATTCTCACCAAAATATCCCACCAAAACGAAATCAATAATACCCTTTACGTTCGAAAAATATTTATTTATAAGTATTAAAACATAATATAGTTTATCCACACATAATTTAACAATTTCTTGCATCATGCATGTGTGATTTTGTCCATGATTAGAATATATACATATATTATATATATATATATATATATATAGAGAGAGAGAGAGAGAGAGACGGCAGAGATAACAATGGAAGCTCTAGTCTGCAGAACTCTAGGCGACCCGACAGCACCGCCGGACGGAGCCGAGAGCTCAGCCCTCACCGTCGCTACAAACCACCCTATCCCCAAACTTAATTCTCCCACGGCGATTCGAGTCCGAGTCAAAGCGACCAGCTTGAACTTCGCCAATTACCTACAAGTACAAGGCAAGTACCAAGAAAAGCCGCCGTTGCCGTTTATCCCCGGATCCGATTACTCCGGGACAGTCGAAGCTGTGGGAACGAGCGTCACCGAGTTCAAAATCGGCGATCGCGTTTGCTCCTTTGCTGCCCTAGGCTCTTTTGCTCAATTCATCGTCGCCGATCAATCGGAGCTGTAAGCATTTTTGTTGGTCTATCCGAATTTTAAAAAAGTAATTATTGAAGGACAATTCGATTCTATTGGGATACCATTTACTGCAAATTTCGAAGCAGAATATTTGTTGAATCAATGATGGGAACATACTTCCATGAACTATAAGTCACAAAAAAGTTTTGTAATTTGTAAATCAACTCTGTTGGTTATCTGTCATTAAGATGTAAGAGCCTAAGGACATACTAAGAACAGTTCTATTTTATCTAACCATTGTTCAAAATCAAACATGAGTACTGTAGAATATAGATACATGTTTCTTTGAGTTATCTCAATTAACCTACCCACATATTTGATTAGCTCAATTATGTTTGGGAATTACAGATTTTTAGTACCTCAAGAATGCGATTTGATTGCCGCTAGTGCACTCCCGGTTGCATATGGGACGTCACACGTGGCACTTGTTCATAGAGCTCAACTGCGTGCTGGTCAGGTAGACTTACTTTTCCGTCTCTGATGAGTTTTCATACGCGGTATAATGGTACTAAAATGCATATGAGAAATATGTGATCAATGTTATATTTGTGTGAGAAAAATGCAGGTGCTGCTGGTTCTTGGTGCAGCTGGAGGAGTTGGGGTTTCCGCTGTACAAATTGGAAAGGTCTGTGGTGCCATTGTTATTGCTGTTGCTAGGTAACCATTTACTCGTTACATACCTTGCAATAACTTAGGGCTCGTTTGGTATTGTTTTCATTTCTCATATATCACACAGTTGTCTTAAGACTTAGGATTTTGAATTGTATTACTCGTGCATAAAGAATTTGTTTTGGTTTCATCTGTTAATGTTTCTGCTTGTATACTTCACTCTTGGGCGGCTATCTGGCAGGGGAGATGAGAAGGTGCAATTTCTGAAGTCGTCGGGTGTGGATCATGTTGTTGACTTGAGCAAAGAAAATGTCACTGAAAGTATCAAGGGGTTCCTAAAGGCGAGAAAGCTGAAAGGAGTTGATGTTTTGTATGATCCAGTTGGAGGCAAGCTTACAAAAGAGTCCATGAAGTTATTGAACTGGGGAGCACAAATCTTGGTTATAGGTTTTGCAAGTGGCGAAGTGCCTATAATCCCAGCAAATATTGCCCTTGTTAAGGTACTTTGATATATATATATATATATATATATATATATATATATATATATATATATATATATATATATATATATGATTTAACGCATCAAATGTTCTTATAAGTTTTTAGTGGAAATTACATAGACCCCCCTTAAGTTTAATGTTATTTCTGCACAAATTTTGTTTTGTAGAACTGGACTATTCACGGGCTATACTGGGGAAGTCATAAAATACACCAACCACATGTTCTTGAGGATTCACTCAAGGAGCTTCTGTCTTGGTTGGCTAAGGGCTTAATTACCATCAAGATTTCTCATACTTACAGCATCGCGGAGGTAAGACAATACGAAAAACTACTAAACGTCATGTGACTATAGAGTGGCAATTTAGTGATGGAAATTGTGATAATGATAATTTAAGGACAATAATTTTCAACTTTTCGGGATTTCAGGACAAATTCCATTGGTCAAATAAGTGAACAGAAAGTGGAATATGTCAATCACATAATCATCATTAAAACTTCCAACTTCATGTTTACTTATAGGAGTAAAATTGCAAATGCTCATTAGATGTTTTCACATGCTGATTTCCTTTATATAATTATATCGTATTTTTCTAATATTTAGTTATCTTTGACAGGCAAATCTTGCTTTTGCGGCCCTCAAGGATCGAAAAGCAATCGGAAAGGTTGTGATTGCCTTCAACGATCAGATGTCTGTGAGAGCTAAGCTTTAATTGGGCGCTAGCAGTCGAAACTGTTAGCAATAGATAGCCTGTGGCATGTTTTGTAAGTATGCTATGATGCTGATGGCCTTTGATAATAGTTGTTCAATGAATAATATGGTGAATGTATTGCCATAAAGATCGTTCGGGCAAACGACATATTTGAAGCAATAAATTGGAAGAAATTCGATATCTGATTATTGTTAGTTCTTCTGATCTTTCTGATGTCGATTCAGTTAGGCTATTATGTTTGTGCCACTGGACTTGTTGATGAATTACTCAGCAAATTTTACGGTGAATTATATTACGTATATTCAATTTTATTGAGCCATTGTCCTAAATAATACTTGAATTCCTAATCAGAAATCTTTGGTTATGAGAAACTTGAAATGAAGTATCATAAAGTTCTTAATAAAGCTCAAACTTGTGATATTTAAATAAAAATCCAGTAAACTCACTCTGCTAAATCACAACATAGTGGTTCATCAAAGCACTTCAGTACCAAATGACCCATCATTTCGATTCATCAAACATAAGGAATATTTAACATGAAATACATTTTCCTTGTATATGTAACATTCTTTCTTTTTCCATTTTTTCCCTACTTTTGGAGCAAAAATTAGATAGTCATGCAGATACAAAATATATACATTAAAGGGATCAACAGTTGCAATTAGACAGGGGAAGATGTGAAATACGCTATCTGGATCTCGTTTCAGTTTTTAGAAATCGGATGTATTCCTGCTGAACCATAACCCCTCCATTAACAGGATCAAAGCTGCACTTGTAGAAACTGTTCATCCATCCAACATAGAGAACAAAAGAAAGAAAATGTATTATCAGTTGAATTCTATGGAATTCTTCGTGGGAAACACATTGGTTGGCGGTAAATTATCCGAGATTCTGACCAAGATGATGCTAAGTTACGCTTGGATCGAGTAATTTGGACTTAAAAAGGGATAATTACAAAAGCATTCTCTCACTTACTGTGTAATTACTATAAAATCCTTTGCAAATTATCGAGGCACTATCATATTATGACAACACGAGAAATTGGGGTGAATTTTAACATGTTTTGACTAACAAAGGGTGAGATTGTAATATGCCTTCACTGACGAGAAGTTATGGTAAATTCTTAAATTGAAGATGATTTTCGCAATTAGTAGCATGCATCAGGGCGTTTTGTAGTTTATCCCTCGAAAAAATTGCTAGAGTTTTCGATACCAGACCCATGATCATGATTAAAAAAAGAGGTCAAAATGTTTAATTACCAATTAATTTGAAATGCATTCTCTCATTTAAGAATAAAAATATCGTAATCCGTTTTAACTAAAGATATCCAAACGAGTGCAAAAGATTCACTATTATGGACTTCAAATATTAGCTCAATAACCTCCAGTCGAAACCCTACTTAGCAGATATGAATTCGTTCAAAAGTCACAGCATAGTGGTTTTACCTCCCATCCATGCCTACGATCACGACAGAGTTTTGAGAACCAAATGCTGAAATGAACTGGACACGTTCTGGCAAGTGAAACTGAGCAAATGACCATTCTGAGCTGAAATATTTAGGCAAAACCCCTGGATAATTTCCAGAAATACGAGATTAGCAACCAATCTCAATTTAAAACAAACAAAATCTTAAGCCACTTTATAAAGAAGTTGTTCATATTTCATAAGCAAAATAAGTTTCATATTATGTCTTACCTTTCATGAAAGAGAGTGATGAGCCAGGATTAGCACCGGTACTCAGAGAAATAAGAGGATCAAGTGAGTTTGAAGAATTTTGAGTAAACAATGCTGGACTTGTACCAGCTGTTGAATCAGTTGGACTATCCTCACCAACCACACGTACTCTGAGACTAAATATGTGGACAGTACCTTTGTCACTTGACACAGCCAACCACTTAACGTTTGGAGATAGAGCAATACTATATATATCTGCCTTGTCTGTCCCTCTCCGAACCTGTAGCAAGTGAAAACCGACAGAATAATAAAGAATTAGGAAATGAAATAGGAAACAGATATAGGTTCAAATGAGATACAATCGTTATAAGTATGTAAAGCAAGCGTCATTATGACAACATCAAATATTGCAAATTCATTGATATTGCAGTTCAGAAATTAAATTAAAAAAAAGTTTAAAATCAATATTCAACATAAGAAAATATCGGGTATCTAAACCATTAATTATGATATGAAAGGGGAAAAGATCGAAGGTGAGGAAAACCAAAATATCGGGTTTCTAAGCTTGATATCTATTTCCTTATATTGCCATAAGAAAATTAGAAACAATGAAACATATACGGAGAAGTATAATTACAAATAATATCTAGCTCTGAATGTTTTCCACGATGCCCAAAAGAAAACCTTCATACAATAAGATGTTGTCTTTTTTTTTCTTTCTTCTCAAAGTGAAACATTAAGCAACAAAAACAACAAGAGGGTCATAAAAGGTCTGCATCTATAACTCAGAACGTTTTATCATTTTAGATGCTTCAAATCCAATAACTCCACTAACATAAAAGACACATTGGAAACTTTTGCCAGCATATTACCTCTTGTAATCGAGTTCCATCCATTGTGTTAAAAATTCTTATGAGAGTTCCCCTCGTACTGGCAGTTGCTAGAAGAAGCCCATCCATTGTCAAAGTCATGCAAGCAATCTTAGAATCATGAGCATTTATTAATTTAGTCATATTCAAGCCAAAATGTTCAACCCGAACCTGTCCTCTTCTCAAACCAGGACATGCCAACACAGATGTATTCAAGTGGTGTGATAAACAACACAATCCCCTTGGATTTGCCGAAGTCTCTATTTGATGAAGAAGCTTCAAATCCATAAAATTATAAACATATATCTTATGCTCAAGAACAACAACAACTCGATCCCGTCGTAATTTAACTGCACGAACTTCGGATCTAAACGAAAACTCGCCAATGCACCTGCTTTGATGATCATCCCATATAATGACTTTATTCGGAGGGTACTGGTTATTGGCGTTACTCCCAACAAGTGCTAATATATTGCATCTAAACAGCATCTCAACTATTTTAAATCCTCCACTTTTTAGATCACGCCTGAATGTTTCCTTAAAGGGATCACAGTTATATATACGAAAACCACGACTAGTCCCAGCAGCAAAGCAACCGTAATCCTGATTCCATGACACAGAATATAACTCGGTTTCGGCATTGTCATCATATTCCATTTCCGGTTGGACAAGAGGGTTAGAAGCTCCAACACCTTGTGTGTCGTACACATCGAATCCTGTAGGTAGAAACAACCCTCGAGACGATGACACAGCAGAAGCCATCAGCACTAGAACAATCAAAATTTAAAGGAATTAAGAATGCTGAAGACTAGGAACAACTTTAGGTCAAAAGAAATTGCATACTTCCACTAAAAGATAACACACAACTACAAGCTATCAGCAAAATTACACAGATAAACACAAATTTCGTATATAACAGTGATGAATGAAAAATTACACGAAAATTATGAACTAAATCACCATAATTAATAAACGAAATATAACATAACTAAAATAAATCGATCGAAAAAAGAAAAAAAAAACAATTTCGTATACCGATTAGTCATGCTTAACTTCTTAAATCAATGTAATAATTACTCACAGAGCTTGGTGACAATAGAATTTCCAAAATAATTCTGACTTCATCCACAATTTCACGAATCAATCATAAGACTCGCATTGTTTCCCATATCACGTCAAAACCCTAAAATCCAGACATAAATATTTCTGCTTCTCAGAATTTATGCAAATATGTAAATTAATTTCTGCAGATGCGTAGGGTTCGAAACTTCTCAAAATAAATTCCCTCGAAAAAAAATATTTTATTTAAGGGAAATATGAGAGAAATTCAGGAAATAATGGAAAATTAGGAAGAGTAGAGGAAATTGGAAGGTTGGCCCCGTCTGAGATTATGAAACGTGGTGAAGGAGAAAATCCAACGGTTCCTATTAATTGACTTATATTATATATATATGGTTTTTGTTTAATTATTTATGATCTATCTTGTTATTGGTTGGCCATAGTCAAAATAGATTTTGTTTATGATTGAGCTGATATGATATGACAGGCTTTTGACCGATTTTAATTGAGCTAGTTGTATTAAATATAGTTAGATACATAAATAAGATAATTAAAAAAATATTGATTTTAATGAACCTGGTTCATATTAAAATTAGATGGTAAAAAAACATTAATTTTAATGAACCTAGTTCATATTAAAGATTTTCGTATGTATATGTGCAACAGATTCGACTAGATTCAACAGAATATTCTTTAAATTTGTTAAATGTAAAACCATATTTATACGCGATTGGTTAATAAATTTATAAATTGAATATAAGTCGGATTTTATAAATTACGTATATTCTGTTATTTTTTTTAAATAATTAAGTTGGGGGTCATCCCAAACTTCAAACCTTATCAAACTGTAAAATGATTTCAGTTATATTTCAGCAAATTTTTAATAAAAATTGTGATATACCATTCAAAAGAGTTTTTCGAATTTTTTTTTATATATTTTAAAATACATGTTTTTAGCGTAAAAATTGCCCATCAATTGGGCTCAATTTACATAAATGAAACCTCAAAAATGCAAAAAAAAAAAAAAATATATATATATATATATATATATATACACACCACATATTTCTGAGGTTTAATTTAATTAACCTGTACAATAACAGTACATATACATAAAGCAAAATACTCTGTTTTCTTCTGTGTAGTTTCGAAAAATACTCTGTTTTGGTTTTGACTAAAACAACTGGAAGAAAAGACTAGTTGATCCATCCCCGTATGAACGAAGATCAGATGGTCGAACCAGTGCCCTGCACAGAGGGCAAGTTCTTTCTCGTTCGAACCTGATACAACCCATTATCAGCAATCACAGAATGTTAACAGATTACATAATGATCAAAATTCAAAATTGGTAGAGATTAAGTCGAATATAATATTTTTGTGGTTCGATTCTTAATTTCAAACTCTTTCTTTGAATGTTTTGGCAGTAAATTTTGATAATATCAAACAATATGCTAACGGGTTTCAGGATTAGATTAGTAAATTTAGTTCCTAATTAGCTTTACAAAAACGCGTGCACGATCCAAAATCTAACCATGGCGACAAAAGAGTTGCATGAAAGTTAAGATGAGCCTAAATGGAAGACTTGAATTTCATCTTTAAGAAAATTGAGAACAAATATAGGATTAATTTTCATTTGAAGTATATCAAACTGCAAACATATGAATTTCTTTTTTGTTATGATAAACAGGCAAGTGCAGATTCAACTTGTGCAACTACCATCACCATGCTGAGGTTTTTCGATTACAAACACAAACCGGGTGAAATTGTAATATGCCCTTAATAACATGGGAGGTTATAGTAATTTCTCAAAACTCACGATATTTTCTGTAATTAGTGTTGAACGAAAGAGGTGACTATGCAATTTACTCTAATATAAAATGGATCTGGATCGTGATTTTTGACGTAAGATGATAACAATATCATGACAATGATCCCTGGTAAACTAATCATAAATGGCTATAAGCAGACAAATTTTAGCTAAAAACATACCATACTCACAAGACCCACGAAGAACAAGGAAATATAGAACATTCAGAGAGACCTTACAAAAGAAGAAAAAAATACGGTGAATTAATAATAAAAAAAATAAAAAACTAACCAATCTGATATGCAGACTTCGCAGAATATATGTTTGCAGCGCAATAAAGTTGGCCCATGCATCTTCCCCTGGCATATAGTACATAAATCTCCTGCTGCATTTACCTAATTAAGAAATAACATGACGTTTTGTAAGCATATGACGTATTTTTTCGTTGCTAAAAATCAATGAACTTTCTGAAGAAACATAATCACCTGTTCTTTTGTTGCATAAGAACCATAATGAACTTCCTTTCTCGATAATGCCTTCACCGCAGCAAAGAAGGATTGGACCTGAAGAGATAGAAAGATTTAAGTCTAGCATCAAAGAGAGTAATCTAATCAATAATGATGCAAGTGTAATTAACACTCGCCATGTAATTAGCTGGTTTATAAAAATACCTTCTTAACGATTGTTGTCAGCTTGAAAGTTAAATACAAGCCCGTTGTAAGTGATGAAAAGAGGCTCCCATATTCTTTGTTCAAGAAGAATTTATACCATACTGGGGTTGGTAACAATGCACGGTATAGCAGCAGTGTGTACTCAACAAGAGTCAATATTTGGCCCTGAATGACCAAAAATACTTGCTTCAGATTCTCGAGCAATATAAGAGTACATTTTAGATTACATATATTACAACATTATGTACCCAGGAATTATGTTACCTGTCTACGGAAATTGTGGCCATTCTTATAATACATCAGGAGAATCAGCTTCAAAACCATTGCTGCTTGCCGCACCATTGCATCTGACAGCAAAAAATACAAAGTTTAGTCTAAAAATATCTCTAGACAAAAAGTTCATAGTATAATTATGATCATATAGGCTAATTTTCCAATGTGTTTGATGTAAAGGTAAATTACACGAATACCCCTTTTGCGAGACCTTGATTACAAAAAACATGCTGAGGTTTGAGAAATTATCATTACCTCCCCCGTGAGTAAACTCACATTACAATTGCACCCCTTTTTTTTTTAATTTTTCAGGATGTGACGGGGGGTGCCACGGTAATTTGTGAAACCTTGGGAGCTCATGGTAACTACTCGATGAGTCAGGGGTGTGCATGTAATTTTATTCATTAATAAACTTAAGATTCACTAGAAAGGGGCGAATTACAATTATACCAAAAACCAAACTGACAACTTGTCATGTTCACCAATTTAATATAGCCTAAAAGCAAAACGATCTATAATGCAAACAATTTCAAGAAATCTTTTTGCCAAAACATATATGATAAAAGAATCAAAAACATGCAGTGAAATGAATTTAATAGAGTAAAAATATATACCATTTACCAGGATGATAAATATTGCATGCCAGAAAGGAGGGATTGCCTTCGGGGGTATCAGGAGTAATGAATAGAAAAAATTATCCTTACGATGCCACCAGTATATTCCGAATATATTGAGCATGAAGACAACCGAATAACCAACAAGGACAAATATTTTCCTTTCTCCCTGCAAAATCCAGTTTTCACAAGTACTTGAGTTGATTTTATTTATTCCATTGCACATAATATTTGACATATGAAATAGGAATCACACCTTTAGAGCCGTTTGCTTCCGCAGAATGTCATTAGACTTGAACAAGATGACTGTGATATAAATGGCGGCAATAAATCCTGAAAGTACATAACTCAAGAGTTGAACTCAAAGGGAACATTTGAGTGAAAAGCGCATTTATTTTACCGAATATGACAAAATCTTTTGATTTCACAGAAATGAAGGATGTTTCTGCTTTTAACATCTTGTTGTAGTATATAAGAAACCATTATTCTTGACAGATGACAAAATGTTTTCACCGAAAAACAAGAAGCCCACTCATATGGAATAAGATGGAATGATTTACTTCAATTAAGAAAATAAAATGAAAGATGGAATGTATAATCTCAAAAATGGGAATACAACAAGTTTGTTTAATCACTCCCATTCTTGTCCAATCAGATGTGAAAAACACTTATGCCATTACATTGAGAGGATTCAACACCACAAAAAAGAAAATACGTCAAGTTCTTGAGCATCTACGAAGTATAGTGTGTACATGTTTATGACAAAAGATGATCAAATAATGCAAAAATCTTCATATTCACCTGTCATTCCTCAACATAGGATGATCAAAATAAATATCACACTTCATCATACAAACAAAAACATAATGCAAATAAAACTCGCACACAAAACATTCCAAACAGATTACCTAGCAAGTGCTGCCGAACAAAAACCACCAGCAAAAGCAATGAAAACGGAAGAATTTGCTCAATCCACCTAGCGACCCTCTGATATGCAGAATTATTATTATTTTCATCACCACTATTACTCACATTCCCATTCCCATTACCACCAATCCCTACAGTAGACTCCTCCACACTCAATCCCACCCCATTACCACCATTATTCCCAACCCTGACCCTATCCTGCTCCCCAATTATCTGAATCAAAACCTCGCCATTACCATTGCTACTGCCAGACCCATTATTGCTATTACCCCTCCCGTCAAGACCATTACCACTGCCAGTTAACTCTGAATTACCAGGGTTTTGAGCATTCAAACTCACAGGTATAAGCGATTGGGATTCGGAATATGGGTAATCAGGTCTCACCCTTAGGACGCCCGAATATTCAAGCAGCGATGAGACTGGGGACTGTAGGAACCGCAGGGAAGGGAACTGGAGGCTTCTCGAGCTTGCACCTCCATTATCATCCAAATTTGTAGCATCAGAACTTGATGTCTCCATGAGAAAAAAACCCAAACTACAACAAAGAAAACCTTACAAATCGTATCGGAAACGAAGATTTCTTGGTGAAGAAGATTTATACAAATGCAAATAAATCAAATATAGTAGAAACGCGTATGTATATATCTATATGTGTATAAGTATGTATATACAATAGTCTAATGGGGAGTATATATATGCAGTGACGAAGACCGGGTAATTGACACTTAAATTCCAATTTAAACAAAAAGGCTTTCCTTTCTTGGTTTTATGACATTAACCCCCGAATATAGGTTAAAAGGCATTTTACCCCCCTTAATTTATATCATTATAGCACTTTGCCCCTGTGACATTTTTCATATTTTTAGGCTAATTTTTTGGAATGTCATTTCAACCACTTTGGGCTCTTGATATCAACCTCTATTACTAGTAATAGAGACATCGCCCTCTTCATCGTTAAGATTCACAACCCACTTCTATTTTGTCTGACGTTGTTTGTGACATATCGCAAGTATTTTATCGCATATTTTCTAATGCCAAGTGGGATCAGAACAGGGCATTAGCCAAATGGCCAATATCTAATTATATTATACAGGGTGTGATATACATGTTAAGTTTCACATATATAAATATGAGTTGGGAGCCACAATTAAATCTCGATGATTACTAGTAAATTTTAGGTCCGGTCACGCCATGGTGAGCATATTGAATTCATGATTGTGGGTGATTGTGGCATCCACATTTAGTTATAAGGATACTGGAGTTGTTTATAAAATTGATGTTAAATAAAGTATTACTCGTAGGTGTTTCTTTTGACATTATTTCAACAATCAATTTCAAGTTTTATTTAATGAGTTGAAATGCATCTAGTGTCCAATCGCTCACTTATTTGCCGATACATGGCGCGACAAATTGGTGCGAAAACGAAATTGGGGGCTTAAGTGCTTTAAAGAATGAAGTTTTAGAGGGCAAAAGTGCTTTTATGACATTTTAGGGCTCAATGTGCTGAATTTATTAAGTTTGGGGGTCAAATTGCCATATATCTAATAGATTAATTTGATCTTTTTGGGAAAGGACTACAAGAGAAGAAGAAAACGTGTGAAGTTAAAAAAAGGTGAAATTTCGAAGAAAACACTTTCTTGGAATTGAATAATTAAAGTTGCTATTACGGATTAAATACTATATTTGGAATTAAGCACAAGCCGCGTACTGGTCAAATATTTGGTGTCTTAAATAAATAATAATAATATTATAATAATAATGAATTATTGCATAATTACAATATTAATAGAGAAAATTACACTAATTAAAATAAAAAAGAACTACCAAGTTGGACGTTTGACTTAGGTGATATCTAAATAAAAAATTATTTAAATTAGCATTATTTGTGAATCTATGAAGGAGATAAATTCACAAGTCAAAAATATTGCCAACTTAAATAATAAAAACGTAATGACATATACTACTTTATATATATCATCAATTTTTCACATTTCTCAGCTTTGATAAGAAATATTTGCAATGAATTGATTTTAATAAATTTATTTTTAATTTTTAAATTACGAGAGACGGTAAAAATTATGATGTTAAAACGGTGATATCTATCATTTTTTTTTTAAAATATAATAAATAATTAATATTTCAATAGTATAATTTAAGGGTATATTAAGGAAAATTTAAATAAATAATCAAATTTTAAAATTTATTTCACAAAATGGACCACTTTTGGAAGATATCAGAAAATAGCCGTATGCGCCTTCAGAGAAGGCGCATTGGAGTAAAAAAATCAAAACGGTGATGTCATGCGCCTTCCACCTATGCCATCAATCACTTTAATTTTTTTTTAAACATTTACGGTTGATTAATTTGTGAAAATCGATCTTGTTTTTTTCATTTTCTATATTGTATTGGATCTAGAGTTCAACATGAAAAATTTAGTTTGACATATAAAGTTTTCAACCACACAAAAATTACTTTATTTTGATGTCCGTATAAAAAGATATGACCAAAATAAAACATTTCGGTAAATCATTTTTCTAAACTAAAACAACTTTTTCCTTATTTCAAACTTATTTTTCACCATTTTTATATTGTTTTGGGTCTCGAGTTGAACATAAAAAATGTAGTTTGATGAACAAACTTTTCAAGGCCATATAATTTGATTTATTTCGATACCTGGATAAAGAAATACGACCAAGATAAAATACTACATAAAGAAAATAGAGTTTTTCCTTATTTCAATACCGTTCTCCCTTTTCTATGCTCTTTTGACCCTCGAGTTCAACATGAAAAATATAGCTTAACAAATAAGTTATCTAACGACATATGAATTGATTTATTTCGATATTCAGATAAGAAAATATGATCAAAATAAAACAGTATAGTAGAAAAATATTTTCCGTCCCCTTATTTCTAACTCATTTTTCTCCTTTTTCTATGTCGTTCTAGGCATCGAGTTCAACATGAAAAATATAGTTCAACATATAAATTTCTCATCCACATAAAAATTGGTCTATTTCGATGCTCGATGAAGAAGTACGATAAAAAAAAACATAGTTTAGTTTGGCATATAAAGTTTGACATATTGATTTTCATTTGATCGTATTTCTTCATCGAGCATCGAAATAGACCAATTTTTATGTGGATGAGAAATTTATATGTCGAACTATGTGAACTCTATGCCGAGAAAGACATAGAAAAAGGAGAAAAATGAGTTAGAAATAAGAGGGCGGAAAATATTTTTCTACTATACTGTTTTATTTTGATCATATTTTCTTATCCGAATATCGAAATAAATCAATTCATATGTCGTTAGATACCTTATTTGTTAGGCTATATTTTTCATGTTGAACTCGAGGGTTAAAAGAGCATAGGAAAGGGAGAACGGTAGTGAAATAAGAAAAAACTCTATTTTCTTTATGTAGTGTTTTATTTTAGTCATATTTCTTTATCCAGGTATCGAAATAAATCAAATTCTATGGCATTGAAAAGTTTGTTCATCAAACTACATTTTTTATGTTCAACTCGATACCCAAAATAATATAAAAAATGGTGAAAAATAAGTTTGAAATAAGGAAAAAGTTGTTTTAGTTTAGAAAAATGATTTACCGAATTGTTTTATTTTCGTCATATCTTTTTATACTGACATCAAAATACTCTAATTTTTGTGTGGTTGAAAACTTTATATGTCAAACTAAATTTTTCATGTTGAACTCTAAATCCAATACAATATAGAAAATGAAAAAAAAACAAGATCGAGTATACCAAATTAATCAACCTTAAACGATAAAATAAAAGAAAATTAAAGTGATTGTCCAATGCGCCTTCTGTGAAGGCGCATACGTCTATTTGTTGATCTCTTCCAAAAGTGGCCCATTTTGTGAAACAAATTTTAAAATTAGATTATTTATTTAAATTCCTCGTATATTAATTTTTACCCGGTTTCTTTTTCTGTTTTAGCTGAGAAAAATATACATACAAATCTGTACATTTAGATACAAACATATCGTGCTTTCTCATCTATATAGTCAGACTACTCCTCAGTAAACGGTTTGATTGATTTTCTTTAACCAGGTGAATCAATTCTCTCGAGTTTGTGCTCTCGTGAATCTAATCCTGTATCATACTGAAAACCCAGATAATTTTGTTATCAGAAGCAGAAAACAATGTCAAAACCTTCATCATCAAGATTTATCATCAGGTATTTTAATCACATTTCCTCAAAATCCTTATCAAATGGCAACCCCACTAGCAGTGGAATTTCCAATTTAATCACCAGTAATCCCAAAATTAGCCAAAACCCTAATACCTTTTCTTCGTGGCTATCAACAAATGCCCAAAGATACCATTCCTCATCGTCACCCAATGTTCCAAGGCTTTTAGGGAAATTAGATCCACAAGCCAAATTGTTGCCGGGTAAACATTATATGGGGTTTAGGCACTTTTCATCTAAGAATTATGAGATGGGTTCAAAGAATTTTGCAAAAAAAGTGGTGGAAAACCCAGCTCTGGCTATTAGGACAACATTTGCAAGGTATAAGGAGGCTGTGGGTTTACAGATTGAGGCATTTTGGAAGAGGAATTATATGATGGTGCTGGGTGCAGGTGGGTTTGTGGTGTGCATTTTGTTGTGGAGAGTGTTGTTTGGGATTGCGAATACGTTTATTGGTTTCTCTGAGGGGATGGCTAAGTATGGATTTCTGGCTCTTTCGTCGGCTATAGTCGCGTTTACTGTGAGTTTTTCATTGCAGTGATTCTAATTTATGAATCTTACAGCTATCAGTGTGTTCAGTGTGAGTTGTCCTTTGCAATGATTCTGGTTTCTGGTTTTTATAGGTCTTATCCGATAGATTATCTCATTGCTACTTGATTTTTGGTTAATGATGTTATTGGTGATGGTAGAATATTTATAGAGTATTAAGCTGTGATTGTCTTTGTAAGCGATTAATTGAGTAGTTTGCCTTGGGTGGATTTTCGACATGAGTAAAGATGTATGATCTAGATTGCATGGAGGAACAAAAGAAGATTTATGGTCAGTGATTTGGATCATGAATTTGTGTACTTTTTTCGTATAGTGAGCTATTATACGTTCTACTGCTGTTTAAACAGTATTTTTATCTATTGAAATGGTCGAGGAGCATAAAGTTTATTGTAAAATTATCCTTATAAACTGAATGTCAATCAATTTGCTTCTTACAATAAGCATATTTAGTCAATACGGTTGGATGCTAAATTATATGGACCCTGTTCTATTCAGGCAGTGGATGTCATTGATTTGATCCAATGAGTACAGTATGATTCTTCAGGTGTTTGAACAAAAGGTGCTAGCTAATGTCCTTTCTTTCAAGAACTGTGCAAGAATTCATATGTTTTAAATGAACGTGATTTTAGTTTATTTTCATACCATGAGGAAGAAATCAGATGGGGGTTTAAGTCATACTTATCTAATTATTGATATGCTCTTTATTCATAACATTAGTATGCCAACTATATCTTAATCCTAGTCCCCGAGTTGTTTCTTATTTGAACGTGTTATTTTTATGGTTTGCTGAATGTTATGATAGTCAGCTCAAATGCATATTGATGCAATAGATAATGGGATACTAGTATTGAGCATACAGTTTTTCTACTAGTTTGGAGAATGCGTGAAATGATGTAGACGTGATTTTTTAAACAAGGGTTTTTTTGCAATTTGGCCTTACCTTAGGGATGTATCTATAATTTACCTTAGAATCTGAACTTGAAATTATCCCAACTTTCTTCCCCCTTTTCCCACTAAGCTTACAATGAAACCAAATGCCGTTAACATTTTTGCCGAAGCATTATCTCTTTGTTTTTCCAATTAAACAATCACAATTAATGATCAAAATATGTATTCTTTTTTTTATCTCAGGGCTTGTACTTTCGTTCAAAATTCACAATCAATCCAGATAAAATTTACAGAATGGCCATGAGGAAACTAAATACATCGGCAGGTATACTTGAGGTTATGGGCGCGCCACTTACAGGAACAGATTTAAGAGCATATGTCATGTCAGGAGGGGGTATCACCCTAAAGAATTTCAAGCTAAAGTTGAGAAGCAAAAGGTGTTTTCTTATTTTCCCTATACGGGGTTCAGAAAGGAAGGGGTTAGTCAGCGTTGAAGTCAAGAAGAATAAAGGCCAGGTTTTTCTTCTATCTTCTTTTTAACTTCAAATTTTTTCATTGTCAAGTGAATAACTGTTTGCCACTTTGTTTTTTTCCCTAAATATCAATATGCAAGTTCAAGAAAAGTGAGTCCCATTTACTCTGTTTAGTGATATGATTTTGAATTTGGACTGCTCAGATTATAGTTATGCGGATTTCATGAGTCAACCTAATGTTCATTTAAGGTTGATGTGTTTAAGTCAAATAGTTCGAGTTTATGATATTATATCGAACTTTGGTTTATTTTTTTTATGTTTAAATGTGTTATTCAATCATTAACTCTCAATTTGTAAGACGAACCAATAGATCCATGTTTGAGTTTTATCATTTTAATGTATTCCTGCTAAGCCAAAACAAGCTGAATAAAGTAGACTCTTCCACATTATAGTTTAGACTTACTCATTGCAAGTAATATTGGCCCATCATTTTTGTTAATTACATAAACACCCCTTGTGCGAGACCCTGATTACTAAAAACACCACGAGGTTTGAAAAATTACCATTATCCCCAGTCAGTAAAAGCAGCAGTTTACTTTTCACCCCTATTTTTGGAGTTGTTCGATCTCACATGGGACATCTTGGTCATATCCAAAATCTCATGGGGCTCATGGTAATTACCCAATAAGTGAGGGGTGTGCATGTAATTATCCCCCTTTTTTTCCTTTCCTACAACCATTTATCTCCATCATTGCTCCCGATATTTTGCAGTACGATATGAAATTATTAGCAGTGGACATCCCAATGGCAAGTGGGCCCGATCAACGCTTATTCTTGATTGGCGATGAAGAAGAGTACAGGGTCGGTGGGGGTCTAATTTCTGAACTGCGGGACCCGGTTGTCACGGCATTGGCTGCAGCTAAAGAGTTTGAAGCTCGTGATGAAAAGGAAGACGAAGAGGATGCTGAAAGGGAACGTGAAGAGGCCGAGAGAAAAAATAGGGAAGAAATTGAAAAGCTTGAAAAGGGCGAATAACAATAGGTATTTAAGTTTTTGTTTTTTTCGTTCTCGATCGACTCAAACTCTTCATCTTTGCCTTGTGAGTTTGGAGTTTTTGTGATCTCTTTTGAATCTGTAGTAGATGTTGGCATTGGGACATTGAGTTCATGTTGTAATAATTTTTCCTGAGTTTGTATAAATTTGATTACAGGGGCTAAGGCCTTCTGGGGATGTTTTGAGGGGGTTCTGATTTTGTACTATTTATTGTTCTTGTTGCCTAGTTATTATGATCTTGATTTTCTAACATTAATGGAAAAGTTTCATAAAATTGTTTTAATTTTATTTTTATGCCATTTTTTTGAAAATCTAGAAACCCCTTATATAAATCTCTACCCAACAAAGTCATATGTTTTTTTAGCTTAAAAAATTTAAATTAATTTTATTTTATTTTATGGCATTTTTTTTTTGAAAATCTAGAAACCCCTTTTATAAATCTCTACGCGAAAAATTCATAATATTTTTTTTAGGTTAAAAAATTCTAATTCACATCTTTTTAGTATCATTTTGAACTTGGTAAGTAGTCAATTAAAACTATACTATAAATAATAGTTCAAATAAATAAATTTTTACCCTGTAACATATTACATCATTGTGAAATAGAAAATTATGATACAATATTATGAGATAGAGAATCGCTCTAAACAATTTGTAATTGGTGCAAGTCTTGTAGCTAGCAGTCTCAAAAAACAAATTATAAAACCAGATACCATTAGTTTACTAGTATTTATCAATGGGCAAAAAAAGATACTACAGAAAAATGTATAAACATCACCACTGTACAACCATGACCGAATGGATACAAATGACTTATCACTCATGAATGACCTCCAAATCTCGATACAATTATGATCATTTATTCGATTGGATGTATGTGAAGTTATCATATACAGATAAACGCCACTTGAAATCGTGAAAGAACAATCACAATACACTAGCATGAGAACTATAAATTAACTACCAAGTTACACTTACACCCCTTCATCAAAAAACGAGTCCATCCGTTGGTTCCAAAATTTGCAAAAAAGTAATTTTTAATCTCAAACGTCGATCATATCTTCAATTGGCACTTTTAGTGCCTATCCATTTTACTGTATGCATTTGAGATAGTAAAACTCATCAAGCAATACCCTTGTAGCCTTCTTTTTCCAGAGTTTCAGCAAGGGAAATATCTCCAGTCTTCACTATCCTGCCATTTTCCTACAATCAGATAAAACGATTATTAATCACGAAGAATAATTAAATAAAGAGATTAAGGATAAAACGTCATGAGGATTTAAACACAGATATAAACTTGCCAACTTAAAACGCAATTGACTTACCATTATGTGGATACAGGTTGGTTTTATGAATTCCAAAAGACGTAAATAGTGAGTGATCATCAGAATTGAGTTATTTGGAGTGAGGAGTCCATTAACTGCTTTTGCTACATCTCGAAGAGCGTCCACATCTAAACCCGAATCAATTTCATCTAATATAGCCAAGTCTGCACCAAGAACCTGCAATAAAGAGGAGCCCTTAGCACATATTTTTGCCAACTCCAAACATTAAGCTAAATGCACTTTAATGGCACTACTAATCATATTCCACAAAGAAAAGTTACAAAAGACTAGTAGTAAATTTCCACTTTGTTCGGTATCCAAACAGGCTAATAACTTAATTTTCTATAAATTTAATATCATTGAAACAAGCATTTTAAGAAATAGATTCACTTTAGAATGTTCATTAAGAGAAGTTCACTTTCGGCAATAAAATTAAGTAATCAATGGTCATCTCATCTCCTGAATGAGCCAAACTGATTAAAGCATCCTAAACCAAGTCTGACAAATAATTTTGAGGGTATAAAGAAAATATGCAAAATTACAAAGTCTGGATTCTATACCGCAAGCTGTAAAATCTCGTTGCGCTTCCTTTCTCCACCACTGAATCCTTCATTGACATTTCTGTTTAATAAATCTATCTTCATATTCACAATCTCAAGCTTAGGTGCCACGTAACCATAAAACTGCAACAATGAATGGCAATGTGAAGTTAAAATATGAAAGGAAGCTCTAACTTTACTTTGGATTATGATATAGCATAGCCTCGTATATTGGTTACATACGAGCCTTATCCCTCAAAGTCTTGAGCCTCGTGCACCACCTTACGACCTTAGAACTAATACTATAGCTTAATTACTTAAAGGTCCCTAATCTAATTGTGCTTATTTGCATTACACTGCCTAACCCGCGTGTTTTTATCGGGTCAAACCCGATGTAGCCCTAACCCGGGCAATCTAGTACGTACATTCTGGGGACACGTGTAAACCATCCCGCCAATCCCGCAGTCGTCCGTACATTGGGTATTGTGCCTATAAATAGTGTCATTTAATATTAAGAAAAGGACTGACTGAACAGTACCTCGAGAGTACATAGTACGATCTGACAGTACGTTCCCATAATTCTATAAACCGAGTTAAGAACCTCGTATATGACCTTAATCACAACCTTGAACTACGTTTAGACTTGATCCTAATAGAAAGGTACGTAGGTAGCTCAGTACATCAGTACATCAGTACATCTGAGTGCAGTCTATATCCTTTATACGACCCTCTTTGGTCTTATCCGAGCCTCGGCTTGATTTGGCCCGTAAGTAATTTACGAGTTATATCAGATTAAAAGGGACGAGTACATCAACCCCACCCAAAAATACATAAAAATGAAAGATAATGGCATAGGGGCAACGTGGTCTGTAATAAATATACAGGCACCCCATTCTAAGTAGATACGATTTGCAAACAAACATAAATATTGCAAAGAAGATTTGAAAGACTAAAGGGTCACTTGACATAAGCAATCACTTAAAAGTTACTAACCAATCAAAATTCAAAGAGAAAGGACGTTCAATGGAATGTGTAAAACATTAAAAATGCTTTTAAGTAATAACCTTCGGAAACTCTGCATTTGAATTCTTTTTCGAAGGGAAAAGGGAGGGTTAGTCTATCTAAAACATTAGTTGCAGATTAGAGTTCAACATTATTTCACCAGTTAATTTACAACTTTCATATCTTTCAGAATAAATATCACGATGAGTATGTAAGTAGCAAATCAGTACCTCAATTGGCCCAAGCTCCGGTAATCCAAGTTTTCTCCTCCGAGCATTATATGCCATATTCAAGAAGTCTATGTTGCTAACTCCAGGGATTGCAACTGGAGACTGAAAACTCATGAACAATCCAGCAACAGCTCTATCCTCAGGTTCCATCTCAAGCAAATCTTGACCTTTATATGTTATACTGCCTCCGGTAATTTCATAATCTGGATGGCCAACAAGGACCTAAGACAATAAAACCACCAGGTAGAGGTTTAATATAGAATGTAGAAACGACTTGTTAACTTCTGACAACATAAATAGATAGCTTCACATTTTTCCATGTAAAAGAGCAAAAATTGAGCATCAGAAAACGTAAAGTCATATTCACAAAGCGAAACATGTAACAGAAACCGTGGTGAAGGAGACGCGCAATCATAGAACCTGGACATAAAAGAATCACCACATGGCGATTTTAAAATATACCTTTTTAAAAAAAGACGCGCAAATGATATTAGCACATATGCTACGGTTTTAAAAAATCACCACATAACGGTTTGCAAATGATGCGCAAGCTTGATTTTTGGCCCAAACTTTAGTTTTAAAATATACTCAAGCTCGTATAAGCTCAATTTGGTTCTGTTCAATACTCAAACTTGAGCTCAAATTAGACGGTGGACTACATTTTGTTGAAAACTCAATCCATTAACAATATTTATTGAAGCTAAAATACTTACATAGTCAAAAGTCTCAAAATATTCAAAAAGAGGCGCACTTACCTTCGCAAATGTACTTTTTCCAGAACCATTCTTCCCCATCACTGCATGAACCTTTCAAACCCAAAAGGCAAAATTAGAATCCCATACAATGAGGCACTGCATCCTTCTACACAATTAATAATCCGGAACTAGGATTGCTTTGGAGGGATTGAGAAGCAAAATTAATTCAATTTCGAATATGCTTTTAGCATTATTTCACTATTTTCTAATTTTCGCAAACAAATGCACCTTGTCAGACATAATTCTATACCCATATGATAAATTTCACAAACAACACTCCTTAAAGTGACAAATAAAACACTTAATATGAATTTAAGTCAATTCTATCATTATTTCATTATCAAGCTTCTAATTTTATGCAAACAGATACCTCAAAATTGAGTTAAACACAAAACAACCAGGCATATTCCAAACCCTAACTTCTCATAACTAAGATAAATTTCACAAAATACACTCCTTTAAACATTAAAAAAGAAACGAATTCATTAGTGGAATAAATTAATAACCTCTCCTTCGTTGACGGTGAGGTTAACGCCTTTCAGAATAGGCAGCCTCGAATCGGCGATAACAGCAGATAGGTCTTTGACTTCAAGCAGGAGTTTCGGAGCGCCGCCGCGATCGGCGGCGGAGGAAGACGGCGTCTCAACGGCTAGGGAGGCTTTGGGCGTGAATGAATAATTGAACTGCCTGAAACGACTGCGTTTTGATGCGGTGGATGCTGGAGATTTGAGAGAAAAGTAGCTTGGAGTGAAGAGAGCCATCGAAGAATAATAGACAGAGAGAGCTAACAAGAACTGAAACTTTATTATATTATCAGCTCCTGCGGTGCTGATCACTACAATTCTATGCAATTGGTCTTAAAGTCGCTAGTTGTGTCACTTTCTAAAACGCGGGTTTTAGTCTGAAGGGATATTAGTTATTTATTTATGAGCCCACGTGGAACGTGCGTGGCAATATTGGGCCGCAATATGGGCTATGATATGGGCTTGTAATAAGGCTTATTTGTCTAAGCTAATCCCACATTATATATATGGGTAAATATATATTTGATTTGGGCCAAAATTAATTTAATCATTATATATATTTTGTGATTCGAAATAAATTGCTTACTCGAGCCCATAATTAATTACCAATCATCATACTTATTTTGTTTAAATAAAATGTCCAAATTCATTTGTATATAGGTTCTAACCTTTTAGTTTTCAATCATAATAGGTAACACAGGCATACGAAGAATGTGAGGTCCAATTGGATGAAATATCCATCTCTAAAAATTATTTTTCATGACAAAAGTAAGAAAAAAATATGTTTAGGAATAAGAAATATGTTGTGAGATGTGTGTTTGAAAGAAATTTTTAAAAGAAAAATATGTAATGATTATGGTTGATGTGATAAGTTTTTTGTTGTGAAAAAATTATTGAGATTATTATTTGAATATAATTTATAATAAATCATTTAGTCAAAATTATCGATTTAGATATCAAAACATAGTAACAATGGATCTTATTTTAAACGTTGCATTATTTTTACATTAGAATAGGTGATTAATTTAATTTTTGGAGTTGAAAAATAGTCGGAAAAATCTTACGAATAGATTGTGTGAACTGTCAAATCATGAATAGTAAGAGTAATTTTTTCTCTTTTCTCGCAAAAATTTCTTCAAAATTATCTAAAATTCTGAGAGATTTTATCGAAGAAAATTTTTGTAACATGCCAAACAATTGAAACTTTTTGAAATTTTTTGTTGTGAATAATTTTTTTAGGGAATGAAGGCTTCAATTGGATGACAACCTCATTCCCCAAAAAAATATTTCAAAGTAAATTTTTTTAAGAAGTATCAATTGTTTGATATCTAAAAAAATCTCTCAAAATCTTATATAATTTTGAAGAAACTTTTGCAAGAAAAGAGAAAAAATTATTTTTATTATTCATAATTTGACAGTTCGCACAATCGATTTATATAGTTTTTTCTGACTATTTTTTAACTCCAAAAATCAAATTAATCACATATTTCAATGTAAAATAATACGACATTTAAAATAAAATCCATTGTGGCTATTTTTGACTTCTAAATCGATTATTTTGACTAAAATTGGTTATTATAAATTATGTTCAAATAACAATTCTAACAATTTTTTCGCAATAAAAAACATATCACATCAATAATAATCATTACATTTTTTCTCTTAAAAAATTCATTCAAACAAACATCTCACCTCATATTTCTTATTCCTAAAATTAATTTTTTCTTACTTTTATTATGAAAAAGAATTTCCTAAAATTAATTTTTTCTTACTTTTATTATGAAAAAGAATTTTCAGAGAATGGTATGCCATCCAATTGGGCTATGGCTAACATTCTGATTGATGATGATGCTCAGTCAAACTTATGGACAAGTTAAGATTATGGACAAGTTAATAATGTAAATAATGTCATCAAATCATTTTCATGAATTAAGGCCTTCTTAAAATTGTTTTTATATAGACAAAATAAATTTCGGAATACATGCACCACATGCATAAAATCCACATATGTATACATATAAAATATATATATCGTGATGCACAAATGCTAAATTATATTTGTGTGTATAATTCTGTTCATTCCAGAAAGGAGTTTCTTCAGTACTGCAGCATAATTCTTAAAAATATATTTTAAACCAAGAAAACATAACAAAGTTAAATCTACAATCTGCATACTTTATTGAATTGTTATTTCACAATCTCACACATAAACCAGAGAAACCAGATTCTAATACCTAAAAAACATCTAAACAATAAAACCACCATCAACACAATTCTTCATCATCTTCAGATAAAGAGATTGTAAATAATAGTCTAATTCTAAGTTCATTCATCCTATTTCGTCAAATTTGCCTGCAAAAACGAGGCGGCAGGTTTAACGTAACTAAACCCTTTAAACGGATTTTCGCCAAATTTAGGACTAGCAGCCGGAGAATGAAGCACAGGCGTTTTAGTCCATTTCTCGTCAAAATTTGCCACGCAATGCTGTCCCGCTACTTGAGGAAGAAAGTTTGGTTGAATTTCGCGAGCCTCAAGTTTCTTCCAGTTGATGGATTTAAACCATTTGTGATCTTTTATCTCTTTACTGCCATTTGGTCCACTTCCGAGGCGTCTATTCGCCTCCTTCTGTAGCAGCTGAAATAAAATTATTGAAATCGAATAAATTAAGTTATTTGAGATCATTAGATTTGAATTTGATTGATTTGTATAGTAAAAGGTGAAATGGGAAGTATAAAGTACCCCTTTAATTAGAGAATGAGCTTCACTAGTCAGATATGCTGGAAGCTTGATTTTGTCCTTCATTATCTTTTGCTGCATTTTGTGTCGATTTCCAGTAACAAAAGGCGGCTGCAAATACATACAATTGAGAAGTTACTAGTATTCGAAAACAATAAGATAAATCTAAGTATTTCTGCCAATAAGTGTTCAATATTTCATAAATAATATGCATAGACTAACCTTCCCAGTTAACATTTCAAATAAGATAATTCCCACACTCCACCAGTCTGCTGCCTTATCATGACCTTTTCCAAGAATAATTTCAGGTGCCATATACTCGAGAGTTCCGCACATTGAGTTGGATCTCGTTTTTTCGTCAAATTCTTTTGCAAGGCCAAAATCAGTTAACATTGCCTGCATTCAATGTACATACGGTAGGTAAATGGCAGGGCATATAAATACATGTTCAAATTTCATATTCGAATATAGAGATTAATATGATCTAAATTCGTAGACAAATATAAATACATAACAATGCAGCCATTTTTGAGAAAAATAAAGGAGGTATCATACATGTCCCTCAGCATCGAGCAAAATATTCTCGGGTTTCAAATCCCTATGCATGATCCCATGTGCATGGAGGTGACAGACAGCAGAAACAATCTCAGCAGCATAGACGCGGCCTAAATCCTCTCTGAAAACAAAACCGACACCAACACATGAATGAAGATGCCTAATGTCATTACAAGAGGTCTCATCATTAATCATTACAAAACATCATAGTACCTGAATAAGCCTTGATGATAGAGTTGAAAGAATAGGTGACCCCCGTTAACGAAATCAAGCACCAGGTATAATCTATATTTAGTCTGCAACACAAAAATTACTCACTGTTTAGCAACGAAAACACTATTGAAATTTCCTTCACTGTTTAGACCTTTTCCTCACTAAAATCATGTATCCGGACATAGCAGAAGAATTACAAAATTAAATAGGATAAACTATATAGAGACCCCTACATGAGAAATTAGTTATGAAACATCCTGAGATTTGAGAAATTACCATAACCACATGTTCATAAAAGCATATTTACAAGCATATTACAGTTTCATACAATAAATAAATAATAAATAAAGGAGATGTGCATGTAATATCCAAATTAGGTACCTGGAAGGAGTATCGGAGTTGCACGATGAAAGGATGATCGATCTTTGTCAATATATCCCTCTCAGCTTTCATGTACCCGGCATGATTTTTCTCCATAATTTTATCTTTTCGCATCACCTTCATCGCGAAAATTTCACTAGTACCAGTTTTCCTCACCTGGTAAACTTTCCCAAAAGCACCTTGCCCAACAAGCTTCAAAAATTCAAAGTCCTCAAGCCCGACTATCTTCTCCACGCCTCTTTCAACTTGAGTCGCCAAAACATTCTTTTCAAGACAGGATTCATAAAATATCTCCCTAGGCTCCTCATCGACATCCGTCTCGTGCAACGTGAGCTTGGTGAGCTTCGATATTTGGTTCACACAATTTGTGGGTCCCACAAAGGAATGTGTACGGTTGTAGATCACAGCTGGTTCGTCATAAACTAATTCGTTCACATCTGTCGGGACAACAAAATCTACTGAATCCTCGGATATCAGAGATAGAGGTGAATTTGTTTGTACGGGGCCAAACACGTCAGAAAAATCCAAATCCAAATCCAAGTCGACGTGTTCTGATGGACGAAGCAAATGGTTTTGAAAAGGCTTTAATAAGTTAGCCCCAATCAATGTCGAGGAAACCATGTTTTTTTGTAATGTGATAACAAGATGAGATTGGCTTTATGTTTCAAGAAATGGTCTAAATCAGGACCGAGGAGGAAGGACACCTGACAATGGCTTTGAATAGGAGGAAATTAAAAAATGAAACTGGACTTCCAAGAAATCTGGGGAAAAAGCAGGACAAAATGCAGAAAAGGTTCTTGTTCTTGTTTCCCAATGGACAGGAAACGGTGAATACAGCAGAGCTTTTTGAATTCATGAAGATCAGGCAATCGAGGCTGCAATTCAGTGAAAAGGAAGAAGTCAATGTAGTTGAAAAAAAAAGCATCCAACTTGACGATAAACGTTAACTGATTGAGTATACTACGTATTACGAAAAACACTTGAATATTAGAGAAATTTTATGACTTCCCCTGTCATTAGAACATATTACAGTTTCTGACAGTGGGGGTGTCTGTAATTTGCAAAATCTGAGGGGCTCGTGGTTATTACCCAATAAATGAGGATGGTGCAAGTAACTATCCATAGTATAATGTGAATCAGAAAATGAGATATAAAGGAATGTAACAATTGGCATTGATGATATGCATTACCAGAATCATACAGAACACTTCGTCAAGGTTATTTAATTGTTTGCGTGACACATAAAACAACCTCCACAACGGACCGAACATGTGATCTCAACACGGGATATTCATGTTGGTCAAAATCTTATCTCGGATTTTTACTTTAGAGGTTTTCGATACGTATTTTATTTAGTGTCACGATTGCAACACACTATCAAAAACAGAAATTAGAAAGAGTTAACAGATCAAGAAAACATATCAATTGTACTTATAATAGTGATTGTGTCCGTTTAGTAACTCATAATTTTCTGAATTCTTTTAAGCCCTAATAAAACAAAATATCACCATAACACCTGAATTTCAAAAAATATTACTAGCGAGAGCACTTAAACTGTATGAAAATTTATGAAGCTTCAATTCTCGACAAATTTAAGGGGCCCAATAGAAGTAAATCAGCAACAAAGTCTAATTGTTCAAAACACTTTGAGAATTTATGGAGCTTCAAAATCAATCCCCATTAAAAGAAAGATTTATACAGATTTATATATGAAGATCTAAAACAAATTCTACTCGATAACGGAAAAGAAACCAGAGAGGGGAAAAGAAACACATGACCATATCATCAAAAAATTCAAGATTATCATAAGAATGAGCATAAAATCCCAAGAAATAATTAAACTATCTACTCACAGATCTATGATCTTCACATAATAATCAATAAACCAAAACATACCCAGAAAAAGAATCACTTCAATTTTCGATACGTATAATCATAAATTGCACAGAAATATCCAACACTACACAAAAATATCGATCAAGAAACATAATAAACAAAACAATTAACGATCCAAATCAAAGATCAATGCCTAACAACAAAAAACACCAAAAAAAAACATCATAAATCAAAAGTACAAGAAATTAAACCTGAATTCCAAACAATCGCAGAAACGCTAAACTAACGAAAATTGAATGAAAATTGAGATCAATTTACCTTTAAATATAATTGAGAGGTGGTGTTGGATTAGAATTGTAATACGCAAATGAATAGGAATAAATTAACGTGGTCGCGTGGCCGCTTAATATATGATAGAAAATATAACTGAATGATAGCGTGTAAGTACCATCTTGCGTTTTTTAGTAGGTTTACTACGTGGCGTCTTGTTATTGGCTTTTAGAATATTTTGCCTTCAATCCTTTTCCACATAGGAAACTGTCTTTGGGACCCACACATATATTTTTTGAGATTATATTAAAATTTTATAATTATTAAATGTAAACGTCACTCCTAATGTTAAACAATATCCATAATTTCAATTATAAAATGAACAATTCAAATTAAGAGAAATAGGATCTTAAAACTTTACTTGAAGTGAACAGCTTTGTTTGTTTATGTTTTTCAGTCCCATTTTTCAGATTTTAAATCCAAAAATTCTCATCCAAATTTACCATTTCTCAATTCTAACTTTTCAATCCTCTATATAACTACCTATCAATCATATATACATCATTTCACACATTCAACAATCAAATAATTTATTATAATAATTATTTCTCTTTCTCTTTCATACTTTACAATTTTTTTATTTATTCACATAATCATTATATATACAACTATAACAATCATTCTACACATCATCAATCAACATATCAATATTAATTTGACATATTTACAACTTTCAACCTATTTTTAAAAACATAAACAAACACCTACTATTTTCACACGAATTTCAGTAGTACGCAATTCCCGAAAAAAATTTAAATTTTTTACTAAAAACATAAACAAACATAGCCTTAAAATATTCTCCACTAGGAAAATAATATGAAGAGATAAATATTGTTTTGATTTTTCGAAATCCCATTTAATGAATTTTAGCATGGATATGCTTGATTTTGGATTATTTCTAGGTGTTTTAAAATTGTTATTTAATGAAAAAATAACTATTTTTATTAGTTATACTATTTTATCGACAGTACTATCGCGAATTAGAATCCAATAAAAGTTCAAAGCATATTCGGAATATTTGGCTTTCTTGGGGAAAATAATAAGAACAAGTTACGTTGAGTGGTTGATAGGCTAGAATCTTTATGATAATGATAATATATATATATATATATATATATATATATATATTAATTCATGTGAGAATAATCTTGAGCATCTATTACCTAATGAAGAATATTTTATCTTCATATATATATAATTATATATATATATATATATTGACCAATTATTTAGACTCAATTAGTCATAGCCATCTCCAGCTAAGTCAAATGTTGTCATGTTTGACACTTTTTTGTTTAAATTATTTTTAATTTTTAATATATTACTTTATTCAGAATAATCTTAAACGAATTATCATAAGAATTCTTGTTAGATTGTTGTTTATGTGGTGTATTTATCTTATTAATTATTCTAAAAAAATAGAAAAATTAAAAGTTTGAGTGGAGTTAGTTTGGGTCTGGCTTAAAGGTCGTGTATAGTAAGTTGAGCGCAAATCTTGAGTCGAGCATGAGCCTAAGAATATGTCGGGATTAAAAATGAAATCGTAAACTATTAAACGAAAATACATTATCTCAAAAATATAATTATAGCAGCATGATATTTGATGTGTGTGTATAATTATCTTAATTAATGATAATACAATAATTTTATTTTACTATTATATTTACTATTTATTTGAATTCACATTCATGAATCAAAATAACAAGTAGGAAAAAATGTTATTTATGGGAGAAGGATAAGTGGAGTTGGAATAAAGTAAAGAAAAGGATGAAAGTTGGAGAGATAAATTAAAAGATAATTGTCAATCCAACCAAAAATCTTTATCCATTTATCTATTATTCGATAAATATATTCCAACATGTGGATTTCATGTGGAAAAATAATAAATGAATTATTATTCTATTAAAATTATACTAGCAAAAAGAAAAGGTAACAATTGATCGATAATATATCTAGTTTAATAATCATCATTCTATGAAGATATTTAGAGTTATAATAAAATATGATCCAAAATCTAAAATATTATAGGCACATAATAATTTTTAGGTGCTTCGAATATTATGTGATTTATGTATATATAAATCAATTTAAATATTTTTTTCATGCACCACAACTCAAATTAATTACTAAAAAAAACATCCAAAATAACTCAAACCCCGTACAAATAAAATACGTATAATAATTGCGAATACAACCAATTCAATATGATGAAAACATCAATAAATTAGTACAAAAATTAGAAATTAATAATAGTTAAATGATTTTTAAACTTTATTTTTTCCCATTACAAATTGGAATTAAACTTCTTATTACTATAATTACAATAAAAATATATTTTTTATTTTTTTGTCCAATTTTTTTTTAAAAAAAACTAATTAATTATAACATCCAAAAGAAACAGCAGCTTTGACCATCAAACCAAAGAGCAAAAATGGGGAAGAAAAGAAAGGGCTGTGATCAGTTTCCAGTACATAAACATCGGACGGTTGCCATTTCTTGATCATGGCTTCTTGTTGTTGTGGTTTGATCACACGGTCCTGAGTCGTTTTGATGTATATTGTGGGCACTTCATCTTCTTCGTCGTTTTTTTCAACCTCTATAAATCGAGCCGTTTTTAATGCTTGTATCGGCCCTGGCCTTAGCAGCATTGCTGCTAGGGTCGAGTCCTGAATAAAAAATAAATTTTTATTTATTGCATTTTAGTAGATTTTTTTCATTTTTATTTAAAAAGTGTTTCCAAACAAATTCATTACTGAAGTAAAAAAATTTCAATTCGATCATCTTTATTGTAATATTATCATCCTAAACATCTTATAAACTCCATATTTTTATTTTATCCATGACACTTCAGAAACTTGATTTTAAAGTAAATCAACATCTTATAAAGGTTTAAAAACATTTTATATAATTATGTAGGCATTATAATTTTTTTTTTTATAGTTTAATACTAAAAATTTAAATTAACATGGTATTAGAATTAACTAATAGCCAAAATGTTAACCTACTAAATTTCTTACAATTATGTCCAACAACACACCAACTACATTTCATAAAAATAATAATTTAATATAACTAAAATTATATTTTTTTTAAATGCATTTTTTAAAATGTGTTAAGATGTTTATAATAATTTAATAATACAAGAAAAACTCTATAAATTCGAGATTTTTTTTGTAATTTTTCTTTTATTTGTAGATTAATAGTATAAGAATTATTACCTCTTGAGGGGACATATGGTAAATGATTTTACGTTGTAGTTCTTTTTTTATTACCATAGTGGTCGGAGGATGGTCTCGCCCTAACCTGAATCCAAAATCGTAAACCTCGTTCGATTCTCCAAACTCAGATAAATCGGGCACTCCCTGTAAATCACAAATAAAAAAATATAAATATTCAACCAATTTTATTTAAGAATTTTTTTGTTCATGTGAGCCCATTATGTTTAAATTTATTCATATTGATCTAAAAAACTTTTAATTAATATTTTTATGAGTTGAAGTGAAGAAAATTTGATAAGTTGAGCTGGATCAAAATAAGCATGAAGCTCATAAAAAAAAATGTGGCCCGAGTTTGGATTGAAACAAAAAATTAATAATATGGGCTAAGTTTGAGCATATGGCTAATTTACATTTTTGTTAATATTTCAAATAAGTGATGTCATCATATACACTTGTATCTTAATTATGTCATATTGAATTTAATAAATTAGATATGACATAAACTACTTATTTTTCATATATTGATGTATAATATTTTATTTATTTATTAAAACTCGATATATTATAGAATTTTTTTATAATTAGGCAGCAGAAGAGATTTTGAATGATCCAAGAAAGTCAAAAGCAGCAGCAATCGAAGATTAATCATGTGATAATATTTTATAATTCAAAATATTAGAATTGATCGAAATTTGAGCAAGTGGACGCCTAAAATTTTCTTCTCTTAATATTAAGTTTTAACACTAATAAATAATGACAATATAGTACGATTCTACGCATTTTATTACATAAATACAACGTCATTAGTTTGACCGTGATTTCCTAAACTATTGCATGAATGACCCTTAACCCACTTAAATTATCTTGTCACATTAATATTTTACTATGTAAGTTTTAAATTTTGAATATATGAATAATATCCGACATATTAATCAAAAGTCAAATAGGAATAGAAACAACATAAAAAGTCAATGAAATAGGAGTAAACTATTTTTATTACTCAAAATTCAAAATAATAAGTTAAAGATGTGAATCTTTACGCGTATTCGGATGACTATAATTACTTTAGATTTTGACTTTTAGAAATCGATATTATATTATTTATTAAAAATATATGATATCGTTTTGTATTTCATAATAGTTTTATATAGTATATAATTGCATACATTCTTTATCATTTTAACAAATATAATAATAATATGTGGAATTAGGAAACTTACATCCTTAATATCTTGATCCGTTATAAATCCAAATTTCAACATGGTGGCTGCAAGAAAAATAGCTAGTTTAATCTTCTTCTTTCCAAATTTGTTAATTGCATGGCTTAAACTAAGTCCTCCTGCGCTGTGCCCAACCAGAATCACCTGCGCCATCAATATATTAATTTAATTAATTATATATATCCACAATATTAATTTCCCTTTTATTTTTCAATGATGGGTATTTTATTATTGTTTAATTTGTTATTATGAAATAAATATACTAAAAAGAATAATCGATATAAACAAGAAGTTGGTGCTTCTAAGGGGATATAATGAAACAAATATTTTTCGTGTTTAACTAGATTAAGTCCTATTTACTTAAATTAGAGGAGTATAAATTGCCGAAATTGGTTCTAATAGTCCTAAAACATAGAATCAAATATAAAATTTGTGGTTTTCCTTAAAAACGAGAGAGGTTGACTGAATCGTAATTCCAAATATACATAGTTATATTCAATAAATTTCTCGAATTTATATTTTAGTATAATTACAATAATGAACTTAATAAACGTGTTCTCTATTGAATGAATGATGTCGACAACCCACAAATCTGAAAAGCTTCTAAAAATGAACAAAATACGTTCAAAAAACACATATAGACATGCATAAAAATCTATTTTAATTTAGAGCATGATATTTATTTTTCGAACATAGTAAAATTGTATTTAATATAAGATTTGAAATATATTATCTAACAGTGTTATCTGCGTATTATCTTCACTCTCAACTTGTTACACGCATTTGTATAAAAGTGATAAACACATACTATACACTTGAAATCATATCGACGTGTAAACAACGACAAATAGAACAATACACATATAAGTATTATAACTACAATTACTATAACTTAATTATGTCCACACACACATAAACACACACAGTATACATATATATTATATATATATATATATATAGAGAGAGAGAGAGAGAGAGATTAACCTGTTGGTGATCATGTAAGGAAGAGAGAAAATCAAGAAGAGGCTTATTATAATCATGGAAGTTGAGAACGGTGTTTGGGTCCGTTGGATCTATGCCAGAGCCCTTGAGATCAAGGCACGTCACTCTATATCCAGAATTCTCCATCAAACATCTGATTTTATACCAGCACCATCCCCCTCCATTGATCCCATGAATCAGCACAAAATGTGCCTTCATCTCTCTCTCCTCTCTCTCTCTCTCTCTTAAAAAATACACACACTGATTGGTGTTTGTGTGTGCTTTTTTTGAAGGGCTCTTAGTATATGTGTTGAACAGTTATTGTCTCCATTTTCGTGCTCATAGTTGGGATAGTCTGATTTCTAATTATGCAAAAAATGAACATTTTTTATATTAATGGATTATATCGTCATCGCATGAGATAAAATTTATATTAAATACTTTATATCAAAATCTGTAAAATCATATATTATAAATATTATATTATACGGGTGGGTTGATGAAAAACACCACCCATCATATTCTAATAAATATATATTGGATCGTTTGTAATATATTTTCTTGAGGATTGTTTTAATGTAAATTGTCAATCTGTCATTTTCGTTGGCTATTTTAGCCAGCTGTTTTCATTAACCTTTACCTATATGTTACTTTGTATTTATCACTATTAAACCCATTTGGTAGGAAATTAACAAAGTTTTTGCAGCCAAATATTTAATTTCTAAGTCTAAATATAGATTAATATTGTGTGTGATAAGTTTTAAAAATCAGTGAATTGATTTTTTTAAAATCATTTAAATATATGATGAACTAAAGTGGCATTATTCCTTAAACATTTATTCTTTGAAGAGATAATATTTTTTTTCACCAACCAATGAAGAATTATTGCAGAAAATGAAGCATTTTGCAATAATAATGGGATGAATTTTTAATGAATTGATGTCGATGCACGTTTACTAAAAGATATTGATGATAAAAAGTAGATGATAAATGATTTGAGTACTCGGAAATTGAGCTTTCAATCCTTTTTTCCTTTACTTTATTCATTACGAATTGATGAAATTATAGTTTGATTAATGTTGGTTAAATTCAAAATGGACTGTTATATATATAATTATTTTTTATTAATTTATTTTTTAATTAGGCTCCAGCTTGGGTTTAAACACATTTGTACTATAATTTCCCGGGTGAGATATTAACATTGAAATTCTCAGAATTTTCAAAGTGATTCGTAGTAAAATCGTATAAGTTATAACTATATACATATAAATATAATATATATAAGTCACGAATACATGTTCATATACATATCTTATGAGATAAAATACATTTATTTACATATTGAAAGTATTGACCTCAATGATCTAGAGAAAAAGAAATTAGACCATATTAGAAGATGGGTTGTTTCACTTTTAAGCATTCAAAAATCCATTGGGGGCCTAAAGCAATTCATGATAAAGAAAGTTGCTCATGTTCACCATGTGCTTGTAGATAATCTATGTTATATCGTGTTTAATAAATTAATATTGTTATATACTATATCATATATTTTGGATGAGATAATAAATAAACGATATTTTACTATATACCCATATCAAATTTGTTGTCCCCAATATAATATAAAATTTCACATTACGCATATAAGTATGTATAATAAGTGTATATAATCGTACCAAAAAAATCGTGAAACACACACATACACACACGTGTGTGTGTGTGTTTTCCTTCATAAAAGTAGAAAAGGCTAACAAACAAGTGGATTCTTCCATGCTGCATTTGTCTAACAATATCGGCTAGTGGGCGACACTTGTTTCTCCAACTTTGAAAACCAAATTCCTAAATTTAATTTTGTCATTTTTTTAAATTGATGGGTAATATTGGGTTAGTGGAATTAGATTAAAAATAATATTGAGTATGAAATTCGAGATTCTAAAGTAAATAATTTTGGTTAATAATGTGTGAAGTGATTAAAATATAAGATTAAAAAATAAAATTCAAAATAATAATTGAACCATAATAATTCGAGTAAAAGAGATTTAAATTCAAGATTTTGTACCATGTAGGTAGTAGTTGAAATTGGGGTCCAAAATGTCCAATGTTCTATATTTTAGTCCATTGGAACCTAGTGAAATTTGTTTGAAATAAATGGCGGGTTCTTGAACAATCTTTTTATTGTACCCAAAATGCCCCTAACAATTGCCATAAAGTTATCATGTATTTTTTTTTTTTTTCCTTTTTTGTTTTTCAGTTTTTGGAACCCCTTTCAAATCAATTGTCCCTCACCATTTCTAGTCTTATCTACTTGAATGAAATTATATTCCTAATCATATTTGATACTTTACAATGGAAAAGTGCATTGTACTTGAAATGATAATGCCATAAGGATTTTTCCCTCAGAATCAAATATATATATACATATACAAATCATTAAAAAAATTGGCTAAAAAATGTAACCAAAATGACCAATTTAGTACAGTTTAGGGCGCATTTTGTATTTAAGCCTTAATAAATATATCAAATAATGACTAATGATATGTAAATTAAAAATAATAATATATCAAATATAGGCGAGTCCGAGTTAGAATTCGAATCAACTAAGTATATGATTTAATTAATGTAACCAAAAAATAGGATTTAGTAAATTACCTAATTATCCCTCTTGGTGCCAAAGTGCCAACTGGCAAGCACTCTAATGTGAATAAAGAAAATTGAAATTTAAAAATAAAATAAAATATTATATTTTGAACCTAAAAAGGCGGGAAAATGGCCCCAAAATAGGGATCCATTATATTTCTCTCTCTCTCTCTCTTCAAGTTTCGAGAGTCATTGTCATTTGTGCATTCTCTCACTTATTTCACTTCTCTCATCCTTTTCCTCTTGTTTTTCTTTAATCTCTCTCTCTCTCTCTACATTACTGTTCTTGCCTGCAATTTCAGTTCATTTTCGTCAGGTATGTTCAGAAACCACTCGGCTTTAATACAGCTTTAAAGTATATTTTATTGATTAATTTATGTAATTGTGCTATAATCTGTTCTTTAATTATTTAATTAAACTGTGTTTCACAGTTTTTCACAATTTTGCTATGATTTGATTAGATCGAGCACGATCTGTTGTAGTTTTGCTCCTCTCGTTTCAGTTTTATTTTTCTCTTAATTTTTATTTTTCAGTTTGCTTCTTTGATCTGTAGAGTGTGCTGGCTGAGTTATTGATTAGAAATATTGATCAAGAAGCAGATAATTAGCGGATATTTGAAGTGTTGTACAGTAGTAAAGTGAATTTAATTACCTTTTGGATTTAAATTATGAAAGGAATTATTGGTATTTCAAATTTACGGCGGTTTTAAGTTCGAAAGTGGATCCAGGTTAAGAGTGAGGAGAATGAACAAATCTGATACTCTTAGCTGAAATGACCGACATATATATAGCAATGAAATGTAAGTTCAAAATTTACATAAGATTGACACATACGAGAATTTCAGTCTTGTAATGATTTTGTTCTTTAGCGAAAATTAGAACTTATATTCTCAGAATTTAAAAGAATTTATACACGGTTGTGTGTGCATATGAACAATAAAATACGCGATAAAATAAGATCTGAACTGGAAAAATCGAACATGTATTTTACAAGCTGCCAAACCAATTTCATTTTTATCTTTGGGAAAAGTGAAGCCATACTTTATTGTATCCAGATTAATTGTTTTTAAAAGTTTGGAATTATTATTTGGCGTGAGCGTGACGATTTATGCAAGTTCATAAATGGACAATATTCTTGGAACTGCTGCTCTTAACTTGCTAACTGATGGTACTTCCATAGCCAAACAATCATATAAAATTTCTTATACCTGTTACTTCAATTTAAGCAGGCAAAAGATGGAGAACGAGGTGAAGAAGTCTGATTCACCAAGGTGGAATGATAAAGTTTGTTTGGAGAGTTCCGAGTGGCTTGCAGAAAATGTCAAGGGTAAGAATCTGTATGATGCTTTCAATATAATTCTGCATGCTATCTGATATGGTGATTAATATGGTGGTCCGTATAGGCTGAACGAGGCATGAGTGACCAAGGGTTTGAAAGAGGATACGAACCATGGTTGATACAACCTATGGGTTTTAATAAGATTAGGGCTGACGTGGAATAAATTGTATGACAAGTCCCTACCACTCTCATAATTGCATTACACTACAAAACCCATGTGTTTTTGTGTACGGGTCAAGTACCAAAAAGGACCCGACATGATCCTCATCGTACAAAGAGGACACGTGTACGGTACTCTCTCAGAATGTCGCTGTCAGTCCGTACAGTGAAATTGTCCTATAAATACCCGCACTGTTCATTGGGAACAGGGACCGCTGACGTGAGAATTATCAGTACTTACCTGCTCTACTACCGAGCTATCACAATTACGACCTTAACTTTCTTACTTGAACTACGTTAGACTTGATCCTTATATAGGTACGTAGGCAGCTTGGTTCATACCCAAGTGCAGTCTATAATCTATCTACGGACTAGGTCGTGCACCCGTGGCTCGGCTTGGTTTGGTTCGTTTATTTCGACCTAAATCACTATCTTTATACTTCTGAATATCTCATTTTGATGTGTGATTATCGTGCCAAATGTGTTGTTTTGCTGATGAAGAGCAGTCAATAAGAACATTTTTACCATTTTTCCTTTTCCAAGAAACAGAAAGGGAAACCAATAATGTAATTTACATGTTGCAGGAGTAGATCAGAGTGTCGAAGAAATGCTACAGTTGATTGAAAACGAAGGAGATTTTTCAGTGGAGAAAGTTGATAATAATCACTCTAAGCAGTCTGGGTTAATTGCTCGTATAAAGGAAATCTCCCACAGGCACCATTTGCTTGCCGATCACTACAATAAGCTAGCAGGTGAAGAGAGAGCAATTTTAAGCCCTCAACTACACCCTCCTTTGCTAACTCCAGAAAAAAAACTCGAAATGCACAATGCTGAAGGTTCTGAATTCTCTCTAAGTTCTGGTGGTGGGATTTCAGATACAACTCCAAGAGAAATCTCTGAATTTTCATCAGTGTCATCAGATTCTGATTCAGAATCTTTTAACTCATCTCCAAATTATCGAACGTGTTCTGGGAAAACGCTGAAACGTGTTATAAATATGGAAAGTGAGCTTTCAGAGCAAGAACACACATATGGCACCATCAAAGTTGTTGAGTATGAAATGCTGCTGAGACGAATCTCAGACTATGAAAACGAATTAAAGGTTTCTAACCAAAAATTTCAGTCTGCAGAAGAGGAGGTTACTAGATTGAAGAGTGAATTAGAAAATAAAGAAGCAGCCATGGTCAAAATGGGAAGTCTAGAAGCTGAGCTTTTGGTAGCGAAGAATCAGATTAAGTTGCATGAGGATGAATCTGATAAAGAGAATAAAAGATCTTTGATGCTACAAAGGCAAATAATCGAATTAGAATCTGATCTTGAGTCAAAGAACGAGCAAATTCAGGACTTAGAGGAGAGCGTAACAAAATATAAAACAGAGTTATCGAATCGTGATCATGAGATAAGGAGACTGAATGGTGAATTCCAAGATGCTTCAGGAAATTTTGCTTTGGAGAAATGGCAGTTAGAATCCCGTGTATCTGAGTTGACCGAACGTTTGACTTCCAATGACACAATAACCAAAGAACTCAAGATGGAATGTGAAATGTTAACTAACAAGGTAAAGATATTCGAAGCTGGGAAAGCTGAGATGGAAAAAAGTCAAGAAGAGATTAAAATCATTTGGCAAGATGAAATTGAACGTCTTAAAGCCGAGATATGGAAGAAAAATTCACTAGTTGACATCTTGAATGAAAATCTAGACAGGTTGAAACTGAAATATGACATGCTAATGGCTGAGAAAGATGGGATTAATGCAAAGCTACAGAAAGTGGGTGCTGAGTTGAGCAATCGTGATGATCAAATTCAACATTTGGAGAAAAGTTTATATGAATTACATTCTGAAAAGGATAGTGCAAATAAGCTAACAGCTGAGTTAAGGTCGAGGATTGATGAGCTGGAAAAAGAAGTGAGGGTTCAGAGTGGTGTGATTTCTGATAGAGCAGAGGAGAAAAGGGAGGCTATAAGACAGCTTTGTTTTTCACTTGACCACTTTAAAAGTGCGTATGAAGAACTGCGTGAAGTGAGTGTTATGCGTAAAAGACCAACAGCTGCAGTCTCGTAAACTTGGTATGTCCATATATATATATATATGTTTCTAGTGTTGCTATTTATTTATTGTTTTGGAGTTTTTAAGTATGTATGTTGTGCAGCATTTTGGGTCTCGATGCTGCTGTGGGTTCGGTCGGGTTTATTTTCATACATTACATGTTTTGGGTATATTTATGCTTTGAGAATTATTGTAGACTTTAAATTACTTGTGTGAAATATTTTATGCAGTACTGTTTTTGTTCTTAAGCTTATTTATACTTTTCTACTGAGGATTCTGTGCATACTTCATTAATTATTAAGTTGATTTTATGATATCATTTCAACTCAATTGTTTGTTTGATTTTAAATTAACTTATGTCTATAGATCGTTTCAAGAAAAAAAATTATTTTTAATAGAAGGGAATAAATGTAATATCAAGAGTAAGATTATGATTCCCGTAATTAACCAATGATTATATAAGAGGCCATACATCTTAACCATGATTATGTAAGCCATATGTTCAAACAAATTGCAAAATGTGTCGGTCAAAGAAAAACCAATTTTTATAAATAATTGTTTGGAAGTGAAAATCACACCACAATTTTCACTTATTAATATTTAGTTTCTATTTCCAGCCTAATTGCTCCCAATCAAAATAATCAAATTTTAAGATAATTGATTATAAGATGGATTGAACAATGAATTGAGTCAGATTTTTGAAATTAATCCGAAAAATAAGTTAAACTAAACAAGCCCTTAGAATATAATTATCATAAATTTTTTCCTTGAATATTTACAGTCTATATTCCTTTCACAAATATACACTAAAGGGTTCTAATAATGGGAAGAAATACTTTATATTTTCCAGAAAATGGAGCCAAAAAAAAAAAAGATCCCCAAGTAAAAACCACATTACCAGTTTTATATCAAACCTCACTGGTAAATGTTTCTGCTTCTTTGATTTGAGACGATATTGATCCTCTGATCCCGCAACATGTTCATATTAGGAGCTAATAGTCGAGTGTATCGATCAAAATAAAGGAGCTGTTTCATAAGAAGCGCAAACTCTCGTGGAAATCTCAGACCATATGATTCACTAACTCGAACCTATTTAAACATAACCGAAATCAGGGATCATTAATCAGAGCAGGCAAGACATAGACTTATCCAGATATAATTCAAATTTCAGTGGAAATATGTGATAACCCTATAACTATAAGTGAAGTATCTATACGAAAGGATTTAAAACCAGAATAATATAGATGCTTGTGAAAAATTGTTATTTTTATGAAGAATTATGCAAGTTTATTCTTATGAAAAGTTACAATATTGGTCTCAGATGATAGAGAGTGCTGCAAGTTTGTAGAATTGTAATCCTATAAGATTGTTTTTCCTTCGATATAGTCACATCAATTAAAAAGGATAAAACAAACATGTCCTAGGGCCTAATTTGCAAGTTTCTAAACTAAGGGGCTAATATTGCAATATGACCTATCCTATGGACTAATACTGCAATTTCCATTTAAATATCTACAACTGGAAATCAAATAGAAATGATGGAGAACATCTTACCAAATCAAGAAATAGCGCATTCATTTGTCTCTCATCAACAACAACATTGGCAGAAACTGCAGTTGCATTTGTACTCGGTTCCCTGGCTGCAGCTACAATAATTTCGGTATCCAAATCCTGCCCCGATACACATCAGATACTATGAGTTGAAAATTAAAATATGTGAATAAGATCAAATTAAATCACAATATATTCAGTGTAAAACAAGTAGAAATTTGAGATTTTTATCAGTAAGCAACATAAAATCTTGCCTGTATGGAGGAAAATATCTTTTTTAGATCTTGTGCAAAAGCCTTAGAATCCACGTTTGTGCTCGTAGCCCCCATATCGATCAAGGAAGAAGCCATTGACTCATATTCTTCAGTTGCCAGTGATGCCAGAAATATTTCCATGGCAGACCATGTTTTTGGAGAAATGCGCCCAACAATTCCTGTTTAAAAAATTATAAGGTAACTTATATAGACACCCATGCATGAGACCCTAAGTACAAAAAAACACAATGTTTGAGAAATCTCATATCAATATAAAAACATGTTACAATTTTCACAAATGGTAAACGCAAATTACAATTTCTGTGTTATCAGGATCTCACAGCGGCTGTCTTGGTAATTTAGAAAACATCAGGGTGCTCAGGGTAATTACACAAGGGTGTGCATGTAATTATATCTTCAAATTATATTTTACCTCCAGTCATTTTTTAGACAAAATCAGCGAAACAGCCTAAATTACACGAAGAAAAGTACAGTTACATACCAAAATCAAGAAATCCAATACGGCCATCACGAAGTAACCAAAGATTGCCTGCATGTACATCTGCATGGAAGGATTCGCATGCAAGTAAGCTACCAAACCTGCAGAGTGTACATATGATTCAATGATTAACCCAGAAGACTGAATATTTTTCACAATTAGATTCAAGTTGTGACTTTTGAGTCCCACCAGACATTTAAGGCAGTTATAAGAGTAGTCTCAGGATTAGGAACAAGTGAATTTATCGAGTTCAAGTCTGTAAGAGGGACTCCGTAAAGCCTCTCCATTGTAAGAATCCGTCTAGTACTGTACTGATGATATATTTTTGGGGCTGTAGCCTGCCTCGTGAGTCCCATAGCATCCAAGTATCTCCTAAAAGACTCAACATTTGTAGCCTCCTTCTTAAAGTCAACTTCTTCAAGCATTGACTCCCTTATGTCTTTAACAATTGCAACCTAACATTGGAAGCTCTATGTTAGAGGAAATCTTCAGATAAATTTCTACAATAAAACTAAAACAAAAGAACTTATAGGCAATTACATGCATATCCCTCTACTTATTTGGTAATTACCATGAGCCTCCATAGTTTTATTAATTACCAAGACACTAGATATCACATCCTGACAACTAGAAAATTAGGTGTTCAAATTGTATTTTGCATTTACTGACATGGGTGAAATTGTAATATGCTTTAACTAACATCGGAAGCTATGGTAATTTCTCAAACCTTGGGGGCTTTTTTCATAAATAGTCAGTCAAACCCAAAAGCTTATTTAGACAAAAAAAACACAAAGAAAAGTGTGTTATATCACATATTTAAATAGATGGTAAACTATTAAGGAGTTTATGACCTCACAAGAAATATTGATATAAAATTCTTTTAAAAAAAAGCTTAAATAGTAAAATGCATCCATGCGTCAAAAAACATGGCACTCTGACGTGCACCCATGGATTTTTTTTTAACGGGGATATAACCATGTAGAGTAACCGTCAGAATGTACCAGAGATGCACGGCTTAGGTCAGGACTCAAAAATTCCAAGAGGCGTGCCACAATGTACACAAAGTTCAAATCTGCCACCAAGACATCTTCTATTCCTGGTTTTAGCACTTTTATAACTACATCCTCTTGGGTGCCTCTTATCCTAGCAGCATGAACCTGAAAATAGATTTATGCAGTTCAAGACATTTTTTATATTGAGTCATTGACTTAACAGTTTAAGATACACTGACCAAATAAATGTGGTCAAAGAATAGAAATACTTTTTTTGCTCAATACAATGATATACAAACCTGTGCTATGGAAGCAGAAGCTAATGGTGTAGGATCCACATACTCAAACACAGTATCAATGGGCTTGCCTAACTCCTCACGCAAGATTGCTTGAATCTCTTGGAAGGGAACTGAAGGCGCTCTGTCAAAACAGTATTGGAACTCCTGGACATACTCTGGGGGAAATAGTGTCGGTGCAGATGCTATGAGCTGCATATTCAAAATTAAAGGACGAACCATGATCATGTTTTAATATATGAGGACTGAATGCAAGTTCTGAGAATCAACCAAAAAATTGAATAATTTTGATCAGCTGTCAAAGAATAATAGGTCACTACAGTTTCATAGCTTATCATATACAAGACAAATAGTTGTTTAGTACTGTTTTTGGGCAATCAATGTTTTTACCATATTCTCCGGAAAACCAAAAAGAGAAAGAGAAGGATAGATTGATACACAATGAATATATATAGTTATACACACACATGCACATATGTATATATATATGCAGAGAGAGAGAGAGAGAGAGAGAGAGAGAGACAGAGACAAAGAGAGAAAGAGAGTAAAAACATAAAGCAGACATTGCTCTATACGTACCTGACCTAATTTAATATAAGTTGCTCCCATGCGTTCAAATAGTTTCCTCAAATAAACCGGTGATAACAATCCAAGCTGCAACTCAGTTGCCAATCCGCCGGATGAATTTGCTGTCTAAAGAGGTTACAAAGCATTACAATAATTACATAACATGATCATATTAAACAACATCAGAGCATAATAATTAGAGCTAGTAGTCATACAAGATTGGGGTAAATCATAAAAGATACATGGACTTATGAGAAAGAATCAAATAAGACAGGCTTTTACTAATTGTCAAAAAATCTCCCAAGACTCATTCCTAATGCAGAATAGTCCTCAAATAACCAAGTAAATAACTGAAGCCAATGAATAAGAAATTTGTAGCATCAAAAAACAACAATAAATAATTTTAGCAATCAAAAGAAATACTGATAGAACTACCTTAGAAGCATCGGCCAGCCACTCGCTACCTACACCGATAACTGCTTGGATACCTTGAGCTAGCCTAAGAGCTCCACGAGGTCCAGTATTTATGGATGTCTGGAAAATATCCTCTACAAGTTTGGGAAAGTTCTCAATACTATCTGCAGCAATCGTGTAAGTTGTCATTATTTACCCATTGCAATAATGCAAAATTATTTTGCATTACATAAATGCAAGATTCCTCCTCCAAGCTCCACACCTCCATAATACACACACGAGAACAAGTGCTTATATAATTTTACTATGTGATAGATGTTGCCCAAAAAGATGGTGAATCTCTTTTTTATCTGTTTTGTACTTTGTGATATATAAACAGCTGTAGCCTATAATTGCAAAAATAATGACTTCACCCTCAGAGTTCGCAACATAACAAGAACCGAGGACAAGAATTAGAATTCAGAGCCATGGATCCATAACGTCATTTCATTCAAAATAATTGAATATTTGGAATTCAGATATCAAATACGCTTCCATACTAACAAGTGAACGAATTCAAACTTCGCAAACATCTCCTAGTTCCTTAACTACTCACGACTTCAGACATCCAAGTGAAAAACAAAACTAACATATAACGAATTCAGATTTCACGAGAAATATACTCGACTTAGTTACATAATACCATTACATCAAAACTACGATATCTGAGTCATAATGTTTACGTCACAAGCATGAATCAGGCATAAATACCTTGAAGACGAGTAGTAAAGATGTCTTGCGACTGCGAATATCGAGCAAATAGCGCGAATTTATTAGCGCCATATCTGAGCTTTCTTGTTGATCCAATCGTAGATACAGGCAGCTATATTTCACAAACAATCAATTCGAATACATGAAAAATTAATTACACACACACACAAACACGATTAAAATTGAACCTGAGCGTGCGGAATCAAAGGTAAACGTCCAGAAGCTACGCCTCTGAACACTGAAATTCCAGCCATTTCCGATCAATTTCTTCTTCTTGATGACGATGAATTTTAGCTCTCCAATTCAACAAACTATTCAGCTAAAATGAGTACATATTATACTTGTGAACTACAAAACTAGCAAGGTTAAAACGACGTCGTAAAATACTTCTAATTTCCACGGATTTCAAAAAAAATCTAATTCAAAAATAGTGAAATGGAACGGGCCACGTGTCACGCCAACGGACGGGTACTCATGTTGGGCCTATCGTTTATCGCCTCCCTGTCATTTTCAGCCCAATAAGGATTTTGAACATTAAGTAGAAATAGGCCCAATAGTGAGTTTGTCTTAATCGAATTCGAACGAGTTTTAATTAAACGGATGAAATCGAGTTTGAAGTAGCTTGATTTTTCTTTAAATTTATTGTTTTTCGACCAAAATTGCCATGTTAGAGTGGAGGTTTAAGATTAACAAATATAAAAAATATTGGAGGTTAGTTTATTATAATAAATCGAGTTTAAACGAGATTTCAACAATCAGTTTGAATTAAATTTAAGTAGTTAGGTTTGTCTTTTCGACCCTAATAATAAAGAAAAGTTTAGTCAATAAAGAAAGGGAACAAAAAGGAAATAAAAATATAATGTGATAACAAATAATTTAAATCGGACCATTATAGATATTTCTCTTTTTTTTTTTATGACAAGGGAACCCACAGCCGCTACCTAGAGAAGGCAAATAGACATTCCCTCATCAGGATTCGAACCCGTGACCAATGCCACAACATTCAATGTCTTACCATCTCTACCGGGGGTTGCCCCCTATCGATATTTCTCTTACATACATGTAGTATCTATTATAAGTGAATGATCCTGGTTATAATTTATGCCTAAGATTACAAACTTTCTAATTCCATGATTCTTCTTTTAAAAAAAAATTAAAATGCAAGTTTTTTATAATTTTTATTTTAATTTAAGTAGTCATCCAAAAATAGAAAAAGAAAAATGTAGACAATAAAAAAGCACCCTAATTAATTAATCTCACTGATATATTTCTGTAAATTGTTCACTAGCAGATCTTCGCCTTCAATTTATCCTTCACCCACTTCAAAATCCCATCTTTTTCTTAATATAATTTATACAGACAACAGTGGGAAGGGAGATGCTATTTAGCAGAGGATCTCAATGCAACTTGTGCAACATAAATGGAAGGAAAATTACAACACTTGTTGGGTTTTTGTTGCTATTAATTTCTGTGTGCGGTAATGGAGTTAGAGCATCGATCCATGAGTACAAGAACGAGGGTTTTATTCCTCGTTTTAATTCCTTCTTTTTTCATGGCGGCAGTGAAGGGTTATATGCTTCAAAGATTGTTGACCCGCCTAAGGCTACACAGAATGATGATAACAATAAACCCCTTAATGGAAAATCGTTTATCAGGTATTAATTTTTATTTTGAAAAATTGGGTAATTTTTCAGTTTTCTTGTGTGAATTTCTTTACTTCTTGATATTATAGTTGTGGTGATTTAAGGGTTTGTGTTTTTCTGGTTTATAACTGTGATACTTAATTTGAGATGTGATTTTATAACATTTATTAGCTTCTTGGTATTCATTGTTGTGTAAAAAATGTTCAGCCTGTTTTGTTTTGCCATTGTTGATTTATGAAGGTTCTTAAAAGCTTTTGGCAGATTGTGAAGTTAGTATATTTTGATTTTTGTCAACTCTGAAGGAGTTTAATAAAAATGCTAAGTGGAATAGGTTTACTGCAAATGCAGGATCTTTGAGATATTGGCGTTTGTTGGTAAACTGTAATTGAGGCTTGCTAATAGGCTGACTGATACTTGACTTAACTACTCGACTAGATAGCATATGTAATAAAGATTAGGAATTATAAAACATGTAATGCACATTGATTTTGGAATTTGGCCTCAGTTTTGGCGCTAAAGCTTAGAAACAAAGCTGCTGACGTGTTTGCCTCGCTTTTTGATTCATTGATTGAAATTTTGATAATCTCCTTAACCTTTTCGATACGTCATTTATGACGTAATTTTTTGCATTTGTGATTACTTTAACCCTGTGAGAAAGGTATCCCTCCACTTTTCTCTCAGTGTTTGAACTTTTTTTCTAAAGCCTGGAGATATCGAGTTAAACATGGTGTATATAACTTGCTATTGGTTTTCAGAAATTTCTGATTAGAGTATCTATAGTTACAGAGGATTGGGATAGATATAACGAAATGGAAAATTAACATCACATGGAAGTTTCATTACTATTCAGGTTTGCGCTTATTGTGATTTTTTAACAAACTATCTTTCTTGGTATTGAATTGTGTTTAACGTTAATATATGTTAGCTGTAGCTACTTTTTTATTGTTATCCATCAAAACTATCTGTTGTACAACTTGATAGGTGCCACTCTGTTTATGATTTCCGTGCATCGTGAGAAATTAAATACCATACTTATGCATTTTCATTTTGGAAAGTAGTTCCCATTATTTATGTTAAATATTTCGCCCCACAAAAGGTCTGAAATCCTGATTTATTATTCAAATATTGCAAGACTCGAAAATGTAACTATTGCTCTATGCCATATTGCTTTCAGATTTGAATCTCTCACACTTAGGAGACCAAAGGAAATAGCCAACAAGCAGAATGAGATGCAGCAAAGTACTGGAGTTGTAGAGGCCATAATCGTTGAGGTCAAAGATAGAGATAAAATCGGTGGAGCTTATTCAAACACCAATGCAATATGCTGCAACCCGACTCTTGCTAAGGACGGATTATGCAAGGTCGGTGAGGTAATTATCCGCCAAGACCCTGATAACCCGGAATGGCCCAAAAAGTTACAAATCTCGTTCGAGGGCAAAAACGAAGAGGCTAATATGGTAATTCAAACCGTCGAAATAAATAAAACCGGGATGTACTATTTATACTTTGTATTTTGCGATCCAGAGTTAAAGGGCACTGTAATAAATGGAAGAACAGTATGGAGAAATCCCGAAGGCTATTTACCGGGAAAAATGACGCCATTGATGACATTTTACGGTTTTATGTCACTCGCATACCTTGTTCTTGGGCTCTTATGGTTTTTGAGATTTGTACAACACTGGAAAGATATAATACAATTGCATTATCAAATCACGGCTGTGATTGGTCTCGGGATGTGTGAAATGGCTTTGTGGTATTTCGAATACTCGAATTTTAACGCCACGGGCACAAGGCCAATCGGGATTACGCTTTGGGCAGTTACTTCGAGTGCTATAAAGAAAACCGTCTCGAGACTTTTACTTCTTGTGGTTTCGATGGGATATGGTGTTATGAGGCCAACACTTGGAGGTATAACTGCGAAAGTGATTCTTATAGGCGTGGTGTATTTCATGGCTTCTGAAGCGCTCGAGCTTGTTGAGCATTTGGGAAATATTAACGACTTTGAAGGAAAAGCAAGGCTGTTTTTGGTGCTTCCGGTTGCGCTTTTGGATGCGTGTTTTATTTTGTGGATTTTTTCGTCGTTATCCAAAACTTTGGAGAAACTTCAGGTGATTTTGATATTATTTTTTCGTTTTTCGTACAGTGGTGTATCTTTTTGTTGCCTCAGATAATAGTCTGATTTGGAAATTTGCTCTTTTTATTTTTGTTGATTGAAGGAAGTCACATGTATCATGGGGTAGATAATGATCGTAATTTTTTGAGAGATCGAATCTTAACTTGAAAATTTGAAATTAAATTTGAAATTAACTTGTGGGTTCTGTATGGAAACATTCGCAACGTTGAGTAGCGTGCGTTTTTTGTTCAAATAATTATTTTACGTGGTCTTACAGAATGTTGAAAAATTATAAAATTCTGTTGTAGCTTGATTTGTGTGGAAGTTTCTCATTTGTTCTGGAGATTAAATAATTCTCTTGAAATAACCATGTTCTCCGCAGAAATACTCGATAAATTATGTGCATTTTACTCTGCAATCCCGTGCAATAATATCTCGGACCTATCATTTTCCTTGAAATTAATTGCACATAAAATATTTTTATTTTTTCGTCGCACTTAGATGCTTGCTTGCTTTTATACTATAAAGCTTGATTTGCATTCCTTAATAACATAGCAAGGATAATATTTATGGAATATTAACATATTTAGAAAATAAAACATAACTTGCTTTTGTACCCAAAAATGATTACTATATGTAAAATTCTTAAGAAACTCATTTACTCTCTGTTTGGCTTTAGATTCGAAGAAGCATGGCCAAACTCGAGCTCTACCGAAAGTTTACCAATGCTCTAGCTGTATCAGTTCTGCTTTCAGTCGCTTGGATAGGCTATGAGGTAGTATCTTTCTTCTTTCTCTTTTACTAGGATTAAATTACATAGATACCCCTGTCTGAGACCCTAATTACGAAAAACACCCCTCCCTGGAATCATATTAAAATTTTACCCTCTGTTATTCGAGTTGTTATGATCTGACAAGGGTATCTTGGTAATTTGCAAATTCTTAAAGGGCTCGTGGTAAATACCCGATAAGCAAGGGATGTTTATGTAATTATCCCTTTTCAATATCTCCACAATCCATCTTAATCACATGAAAACAACTTTGTCTTAATCTATATTATAGCTACATGAACTTGTAATGACTTCATATTGGTGGTTCAGTTGTATTTCAATGCTAGTGATCCCCTTAGCGAACTGTGGCGAAGGGCCTGGATCATCCCAGCTTTCTGGACTTTGCTAGCTTTCTTGCTATTGGTGGTTATATGCATTTTGTTGGCTCCTTCGCATAACCCAACTAGGTAAGTTCTATTCAATTCTTGTTTTCCTTTCTAGTCATATTGTTATTGTGATTATTTGATTTTCTCTTGCTTTCATATTAATAACCATATTATTGTATATTGGTATAATTGTGAATTTGATATTGAATGAATGAATGCAACATTGAACAATTTAGTTAGTCTACTTGAAAATTATGTACCATCTGTTTTTTCGAGTTGTAAGGACTTGACAAACAGGGGTCCCTTGATAATTTGGAAACCTTAGGGGCCTCATTACTCATGGAAAACCAAAGGTTTTTAGATGGAGTGGCAGAGTACACAATATAAAAGTATCTTGACTAGGCTTGTCAATAGGCAGGGATTGTCCAGTCCAATAGAAAGCTTACCCAACCCGTAGAATCTGTAACCGACCCGGACGGACCCGAACCCAATGACACTAGGTAATTCAAACCGGGTCGGGTTTGGGTCCAATTTTTACCCACATGTGTTTTACCTGAAAAAGACCCGGATTTTACCCTTTATGAAAATACATGCAAGTCTATATCCGAAGTTTACCAGTGGGCATTTGCCCGACATGGACCCGACCTGTCGGGTCTAACTTTTTTTGGACCCTTCGGGTATGTGATCGGGTCCGAGAAAAATATTATTTTATGGGTATTTCGTGGGTACGATTCGGGTCTGGGTATTCTTCGCCCATTGACAGCCCTACTCTTGACAATGTGAACTACCACCTAGGCTATGTCCTATGTGAATAACTTTAGTGCTCGTAAAATTTGGCGTAATTTTTCGTAATTGATTTTAATTGTTAGGTACGCATACGAGACTGGTGAGGACGAAGAAGAGGGTATATCTCTAACGAGCACAGGCGTAATAGTGGGTGGAGATTTGGCATCTAAAGATCGAAAGGCATCAGATCATGTCTTTGGACTAGCAGCAGAAGATCTCGAGGAGGATAAACGAGAGTGATTGATATCTCTTAGTTTGAGATACAGCTTAATGTGCATATACATAAGTTTTTATAAGGTCTTCTTCTACCTTCTTTTCTCTGTAAAAACTAATCGGAGTTATTATACAATCTAATAAACTAGAATGTGAATCGACTGTGTTGACAATGACGATGGTTTCATTATCGTGTCATGAACGTTTTTGGAATCGTGTTGGATGATTAGATTTTATAAATAGTTATTTTTCGTTTTGTTAAAAATTATATCAAGAATTTGTACTTAATTTTTATGTGATTTTCAAGAGATGAAACTTTGAGTCTTAAATGTAATAATTACTAGGGAAAATTCTCATAACTAGAACTTTCAACAAATGAAAAATTAACTCGAGATTTTGTGTTAACAAAGTTCTCATTGATTATTACATAGAAATTTAGTGAGATAATAATAATAATGCGATTTTAATGGGCAAAAATGCTAATTTGAATGATCTACGTCTCCGATTTAGTGTGGAAGAGTCTTAAATTGGACTCCAAGCACACAATTTTCATATATATGATAAGAGGGTTTTGTAATCTTTTAGATTTATACCTAATTTCTTTTATGTAATTATGCCTAAATTAAGCATATCATTATGCTAAAAAAAATCAACAATTTGGAGAATATCTATTTCTACATTTAAATGTAATAATTGGAATTAAATCAAGATGTGTTTAAATATGAAAAGTGAAAAAAAAAAAAAATCATTTTTTCCCAAAATCTTCCAAGAAACTTTCAAGTTTCAATCATTCCACTGCTGCAGGAATTGACATCTTAATTTGTTCACATCTGAGAATTTGAGAGGCTTTATCATGAACATTTCAGCTCCTTCTTCTAAACACCTAAATTTTTACAAATTATTTTACCACTATTATTAATCATATTATACCCAAAGTAAATAAACTTCGCATAAATTATTCAAAATATTCAAAATATAGGTAGATAATTACTCGTTAATTCGTGTAGGTACATTCTCGGACGACATTATTACAACCGGCACATCCTTCATATGAGATGATTCCTGCATTCATAAGATTTCCAAAACCCGAGTTATTTTTTAACAATAGAAAGAATTATACGACATTTAAATTTATTTTACCTTAATTTTCAAAACCCGGGTTATTTTCAAATAGTAATACCAATAGAAAGTATTATGCTATGCTTAAATTTAATTTACCTTAATTTTCTTAAGTAGATCGTATCCAGTCATTCCGGGCATGCAATAATCTGTGATGATCATATTCACCTTTGATTTTGAAGCCTGCTCGATTATATTAATTTGAAATAAGTTATTTTGCGTGAGATTGAGAAATAATATTTTCTTAAAAATTAAAAAAACGTAAATATGCTAAAAGAATTACAATGATTTGGCTTATTTTTGCTCAAAAAAGTACAATGTTCACATATTATTTATTTCCATATGAAAGACAATAAATAGTATTTTCCGCTATAATATTAAAGTATCTTATTCTAAAATTAATTAAAGTAAGGGCAAAAAAGCGCACTTGGAAATTATTACATTTAAATGTAAAGACATAAAAATCGTGACAAAATTAATTTAGGATTTCGCAATAAAATTAAACTTACATTGTAATTTCCAGAGCTCTGGCTTTTATCTTTCAAGCCCAAATACTCCAAAGCTCTCTCTGCATTCTCTGCAGTTGTTACTGCAAAATAATAATCCAATTAAATAAATTCATTAAAATAAATTATAATTTCTTCTTATTTCTTCCTTTTTTAAGAAAAGGGATAAAGATTTACCTCTGCAAGATGAGCTTTTGAGCAATTTTTCAACAATTTTACGATCAACTAAATTATCATCAACTGCCAAAACATGGGGTTTTTCCATAGCTGCATCCATTAATATCTATATATAAATATATATATATATATATATTCTTGATTATATAAAAAAAAACACTAAAATTTAAAGAATAATATTAGAAAATCAAAAAATGGATGGGTTTTTGAAAATATGAGATGGGATGGTGGTATTTATAGTTATTACAGAATAAAAATATTTAATAATTTATGGGAATTTCAATAAAGAAATTAAAAGCTGCAATATGTATATCAGCATATATTTCGTGATCTTCTTTGAGTTTCTGTGGATTTTATGAAGTATTGTACCACATAGAGAATATTATTTCTATCTCTATTTTTTTTCTTTATTGAGAAAGAATCAATATTATCAGTATCCCCACACTACTCCATGAGATCCTATTTATTACCATTATTTATTATCCACCTCTTTATTGATATCCCATTTTTCTTCCTTTTTATGACAATTTTTTTTAAAATTATTAATTTTCTTTTTCTTAAATGGGAAATTTAATTTGGTGGGTTTAAATAATGGGGATTTGATCATTTATGGTTAAGGCTATATTAATTATTATAAAAAAAAAAAAAAAATCATAAACGATATATTAAAGATTGTGGTTTTGCATGTAATAAAGCCATGTATTTTAGTATTAGATTTATCTTCAATTATGTATTGATATTAATATTTTTTGATATATTCACGTGAGATTACATATGAATACAAATAATCGAGTACTTAATTGGTTGTGTTTTTTTAAAATATCAGATTAATATTATAAATAAAAGTGTACTCGAATTTGAAGTAATTAATTGGTTTTATATCCATGTGAAGTGGACTGCAAGATCTTGTAAATTCTGATCATTAAATTCTCTCATTTAATATGATGGGAGTCTCGTAAATTCAACTTAATTACTTGTGCTCCATATAAATTCATTCAGAAGAATTTAATATTGTGAATGCATCAATGTATGTATTAAAGTCTATTAAAGATCCAATTTAATATTCAAATTTTATATTTTTGTGAAGAAGGTATTTTTATTGCTATAGCACTTATTAGTAATTTCAAATTTTCTTTTGAAATATCAAATAATCCAACTTTTATAGATAATATAGCATCTTTTAGTTTAAAATATACATTTAATTTTTGGTTGATTATAGGATCTTTGTTTTGTGGTTAATCAAGATATTGCAATTTTTTGTGGTTTCTTTTTTAATTGAATGAAATCTAAATATTTTTCGGTGGTATAATATAAAAATCACGAAGTACAACAAAGTGGCTGTAGTTTAGTGGTGAGAATTCCACGTTGTGGCCGTGGAGACCTGGGCTCGAATCCCAGCAGCCACAATTATATTTAAATTTTGTTAATTTTAACAAAATTTATGTTTATTTTCAGATATATATATATATATATATTATAATATTGAAAAAAAAAAAAAACACTAAAAAAAGATGAGAGTGCACAAATGGGCTCGAAATTGATCATGTTAAAATGGGCTCGAAATAATTTTGAATTAAGTTGAATTCACTAGAATTCTATCTGAAAAATACTTATACTGACAAAGCCCAAATGAATCCAATAAATACCAGCATAGAGTTGGGCTTTGGCATGGTAGTGAGTTTTGTTGTTTAGATTTTGTTATTTTTAATTATAAATAAAGTAAATATAGTAAGATAGAGTTCAAAATTTGAAGTGTTTTTTTTTCTTTTTCTTTTTCAAATCGGATTTTAAATGAAATAATCGGGACCTAAAATACAGAATCAAGACCAATTATGGATGGAAATTTAATTAGACCTAAAAGGACCCAATCTATTGAAACTCGGTTCAAAATATTCATATCCCGCACCCAATTGTTAAAAATTAAAAGTAGGTTGAACCCATAATTTCAAAATCAGATCCCTAAGTTTAAGCTTATAAATGTATATTGTTTAATTCAAAAATTTAATATTTTTTCTTAGTGATGTGCAATGTGTATAATGAAAATGACTGGAGATTTATAAAAACAAGTATTTTGAAACTTTTACTAGTGTCCATCCCCCAATATTCATAATGGGTTTCGAACAAAAAGAATATATAACATGTTCAATCCGAAGACAAAAGGTCCCAATTTGTGAAATCTCACAATTATTGATACTTCACTTTCAAAAATAAACTATTTGCATAAAGTCTCCAAAAAATAAGACAAAGTATCAAAATGCCAGTTTTGCAAAGTTATATAGAGCTATTGATCCATATTTTAATATTTGTGAATCGGGTCGAGTTGACTCTTGTTAAACACAATATATATATATATATATATGATATTTGATATGGGTCGTATGATCTTGGTTCTTAATTCCCATACGACCCATGAATAATAAAAGGACTATAAATCCTACGAGCCAGGACTCTCTTGAGGAATTAGGGCTGACGTGGACTGAAATTGCACTACAGGTCCCTATGGCTCCTTAATTTGCAATACACTACAAGACCCGCGTGTTTTCACTGTACGGGTCAAGTACAATAAAAGACCCGACAGATCCTGACCGTACGTCAATGACACGTGTACGACATATACTCGTACGTGTGTATCGTCCGTACAACATGGACTTTCTATAAATACCAGCGCTGTTTATTAGGAAAGGGGATGTATTACGTGAGATTAGCTAGTACTTATCCACTCTACTACCGAACTATCATTACGAACCTCGTTAATATAGTTGAACTACGTTAGACTTGATCCTTAAGAAAGGTACGTAGGCAGCTTGGGTTGAACCCTGAGTGCAGTCTATAATCTATATTACGGTTGGGTCGTACTTAGTGGCTCGGCTTGACCTAGATCGTTTATTTCGACCTAGATCAATATTATTTTCATATGAATATCTTCAGTATACATTCTTACTAAAAGAAATGTAAACAAATAGCGTTTTATTAGCTCTACTTTTGAAAATTTGTTTAATTATGTAGTGATGTAATATGATATACATAAAAAATTGATGTATGATACAATGTATTTAAATTTTCCGTAAGTTCTTAAGCTTCATTTTTGTTGGATAACATTTAATATTTACTAGAAACAACAATAAAATAGAATTCCCATTTAATTATCAATTATATATATATAGGGGTGGCAAATTGGTTCCAGAACCGTGGGTCCAACCCGACCCAATTAGTTTTGGGTTTGGATGGATCTTAAAAAAAAGAATTATGGTTCCAATTGGTTTTGTATTTATTGAATTTTCAAGATTTTGGTTTCTTATGGTTTTTGATTGGGTCCAAATTGGTTCCAATAATGGGCCTATTTTGGTTCCTAAATTGATCCAATTAAAAAAGAGAGAAATAATTCTCAATTTTTTCTTTCTTAGACCCAATTGGTTTTTTTTATTTAAAATTTCACTTGTAGAGAATATGTGATTGCTTAAGAACTAAACTCATACTTGTTTTAGTCATTTGAACTTATACTTTAAATAAATTTTTATAATAAGATCAAAAAATTATTTTATATTATTTTTAGTCATTTGAGCTTTTTTATTTTTTAATATATATTATATTTTTATTATTATATTAATAAATATATATTAAATAATTAATAAATATATATTAAATAATTAAAAATAAATAAAAATATTTGGCTCGGCTCGAGTACGGACTCGAGCTCGCGAGCTTGGGCTCGGCTCGAGCTCGAACCCATGCTCGCGAGCTCGAGTCCGAGCTCGAAAATTTTGGGCTCGGCTCGAGCTCGAGCTCAAGCTCGCGAGCTTGGGCTCGGCTCGAATCCATGCTCACGAGCTCGAGTCCGAGGTCGAAAATTTTGGGCTCGGCTTGAGTTCGGGCTCGAGCTCGCGAGCTTGGGCTCGGCTCGAATCCATGCTCACGAGCTCGAAAATTTTGGGCTCGACGAGTTCGAAAAAAATGTCAAGCTCGGCTCGTTTACACCTCTATTCTGAACCGACTAACTTTTAAATAGTAACATAAATTATAACTTAGTATCAATTAATATATCTTTAATTTCTGTAACCGAAAAAAAATATTATATTTTTAATTTTTGTAACCGAAAAAAAAAATTATATCCTTAATTTCTCTACATTAATTTTTTCGTTATAAATTAAAATACATTAGTCAATAATAAATTTTACATATAAATTATTACATTTGTATAATATGATTGGAATTTTTATAAGAAAATTATAAAAATATAATGTAATGTAATAAGTTAGTTAGTGAACAAGAAAAAAAAATTTGTTTGCATTATATTGGATTAGTTGGTGAACAAGAAAAAAAGATTAGTGATTAGTATACAAATGTTTGCATGTTGGATCCATAAGTCACAAACTCACTAATTAGGTCTATTATGGTTCTAAAATGGTTCTTTTTGTATAAGAACCATTTGAAACCAATCAAAACCAATAAGGACCCAATTCATATTGAAAAGACATTTTGGTTTCTTGTTGGTTCTAACTTATCTTTTTTACAAATCCAATTGGACCCAACCCAAATCGATCCGATCCACCCATTTGCCACTCCTATATATATATATATATATGAGATCAAATATTGTTTCAAATTTAAGATAAATTCGAAAAAATAATAATAATCTTAGCTGGCAGTGAGCGTATTCTCTTTTGTTCATTTTTCTCTTAGAAGTTTACAATGCTCCGATATTCGGAAACCGTTTTTGCAGAAGAAAAATTGACCTAACGGCAGTTCTATTTTTGTCATGAGGCGTTTGTACTCTTGCTTTATTCTTTCTGACGGCGTTAAACACGGCGTCACCAATGTTTGACTTCTATTATTGTCTGTCATAGGCTGTGATTATCTGGACCACCTAGGCCTAGCACTTATTCTATTTATTTTACACGTGGGATTAAGTGAGATTATAACTAAATAATGGAGATAAATTACTACTAAGAATGAGATATTGTTAGGCTTTGTTTGTTTATGTTTTTAAATTTAATGTTCAAGTATTTGAATTAAAAGTATTATAATAAATTTATTGTCTCAAATTCTCATCCAAAATCACTTTCTCAATCATATATACATCATTTCACACATTCAATAATTAAATTCTTTCTTATAATTTTTTTATATTTTATAATTTTTTATTTATTTATTCTGTACATTATCATTAGCATATTTTTTACACAAATTTTAATAGTATAGGAGAATTTTTTAAACTTTTTAATCAAAAACATAAACAATGGGTTATACCATGAAAAATGTGACATGAAAAATAATCTAAATATGTCAATATTTATTTTGATAATTGTTATTATTTTGATTATAATTGAATGATAGAATAAATTAAATGGAATAGGCATAGCATATGATAATAGGTGCATTAAAGTAGTGATATGAGTATGACTAGGTGAAATCTTGGGTAATGATGAGGGTAGGTTGAATGGAATTTAAAGCAGATAAAAAAGGCAAAAGTGGAGTCCCTCCCTGCACACATTTATGTACCATACCAACACTAATTATCTACCTTCTTTATTGTCACCACCCACCCCTATTTTCCATTTTTCCTTTTTTCTTCAATTTTGATTTTATATGAATTATAGAAAATCATTTGAGAAAATAAAAATAAAAAAGAGAATTTTGAGTATTTTTGAATTATCGAACTAGTTAAATACAACATGGCTTAATTCAGTCGATCTAAAGATTATGTGGGTTTGATTCGAACTCCAAAATGTAGACAAGCATTTGAGAAGAAAAATTCGAAAAAGAGAATTTTGAGTATTTTTAAATTATCGAAGTAGTTAAACAGAGCAATTGCTAAATTCCATTTATGAAGTTGAGCCTAAAGATTATGAGGGTTCAATTCGAACTCCAGAAAAATCTACGCGATTTTATTTATCTCTTTTATTCTTTTTTTGGAATAATCAATTTATTAAATTAAAAAATAGAGTTATTACATTTAATTATAATGTAATAAATATAAGAAATTGGTTTACTCAAAGAAAAAATAAATAACAAGGTTAGTGGTTTTTTTACCATTGTTTGAAGGAACAAAAATCAATTTGAAGATTAAACATTTTATAGGTACCAAAAGAAATAAGAGTAAGCAAAGGGAAATTATTTATTCTCTTTTATAAATCTTATTTTTATTATTTTATTATTTGCACATTTTCTTAATTCCCATAGTGCCCTTATCTTGTGTTGTGTTTCCGGTTAGATGTCATTGTGAAGTCTCAATCTTGCACTTCACTCGAGGGTAGTGGAAAGGAAAGAAGGGGACAGAATAAGGAATTTGATTTTGAGAGAAAGCAAAGAGATGCTTTATTAATTGCAATGGACCTTTTTCTTGGAATAAATTATTTAATTGGATGACACATCCCTTTTTATGAATAATTGAGAAAAATATATTTGTAGTGATAAAAATGTGGTGTACATGATTTTTTAAAGAAAAAAAATATAATTATTATTGTTGATATGAATATATTTTTGGTTGTCCGAAATTTATTTGAATTGATATTTAATATATTTTTTTACTAAATATCTTTTGTTAAATTGATTTATTTAGACATAAAAAATAGATAGAATGAATTTTATTTTGAACATTGTATTATTTTGCATTAGAATATTCATTTATTTGATTTTTAGTACTGAAGATATCAAAAAAAAATTTAATCGATAATGCTACTGTCAAATCATGAGATACGTTTCATTGTTTCGTAATCAATATTAATAAACAAAATCTTGAGTAACTTATTTTCATGCCCCATCCCACAATGTGCATAAATTTATCGCAACCAAAATTTTGTTTATTTAAGTTACTTATGATTAAATTTAAAATAAATTTATCCATATATTGTACATTAATTAAATTATCACATACTTGACTATTAAACTTTGAGTTCGAGCCGAAAAAATTACTAGACTCGGGTCGGGTCTTAATTTAGCCACCCATTCCATATTTACCCGGTGTAGCAATCCTTGGTAGCTGGCACATGTGTCAATCCACGTAGGATTGATCGGAACCGATCAACATGCGCCACGTGTACAACCTCATTAAAAGCAGCCACAACAGCTTTCTCCTCCACTCATAAATGCTATTCTCTTTCTCTCTCCTCCCTCTGCAAAAACCGAAGCATAGAGAGAGAGAGAGGAGAGAGAGAGAGAGAGAGAGAGAGAGAGCTTTAAATGCATCACACTCATTCCCAGTTGTTGCCGGAACCTCCCATTCCTATTTTCCCCATTTCCCGGCGTATTTGTCGCTAAAACCTTCACCTTCAAACCTCCTCACCGTCCCATTCCTTATTAAACTAATATTTTTAATTACATTTGACCATACTTTCTCGTACTCCCACATCTAAATTACTACTGCACTCTTCTTTGTAAACCATCTCTGAACTCCAAAACCCACCTGCTTATTCCGATAGCTTTACCTTTTACCTAGTGGGTTTTTTAACTTTATGGAGCTATTTGTTTAGTTGCTGTATTAGGGATTTTAGTTCTTTACTTAATCTGGGTTCCCTTTTCTCCTGCTCTCATTTTAATGCTATATACTCTTGAAACTCATTTGTTTCCATAAGCATATTTGCTAGTTATGCTTGTATTGTTTCGCATTTTTTGAAGATTTGTTCACTGGAGCTTGGATTCCAGAGGGGTCAGTAGAGTTTAAGAGTAATTGTCAAATTTTCTGCTCATATTCAAAGTTTTGTACCTTCAGTCACTTGACTCAATTTTCTGTGCTTATTGGGTTGCATTAGACCTAGATATGTCTTGAGCAGTCTGCTATATTGTTGGTTCTTGAAAATGAGAGGCCTAGTTGTTGTGTTCTTTCTCATTTGTTTATCTCCGTTGTTAGTGAAATCTTTGAGCCCTTCTTTAAACGATGATGTTCTGGGGTTGATTGTGTTCAAGGCTGATGTTAGAGATCCTGATGGGAAACTAAGTTCCTGGAATGAAGAAGATGATAGTCCCTGTAACAATTGGGTAGGGGTAAAATGCAACCCTAGATCCAATAGAGTATCTGATCTTGTTCTCGATGGCTTTGGCCTATCAGGAAAGCTAGGCAGAGGGCTTCTTCAGTTGCAGTTTCTAAGAAAACTCTCTCTTGCAAATAACAATCTCACAGGAAGCATAAGCCTGAGCTTTGCTCAGCTGCCTGAGTTGAGGGTATTGGATTTGAGCGAGAACTCATTCTCCGGGGCGATTTCAAGTGATTTGTTTAGCCAATGTGGGTCCTTGAGATCAGTTTCCTTGGCTAAAAACAAGCTTTCGGGCTTAATTCCTGAGAGTCTAGGCTCTTGTTCAAGTCTTGCTTCGCTTAATTTCTCTGGAAATCAGTTTTTGGGGTCGTTGCCTTTGGGAGTTTGGTCATTGTCTAGTCTTAGGTCACTTGATGTCTCTGATAACATGTTGGTGGGTGAAATCCCTAAGGCCATTGAAAGTTTGAACAATTTGAGGGGAATAAATTTGAGAAATAATCAGTTCACTGGTGAAGTCCCTGATGGGATTGGGAACTGTTTGTTGTTGAGGTCTATTGATTTTAGCCAAAATTTGTTCTCTGGAGGGCTTCCAAGAACAATGCAGAAGCTTGCCTTGTGTAACAATCTAAATTTACACAAAAATGGATTCACCTCTGAGCTATCTGAATGGATTGGAGAAATGAGAAGCCTCGAGACCCTCGATCTTTCTGAGAATAACATTACTGGCCAGATTCCAGATTCTTTCGGAAAACTTCAATCTTTGAAGATTCTGAATATATCGAAAAACGCCCTCACGGGAAGCTTGCCCGAGTCCATGGCGAATTGTGTGAATCTTATGGCTCTCGATATTAGCCATAACCTTTTGACAGGTAATCTTCCTTCTTGGATATTCAAACTTGGTTTACAGCAAGTTCTGTTTTCAGACAATGAATTAAGTGGGAACATTGAAAATACATTTGCTTCATCATTGGAAAATTCAAGAAAAAAGCTTCTGATTTTGGATTTGTCTGAAAATAAATTGTCTGGTGAAATCCCATCTGCTGTTGGAGATTTTAGCAGCCTGCAATTATTGAATATGGCCAAAAACACGTTTGTGGGAAGCATTCCTGTAAAAACAGGGCAATTGAAGAGCCTAAGCTATTTGGATTTGAGCGAAAATCGCTTAAATAGTTCGATTCCTTCTGAGATTGGATTAATGACCTCTCTTAATGAATTGAGACTGGAAAAAAACTCACTTGAGGGTAACATTCCTACATCAATTGGCAACTGTGCTTCACTTATATCCCTGTGAGTGTTCCTCATTCCATCTTTATATGATCAATCTTGCATCTTTTTGAACTTTTTAATATTGTCGATTGATTTCGTAAAATGTTTTGGTTAGTATAATTAGATTAGTTTGATCCATTAACATTTTGTTAAATTTTCCAGGTCTCTTGCGCATAACGAATTAACGGGTCCCATCCCTGTATCTCTTGCAAAGCTTACTGATCTTCAGACAATAGACTTTTCCTTCAATAAGCTAACTGGATCATTACCAAAACAGCTTGCAAATCTAATCCATCTTCAGACATTCAATGTCTCACACAACCAGCTACAAGGCGAACTGCCCGCGGGCAGTTTCTTCAACACTATCTCCCCATCATCCCTATCCGGCAACCCATCTCTCTGTGGGTCAGCGGTCAACCGAACCTGCCCGACCGTCCTTCCTAAACCGATCGTTCTCAATCCAAACTCCACCGACGCCACACCGGGCCCCATCACCCCGACTTTCGCCCGTGGGAAAAAAATCCTCAGCATATCAGCCCTGATCGCCATTGGTGCAGCTGCATCGATTGTCATTGGTGTGATCGCTATCACGGTGCTTAACCTTCGCGTACGTGCCTCCGGGGCCCGCCAGGCCGTGGCCCTTACATTTTCCGGCGGGGATGAGTTTAGCCACTCGCCGTCTTCCGATGGGAGCTCCGGCAAGCTCGTCATGTTTTCCGGCGATCATGATTTTAGCACCGAGACCCACTCTCTTCTCAACAAAGATTGTGAGCTCGGGCGTGGGGGATTCGGGGCGGTTTACCATACCGTTCTTAAAGACGGGCATTCGGTTGCGATCAAGAAGCTCACTATCTCGAGCCTCGTCAAGTCCCAAGATGATTTCGAACGTGAAGTGCGAAAACTAGGCAAAGTTAGCCACGACAATCTCGTTAAACTCGAGGGTTATTATTGGACGACGTCATTACAGCTTCTCATATACGAGTTTGTCTCAGGCGGGAATCTTTATAAACATCTCCACGAAGGAAAAAGCCACCTATCATGGAACGAAAGATTCAACATCATTCTCGGGGCAGCTAAAGGGCTATCTCATTTACACCAAATGAATCTAATCCATTACAATCTTAAATCAAGCAACATTTTAATCGACGCCTCGGGTGAACCTAAGGTTGCTGATTATGGTTTAGCTCAGTTATTACCAATGCTAGACCGTTATGTACTAAGTAGTAAGATTCAAAGTGCCCTCGGTTATATGGCGCCCGAATTTGCATGCAAAACCGTTAAAATAACCGAGAAATGTGATGTTTATGGATTCGGGATTTTGGTTCTCGAGATTGTCACGGGTAAGAGGCCCGTTGAGTATATGGAGGATGATGTTGTTGTGCTTTCTGATATGGTTAGAGGGGCGTTTGAAGAAGGTAAAGTCGAAGAATGTGTTGATAATAGGCTGTTAGGGAAATTTCCGGCTGAAGAGGCGATTCCGGTTTTGAAACTCGGGTTAATTTGCACGTCTCAAGTGCCTTCAAATCGACCCGAAATGGCTGAAGTTGTTAACATATTGGAGCTCATTAGGTGCCCTTCTGAAAGTCAGGATGATGAGTTGGGAGATTCATGCTAACAGGTATTATTATGCATTTAACTATGGTTTGAATGTGGCGAAAATGAATCCGGTTAAGTTTATTTCGATCGGGTTAGGCTCGTTTATCGGATTCTTTTTCACCGGGTTCGAGTTTGGTGTTATTCGTTATCGATCGATGGTTTGTTTAGTTATTGTTGTTGTTAGATTAGGTGTAGCCTTTGTTGACATATTGATGTACTTGTTAAACTTTTGGTTTATGATCTTGTATTAGAATTTTGTGTTAAGTTTATTTATTAAGTGATTGGTGAATGTCATTAAAAATTTATTTTTAATGTCATTGAGTTTTCAAGATTCTGATTTCCACTCCAAAGCAAGTATCTAAGTTGTGATTTTTAAAATCAGATTGCCCTTTCAATAATGTGGTATCCCATGTCTCTAGGTCTTAATGATAATTATCTTTTAAATTATAATTTTTGATTTTTTTTTTGCCCTTTATAACCAATTTATGATATTTAACTTTATTAACTTTATTTGATTTAATTAACATGATTTTTAATCAATTTATGTACTTTTTTTGTTTGGAATTTGGAAAGATCGAACCCTCGAGAACTTTGATTAGAATCGAGTTTGGTTGATTTAAGCTATTAACATAGCAACTGAATTATATTTAGGGAAAAACGCAAAAAAGCCCCATGTGTTAATTCGAAAATGCAAAAAAACCCATATGTTATGGAAATAGGCTGAAAGACACATTGTGTTATTCAAAAGTCTGCAAATAATACTCGCGTGCTTATTCCGTCAAAAATTTATACGCTGTTAATTTTTAACCTGCAATGCCCATTATACCCTTCGTATTAATAAAGAGTTTTAACTTAAAACTTCATATTAATACACAAGCGCATGAACAACAATCATATTAATTTTTTATGGAATTGGTATTATTTGCAAACTTTTGAATAACACAAGGTGCCTTTCAGCCTATTTCCTTAAAACATGTGTTTTTTTGCATTTTCGAATTAACACATGGGGCTTTTTTGCATTTTTCCCTTATATTTATTAAGTGATTATAGTTAAAAAGTCATATTGAAAGTGGACAAAAAGATAATACTCCAAAAATGCATTAAAATGCATTTCATAATTTCACCTACTCTTTTAATTATCCTTGATAAGCCACAAAGATATTATTTACTTATGCATTTTTAACTTATTTTAGGTAATTATATTGTTGAAACTTTGATAGGAACATGTGAATGATTAACTAAAATGAGTTGTCCCTAAGTCTAAAAACAATTTATAATTAACAAAAAAAAGGTTTGATAATAACAAGACAACCTAACCAATTGGCATTTTCAACATTAGCTGTCACATGGGACAATTATAAGTAGTGGAATTTATTTTTTTTATCAACCACACTTGATCACCAAATGGACCAGATTATCCTATCAATATGTCTGTATGATTGATTATTAAATCTTGATTATCGATATTGAATTTTTTGTGAATAATTAAAATTGAGATTTCGATTCTAAAAAAATATATTGAAAATTTATAGAAATATTTGGATATTTATAACAAAATTTCGAGTAACTTTAAGTATCATAATTTCAATAATATATTTCAATCTTTATCGTATATTTATGTACAAGAGTTCGAATTCCAACATTCAATGCCCATGCTGATATTATACTTTTAAATAAATATAATGAAGATTGAAAATTGAAAAAGTTTGATGGAAATATTTAAAAATCAAAAAGCTGGATTATGAATCTTTTGAAAAGATAAAGAATAACGTGAAGAATATTAAGCACAATTTTGAAAGGAAGAGAAAGGTGATTTGGAATTTAACAATCCATTATATTTATCTATATTATATATATATATATATATATCATGCCCTTTAGCTTTATTGAGATATGCAATCATCTTTACAAATAAGGTGGGATTTTTTTTTTCATTAAGCATGTTGTAGTGGGGGTCTTGAGGGCCATGATGGTATATCAGGAATGCTTTCATATGTATAATGTATCATTACCTCAAATATATCCTTATTGGGCCAATTGATGATTTGGGCCATTTGGAACATGCTCAGACTTAATGGGCTGGGCCTACTCGAGCTCACCATTATACCAGTTCGACTAGGGATCCCCAGCCTGGACAATCTGACCCATATAATATATATATATATATATATATATATATATATATATATATATATATATATAATGGGGTGACAAAATGGGTCCAAAATCATAGTTCCAACTCAATTAGTCATTCTGAATTTGGTTGGTTCTTATGGAATTTTATTTAGTTCTTAATTGGTTCCAAATTGAGCCAATTAAATTTTAAACTAGGCCCAAATTTCTTATCAATAATCTTAATTATAAGGAATAAAATGCAAGGTTGAGTTAGTTGAACTTAGTCTTTTTTTTGGTTGATTTTGATTTCTCTGAATTGAATTTGGTCTCACCTTAAAACAATGAAAAACCCAACCCATTTAAAAACCCAAACCCAAACCCAAACCCAATCCATATACACATTTATGTTTCCTGCAATACTTCTGACTTGATGAAGCTTTTCTAAACAAAAGGGGCTGAAATCATAATCTGCTTTTTAATGACAAACAAAGTTATCGTAAATTCTCGATGTGTTTTTCGTAATTAAAGTCTCGGGACGAGGGGCATTTACGTAATTTACCTTTAAACCATCCATCCTAATCATCCCAATCATTTCTCCATTGAGTAGTATCTATATACTTCAACGAGGCCCCATTCCGCAACACTTTTTCCTCGTCCCAATCATCATCATCATCATCCCAATTCTCATCCCATCGTCCAGCTGTCTCGATACCAACCGTAGGATTAGAATCTTGCTTCCTCATTTCAAGTTCTTGATATTGAACTCCATTTAGGTGCCGTTTCGTTTTCTTGAACTTGCAGCACGCCAAAGATCCTCCAATGAAAACGGCCGTTAGAAAAAATAGGTAGGCCCCGTTGACAGGTGTCATATGGAGCATAGAAAAACCTTGTCGAGTCAAAGATGCTAACTCGATTATACACTTTTTGTTTCCAATACTTAGCAAAATCGAAGAATTTGATCCCATATTTGACGTCAAATTTACCTGAACAAGTGTGAATCAAATGTTTATGAATAGGGGTGGCAATTTGCGTCCATACATATATTTGAACTCAAACCAAACTAAGTTTTCAATGGGTTGGGTCCTAACATTTTAGCATTTTAGTTCAAACTGGGTTGACTTTTAATAATATTTGGGTCCACGTTTCAAATTGGGCCCAATTTGGGTCTAAATTGGGTCTAACATATTTTCCACTTTGAGTCAATAATCTAGATTTTACAGTCTACAACAGCCCCTTACACCAATTTGATTCATAATGGGTCCTTATTGGAACCTTGTTGGGTCTACTTTGGGTCCTTGTTTGGTCCAACTATAATGCATATTTTTTTGACATTGGACCCAACTGGACCCAACTCATTTTAAGCCCAACCCATATGGTCTCGACCCAAACCCAACCCATTCAATCCAATTGTCACCCCTATTTCTGAATGAAGTGACTCGAAGACGTAAAATCAAGTGTTTCTGAATTTTTCGTTTTCGCCAATTACATCCAAGCTCTACATATTTCTAACATCAAATGAATTTCACAAACACTACCTTAAAAACGAGGGTAACAATCGATACCTTCTTGATCTCATGTCCGGATATCGATATGTCCTTCAAGCTAACATTCGTGGGACGGAGAGTAATATTCAGTTTAAGAGAATTTTCCCCACCATTCTGGACAAGTAAATACTCTGCTTGTAATCCTGCCAGAAAATATATATTTTCGTGCCGTTTTAATATGAGAAATTGTGAAAGCAACAGTCGAATTTTATACATTATTATTCCGTAATTACAAGATAGACACTTAGTTTACCATAAACAACACAACTAGATACAATCAAAGAACAAAAAAGACATTTTTATGCAGATTTTATTAATGCCTTTTGCCTAGCATAATACTCACCACACAATATATATACTACCAGACGACAAAGTTATGGACTCCGATAAAAGATCACAACTTCCATTAATCGAAGAATCACATCACAATAAAAAAAAGAAAAATTGTATATATACAGGATAGACCGAGTAATGGATCCAATAATCGTATAAGCAGCATATTTTGGTCAGTTTACAGTAGTAATTATACTGTACACAGTGAAGAAGAACTCTAGTTTCGTCTCGTGATCATGATCATTAAATTCCCATAATAAATATCTGTATAATCATTAAATAAATTTATATTCCTTAATCTAACTATATTACACTGAGAAAAAAAAACATATGATAGAACATAAAGGTTACCATTTTCAAGAAAAGGAAGACAGGCAGTAATGCTGTAATCCTTAATGATACACTTGGTCAAAACGACGTCGCAGGTCTCTCCCTTTGGAAGATTATTCATCGGACTTTGAGCATACCCAGAATCCATATTCTCCGCCGGAACAGGGCTAGGCGACGGCGAAATCTGTAAACAAAGTTTTTCACGAACACATAATAACCAAAAACAAAACAATTGATAGAAATAATAACAAAAATGAGATAATCTGTACCTTAAATTTCCTAAAAGTTTGAAGAAAAGATGCACTGGAATGACGTGGGACAGCATAAAACAGGACAATCAGGAGGAGGGTTAGCCTTAAAAATCCCATCTTTTTTGGAGATTAGAATCTGTGTGTGATTAGGGTATGAATTGGAATGGAGTTTCGTCATATGGGTTCGAAGAAAAATGAGGTGATTTAACATTATTGTTGAATTTTGAGTGAGAAATACAAAGGAAAATTGGTGGAAATTGGGAGAAGAAAGAGACGAAAGTTGACGGATTAATTGAGGAAGGTGCGCGCGTATATTACAGAACTGGATATTCATCTTTCTCATCCTTGGACTGAATCTTGGATCATACTATTGTAATAAAAAATATATTAAATTAATAATTAATCGTAACATTAAATAATTAAAAGAATAATAAATATATGGGAAATACTATAAACCATTTCATTTTTCATCAATAATATGATATCTTTTATTATAATAAATATAAATTACGCAGATCATATTAATGCATTTATTGATTAAATTTTTTATTCAAAAGGTCAACAATTTCGGTTGAATTGAACTCAACTAAATTTAATTTAAATCAAGCTCGAAACCTAATCAAGCTCTACAAGTACAAAAATATTTTATTTATCAAAAAATAAATGCAAATATGTCAAAATGAGATATATAAAAGGGTAAATTACATTCAATAATTAAATAGGAGCAACATAATTAAGATTTTATTAGCCACCCTACTTCACCATTAATGCCAAAATGAACAAAAATATAAGTCAAAAAACATATTATATATAGACACAATAAAATATAAATCAAGAATAAAATATATTATATAGACATACTATTTAATAAAACATAATTATATTGACCTTTGCTCTTTCTCTCTATCACCAACATTCCACCACCTGGAAATCGAAATTACACCCGTACACGACGTCGTTTTGAGAAACCCAAATCCCCACCCTAAACCCTAACCCTAAACCCAACCTTTAATTTGTTTTTAACATTTCTCTGCAACTGATCCTAACCCTAATGGCTTCTGAAAAATTGGGAGCTGCCCAACAAATTCACAACGGATTGAACTCGCATCCGCAGCTGGTTTTTCAAGAAGCTTTTGCGTGTGCCCCACCGCCACCGCACCGCCGTCCGGCTATTGCTGGTGATCCCGGACCTAAATCTGCCACTCGTGAGCTCACAGCAAGCTTCATCGACCACCACCAGTTTTTCCAGCCGCCGCAAGCGGCTGAGTTTCGCCATCAGTGGAGTGCGAACTGCCGTAGCTCCGGCGGCGACGCTTCGGAGGAGGATGATCCAGAAGATGACGACGAGGACGACGATGATGAGTTTGTTGATGAAGAGGAAAATAATTTGGAGAATATTGTGACTTTGGTCAAAAACAGTGAAACCAATCAAAATGAAAGATACTGTGGCAATATCAGTAATCAGAAATTGAAACAATTGTCGCCGTTCGGTGAGTTATACGGAATAAAAAGTTTGATCTTTTGATTTGTTGGGTAAATGCATTGAATGATGGAGTAAATTTGTGACACTTCATTTAATTTTTGTTGTGTTTTTAGGTTTGAAGGAAGGGAATGTGGGGCAAAGTGTAAATGAAAACAATTGTGAGAATAAGAGTATTGATGAAGGGAGGAATATGAGAGCAAGTGAAATGTATTACACACAGAGCTTGAACGGGGCGGCGGGTCCCAGCTCTTCTACAGGGCCGAAGGATGGCACAATAATGGAGAATGGAAGTGGATTTAGTGGACGAAAAGAGAGTTCATATATAAGTGAATCGGGGGAGTCATTAAGGACTATCCTCTCGGATCCTCTAACGTATGTGTTTTTCAATATTCATGTTTATGTTGTCTGATTTGTTTTGTTTGTTATATGTTTTATATTATGAAATTATGATTTATTGAATACAATCCATATTGATTGAAAAAAGTAAGTGGACTTTATAGTGCTTATTATATGCATGCTAGTTTTGAGAACACTAGTATTAAGTTGTGATCTTTCTTATCTTGTTAAAGTTATCATTTCTATACGCTTTCAAAATGAACGATGATTGTAAATATAAGTATAAGCAATCTTGTTTAATTGCTGTTTACAGAGGAACACTCATGGATGATGCGATGATATTGCCGTGTGGACATTCGTTTAGTAGTGGTGGAATACAACAAGTATTAAGAATGGTAAGTTTCGGGAAATCTTTTACTATCTTCGAGGAGAGATTATGATATCTATTGATCTATTGAAATCTCGTTAGGATATGGAAATTATTCCGATATACATTGCAAAATGTTTGTTCACATTTTCAAACTAGTTATTTACGATTTACTAAATCAGTTTTGTTACATGAATATAGTAACCTTATATTAGTAAACACATTTTCAGAAAGCTTGCTATACGTGCTCACAACCAGTATCGGAGGACTCCATAGCTCCAAATCTATGTAAGTTGAACTATCTTTTGTTATATAAAAATGAAAATGAGTTTAAAATATCCCTTGAACTAAATAATTTTAGTATTTTAATTAGTTTCCATGTTAGTTTTTTAAATTGTTCAAATATTATGGTCTCGATTTTCTAGAAAAATATCAGTAAGTCTCTTGTAATAACTAATTGTTTGGTGTAGCTCTACGCCTAGCTGTCCAGGCGTTCAGGCGAGAAGAAGAGTTGCAAGTTAACCATTCATCGAAACGAAAAAGGGAAAAATTTGACCGGGTTTGTTATCATATCTATAATCTGGATCTGTAAATTAAAAACGAAACTCTGTAATAAATGATGTGTGTTTTTTACCTGGTACCAATGCAATTTTTATTAGTGTAAATCACATGGACACAACTGCATGAAATCTTAATTATGAAAAACACCTCACGGTTTGAGAAATTACCATAATTCCCCCCGATTGTAAAACATATTCAACTTCGGCCCATTATTTCAATTGTCAGAGTCTTGAGAGTTCATGCTAATTACCCAATAAGTCAAAAGAATTTACATATAATTATTTGTTTCTAAATATCATATATCTCATAATTTCTCTCATATAACCTTATATTCATTTACCTGCATGTGTAGGACAAGGGGGCTTATCCTGATTCTATGCTCATAGACCGGGCTACTAGGGCAAGAGGAGTTCAGTTTCCATTTGTTGTTACTGATAGGGTTATCATAAAGGTTTTGCAAATAAAATTCAAAATTTAATTTGCATCATTTGATTACATAAGTCGAATTTCTAACTGGGAATAATTGAATCAGGGTAACAAGAGGACACCTCAGCGTTTTGTCGGGCGTGAGGCCATTGTTACCACTCAGTGCTTGAACGGATGGTAAAAATCTCTTTATTTGTTACACTAAGCTTTCTTACTTTTATAAAATAAATGATCAAGATTCTTAAATGATAAACATTCTAAATGTAGCATTTAAGGTTGCTATAAGAATAAAATCGACTGCTGAGTAAAATCATTTTGCTTGTGTTATGAATTAGTTTTCGTAGTTGGACTGAAATATAGTGTTTTTTACTTCCTTATAGATGTAAGAGAATCAAAACAACATGAAGTCTTAATTTATGTACAGTCATCTGTGGTAATAAATTGTAACCACTCACTATCTAGATCATGAAGCAAGAAACATTAGCTATGATAAAAATGAAGATTCCTAAAACGATACTTATTGGCCTTCTACAACTTAGGTACTACCAAAATGGGATTTTGAAATCGTTACTTTACATATAAAGATGTCAACATTTCACTATAATGGCTCACAGCTCCACTTGATGCATGAAATATCTCTAAATTAGTAACTTTTTCGCCTAAGGGTGTGTTTGGATTGAGTGATTTGGATTTGGAGGAAAGATTGAAATGACACCTAAAATGGAGTCATTTGAAATTCACCGTAGTTACGGAGGAAGTAGCTCAAAGTGAATGTCGAGTGATTTGAAATCTAACTTGGATACATCCAACGAACTTCATGGATTTGTTGACGAATTTTGAAATCCATAGATTTCAAATCCTTTGATCCAAACACACCCTAAATGTTTTATTAGTCTCTTTTTTCGCTTAGTTTCCTGAAGGGCTATTGATTTTTCATCATCGGGTTTCATAAAAAAGTTGTCTTGACATATTTGGCTTCGTCTATTTGAACTGATAGGTATGTCGTAAAGACATTAGACAATGCAGAAAGTGTTAAGCTGCAATATCGTTCGCTTGCTAAAGTTACAGATAACAATCCATCTTCGAAGCTTTCACCGGTCAGGATTACGCCAAACTGGCTATAGTGTAGTGGAAAATGCTTAAGTGGGACCGAGTTTTTTAACACCGGACGGTCCAGATTAAGCCACATCAGCGCCGGATCTACAGTATTGTGTGGTGGTGTGTTTGAACCTTTTGATGTTTTCATAGACCTTCCTGTGAGAATTTTCCTAGATTAGCTGTATCTAGTAAGGGAGATGTGCTTAGTTTGTAATATATTGCATACAAATGTTTCATATATAGTAATTTAATCTTTGTTACTTATGAATTATGATGCATCACAAGTGTAATTTTGAGGCTGTTGTAATTTTCATCTTCATATGGGGTTTGTAAATTGACATACTTGTTTTCCAGAATGTGTAAATAGTGGAAGGCTTAGATATACAATGTACATACACACACACATATATATATGTATATCTAATATCTATAATCTATTATCTTAAGATGTCTAAAACCAGAGCTAATTTTCTTGAAGTAATCTCTTAAACATAATTACATTTCTCATTTGAAATAATAGCAAAATGTATCATCCATTTTCGTCTCATCACATCCATTTCTATCTTACTACAGTAGAAACTCGATAAATTAATACTCGATTAATTAATAAACTCTCTAAGATAATATTTTTGGCCGGTCCCGACTCGGGGATAGGGTGCTAAATTAATAATTCGCTAAAATTATAAGATAATACATTTTTGATAATTTCTATAGGCCCCATATAAAATATAAATTAATAATTCCTTATATACTACATATTACATGAATGATTTATGAAGATTTCTTGGAAATGATTCAATTATCTTTTATTTTTTGTTGAAATGAATTTCACCTTACAAATCAATTTGCAATTGTTCTTAAATGATCCTTGTTGAGCTAGCATAATTGCTAACATCCATTATTGCAATTGTTTTTGAGCGAGTTTTGGATTATCATTGTTGTGCTTGCATAGTGCTCTTCGAATCTCGTCGATCATTTTTTTTATTTCACACCTTTAAGATGGGAAGGCATGTTGGGTGTGTATGGTTTGTTTGTGTTAGCATTATTATCTTGTATTTATATAGAAATTATTTTTTAATTATTGTAAATGCATTGTAAAATGGAAGTTTGAATGGTCTTTGTAAATTGAATATTTCATTATAAATTAATAAAATATTAATTAATGCATAAATTAATAAATTAATAACTCTTTTAATTAATAAATTTTGGTGGTCCCGTGAGTATTAATTTATAGAGTTTCTACTGTATATCTATTTTCATCTAGTCAAATTAAAAGTTGGATATATAATTTCAAAGAAGATGCTTCAATACAGCCCGTTGATGATGATTTTTAGATAGAAAAGAGAAAGAAAAATAATCTTTTTTTTTTTTTGGCATTTCTCGAAATATCTAATATTACAAACTCCCCAAAAAAACCCTAAATTGACTTGAATTATATCAATTTGAACAAATTTGTCCATTATCAAAAAAATTGAAAAAATAAAATAAAATTGGATTGAATTAGGTAGGTGATGAAATGTGAATGGAAAGTGGGGAAAGGTAGGTAAAACTAGCGGTGCTCATGCAGCAACGTCGAGCAAACCACGTGGCTATCCATCAATGCAACGCCATTTCTATTTAATTCTAATGATATATATTATATATATATTCATTTTTCCATTAATCCATAATACTTCATTCCAAGTTTCTTTTATTTCCTTTTTGCTCTTTAGAAACTTTGGTCCCAAATTTTGTATCAAGCTCAAAGAGTAAGCCCTTTCTTTTATTCCAAAATTTCATGTTACTTTTTTGATGTTGTCTTTATTAGTTTGTTGGTTTGTTTAATGTGTATACGATGTTATCATGTTAGAAATTACTAATATTAAATATTAAAGGCGAATTACATGCATACCTCCTCATTTTGGTGTTAATTTATATAAATTTTCAGTATAATATATATATATATATATATATCAGTGTGATTATATCGAAATTCAAGAATCATTATTTGGTACTTCTAAATAACCACTAAAGCATAATGGTGTAACATATTTCCATATGAATAAATGGTTTATTGTGTAGTGGGTACTGAGGCTGAGACTGTGATGGTGGATGAAGTCCCTTTTCTTCCTCAAATTAATATGACCAAATCACTGTCCTTGATAGGCCATGGTAAGTTTAAATTATCACATAATTATAATGGGTTCTAATTTTAATTTCATTTGAAAATTCCTAATTTATATAAATTTGTTCAATTTTTGAATATCAGGAATAACAGATATTGAGATACATTTCCTCCAGATTAAGTTTACAGCAATAGGAGTTTACTTGGATCCCCAAATTGTGACCCATTTACAAAAATGGAAGGGTAAATCTGCTACTGAATTAGCTGAAGATGATGACTTCTTTGAGGCCATAATTTCGGGTAAAAAATCCGTAAAATTTGAATTATATTACTCAATTCATATATCCCATATGGCGTTTCATCTTATATTTCATTTCTCATATGCTCGCTATATGTATAAAAATCATTTTATTAGGTATACAAGTAATTTGAATTTTGTAAACGTGAAATAAAATTTACGAGATAAAAATATCATTTTGGAATAGATGACACAATGTTCAAATAGTGTGGGATCAAAAACTTTATTAGCCAAATCACTATAGAAATGAAGGAAACTTAGGCTTTGTTTGTTTATGTTTTTGAGATGAAATTTTAAAATTTTCTCGGGAACCTCGTATAGTGAAAATTCGTGTGAGAATTAGATTTTATTGATGAGAAATATATATATATATATATATATATATATATGAAATCGTGAATATAAATTTTAAGTCGACTTTTTTTTTTGCAGCCCCGGTGGAGAAATTAGTTCGGGTTGTGGTGATCAAGGAGATAAAGGGGTCACAATACGGGGTGCAGCTAGAGAGCGCGGTAAGGGACCGTTTGGCGGCGGATGATAAGTACGAAGAAGAAGAGGAAGAAGCATTGGAGCAAGTTGTGGACTTCTTGCAGTCCAAATACTTCAAGAAAGATTCAGTCTTGACATTTTATTTCCCAGCTACTTCTTCTACTGCTGAGGTAATAGTTTTAATTGCGAAATAAATTAGAAGCGAAATAGCGTTACGATTTTCGTATGGTTGTTCTAATCAAGATTTTGTTCATATAATCGTATTTGATGCGAGATCAAATGTGTATCACGTGAATTACACGTGGGGATATGATCTAATCCGACCCACAACAATCTAATTCACGACAGTTAATCCGACCCACGGCAAATTAGTTAATGTTTTAATGAATTGAGGGGTGCGCTCAGTAACTTTGAGCTGGAAATTACTGCATATGTACCTACTTTGATAGGATCAAGTTTTTCCGTAGTTTTCATATCTTAATAGACTCGTGTTTATAGTTTCTAGATTGTAAATCAGATCCCCTATTATTCGATTAAGGTGGTATTTATAGCAAGCCTTGTTGGGCATGAACTCACCTTATTGATCTGTCAGCTCAGCTCGGTAGTTCGTTTCTCATTGCACGACTCATGAACGTAAAATATTAGCGTTGCACTTATATAAATTATTTTATTAAATTACGAGAACACTATGAACATGGACCATTCAGTATTGGAAAAAACGGCTCATTCTCATTCAAAAACTAGTAAAAGGCCTTTAGAATAACAATTACCGTCTATGATGATTAGTACTAGGACGAGTATCTATGTATCCTTCTATTTTCGTGTTAATTCTTCTTTTTGTAAAGTTCGAGATTTAATCCGTGTTCGGGTTTGTGTAGATTGTATTTGCAACGGAAGGAAAAGAAGACTCGAAGATCGAAGTGAAGAACGGAAATGTGGCGGAGACGATACAAAAATGGTACTTGGGTGGGAGTAGGGGAGTTTCACCCACCACCATTACCTCCTTGGCTACTTCACTTTCAGCTCAATTATCACCATGAAATTTTGCAATTGAAAAATAAAAAAAAATATGTATTGTTTTGTGTGGATTTTAATTTGTGTTTGTTGTTGAATTGTGTTCAATAAATTTAATAGTTTCTTTGTATTTGTCTTCTTAAGTTCTTGTTGATTATATGCTCATAATTTTTCGTAAAAAATCACTAGTTATTAATTGATTTTAATTTATTTATTTCAAGAGACGGTTAAAAATCGATGAAATTAGATTTAGAACTAAGAAGAAATTGATAGAACACAATAAAGAAAGAAACAAAAGTGAGAGTGAGATTCCATTCTAAAAGCATAGTTTCATGATTCTTTATGCTACAAACATGGTATGTTTCATATTCTTGTCTATCCACATGTGTCTTTCAAATCAATATGGCCCCAAATATATATAATAAATTGTTGTGATATACTTATAATCAAGGCGTAGACAAGTTGGGTTTCACCAAATTTTTCAATTCGAGATATTATGATAAAATTGATATCGAATATATCTTTATATTTACATGTTATATGCATAATTATGATTAGTTTTTTTTTTTTTTTTTTTTTTTTTTTACATTAGGCTCACAACAATAGGCATTGTATGGCTCGAGCTTGGCTCATTAGATTTGGCGGAGTTTATAAAAAATTTACATAAAATTCGCTCATATTTATATATATAATATATTAATTTATCCGTTTACTAATACAATCTTACTTATTAGCTTATATACAATGTTATTCATATAATCATCACTTTAAACTAAAAACACAATTTATACATTATCAATCATCAAAACGAAAATCAATAAACATATTTTCTCATAAATTTTCAAAAATGAAAATCAATACTGAATCAAATCACGCTAACCAACCTCCTCACCATGTCCGCCGGACACATTCCCCACCGCCATCTCCGCCACATCAACCACCGCATCGCCGCCGGACTCCGCCCCTTCCACCACCGCCGCCACCGCCCCTCTGCACGTCGGGCACGACGAATGTGAAGCAAGCCACATATCAACACACCTAACATGAAAACAATGGTGACATTTAGGCAGCACTCTTATCTTCTCCCCATCATAAAAATCAGCAAGGCATATCGGGCAGTCGGAGAACCCAACCCCATCGTCGGAACCGTAAACCGCCACCGGAATCCGCCGCAGCGCCGCCTTCTTCAGCCCCTTTCCGCCGCTGAAACGCGGCGGCGTCTCGGCCGTGACATCCGAGTTCATCCTCCGAGCACACCGCAGGATGCATCTTACAATAGAGTTTATGCCCAGAGCGCAAATCAAGGCACATAACAGAGCACCTAATATTATCACCATGTTCGTGTCGAAACTGGCCCTTCTGCCGCCGTTGATCGGCGGCGAGCCGCCGTGTTGTCCGTCGAGAAGTAACCGGTGAGGGCGGTGATAGAAATTCATCATAAATTGCCGATTGAAATTCCAAAAAAAAAAAACGAAAACAAAACGTAAAATTTGAACAACTGTTATGGGCAGAGATTTTTGCAGATTTCTTTGCTTGTAATTAATTCAGCTGCAAATCGGACCACAAAAGAAACCGAAAACAGAGAATTCATTTTGGCAATATAATCTGAAATCTTTATTTTGCTTTTTATATTTCCCACTTTACCTTCAATCTTGAAAAGCTTAATAAACGATCTTTTGCAAGATAAACTGGAAAAAAAAGCTGAAATATTAACCAAAGACTTGATTTTTGGTTCTTTCTGAAAGATTTGAGCTTGTTTTTGGCTACAGGATATGGAGAACTGAAATTTTATATACAAATTTAAGAGGGTTTTGGTTATTTTATTGATAAATTTGAACTGTTTTTGTAATGAGAAAGGTTTTTTAAATGTATGATAGAATTGGCAAAGGACAATGTTTGTACAAGAAGGAAGATACAAATACCCCAAGTGAAAGTGAGTTGTCACTTTTGGATTCATTTTGGGTCTCATTATTGAAAATTTATGGGAAATTCTATCCCGGTCTCATACCAATGGGGCCGGTCATTTTCAACCACACAATTGTGGTGGGGTGGTGGTTTTTGTATGGGTTGGTGGAGGTAAAATACCACTCACCCCACCACAATTGTGTGGTTGAAAATGACCGGCCCCATTGGTATGGGACCGGGATAGAATTTCCCAAAATTTATGCCCAAATTTTATATGGTTAATGTTATCCATCACTGTTTTAATATTAATGATTTTTTACCCTTTTTAATTTAGAAAGTTTTTACATAATAAATTCATTGAAATTAATTAATTGCACGTGGATTCTTACCAAAATTAGAAGAGGTAAAAACTCAGTGGTATATAAAAAGTGATATATAACATCACTCTAAATTTAAATGTAACTCATAAAAAGTAAATTTACACTGATCGTCTAACAAAAAATTGTAATATTAGTCTAATAGGAGATGGCGTGTTATAGGTTTAATCATATTAGTTACAAACTTGCTGAATTAATCTAATATGAATATAATGTATTTTGTTGTAATATTGGTCACAACCATTAAAAATAAGACGGAATTACATACATATAATGCATGCATCATCAATTCTATTAATGATCATATGCGTTGTATGTGTCCTGTTATTGTTTTTTTTTTTTAACTGGATTAAATATGCATCACATGAAACAAATTATATTAATAAGCCAAAAACTGCAACATACCATTTTTTATGGGATTTAATTGCAATTTTAACAATCATCTAATTGCAAGTATTGCATCTGAAATCTACCAAACCAAGTTTAGCTTAGAATTTCCCATTATTGAAGCTAAATAAGCCTATGTTCAATTTTTTCACTCTCTATATCTCAATCACATATCTTAATATTTACTATTTTTCTATTAATATAACAAGAGTACAATAGTCATCTAAATAGGTATAATATGAAAATGATTTTATAAATATTTTTCTTACTTTTAAATTTAAAACACCCCTTAAAAACTTTATGAAGACAAGTAGAGTGGAGAATTTTGACTATAGTACAACAATTAGCTTAAATTATGAAAAATGCCTATTCTCAGCACTAAATCCTTATCCCATTAGCTATCTTCTCTTGAATTGATGGGTGAAATAATTCCTTTTCATTCTTTGTTGATTTGGTTCCATTATATCAATTTTCAAGATTTTATTACTTTAATTGTAAATATAAACTTTTTATCCTTCTGTTTTTTAATCTATAGATGTAAACAAAAATAGATAATTAAAGTAAAGTATGTAATTATGCCTTGAATCCTCTATGTATAAATAGGGACAACCTGAATTTTTCCTAGGTTCAATCCTTGGGAGTACTAAAATTGCAATCATAGTAATTTTATTCACTTGGGTATTATGAGTATTATGCATAAATAATTATGAATAAATGTGGTTATCTCAAAAATAATTTATAATATATAATATAAGTATTTTATATACTAATTGATCTCGAATAAAAATTAAATAAATAAAATATATGTTTTCAATTTTATATATTCAAAAAATATAGTTATTACCCAAGAAATAATGAATATTATTAAAGAAAATACTAGAGATGACATGTGGCTTAGGGCAAATGAGCAACATCTCATGGCCAATTGGCTGTCCACAAGTTGTATAGAGCCTAGAGGTCCACAAAACTTATAGGAATCCATCTACTTCACCAGTGGGGACATTTTCATATTTCTCATTTAGATGTGATTAACAATATGAAATTGTAATGTGGAAAATAATTTTATCATAGAAATTCAATCAACTGCATTTATTTATTTAATTTTACTAAATTACAAGAAGCAATGAAAATATAACAAGTTAAGAAGTGACAAGATTGTACTAAGTTAAAGGAATAATATATATACAACTAATTTACATGAACTTCTAAAGTGTATTTATGTATGATTTTATGTATTTTTTTTAAATACATAAAAAAAATTGAAGTAGCCGAATTGGCCCACGAGCTAAAATCGGATGGGCCAATTTGGTCCATCGGCCTTAAGGGCCGACCAATTAGGCTCGGTGTAAATAGGTCTTACACAATGTCTGTTTGATATTTTTAATGACAATCAAATAGAAATGAATACAATTCCGGGGATGGATGCAAAGCAAATATAGTTAAAATATTTAATTATCATACAAAAGTAAAAATTAGTCTTTCTCATTTTTTATTTTTTTCAAATTTTAAATAAAAAATATTCTGACTCCAAAATTTTTGAGCCGATAATTTTTTAAGCATGAATTATATAGAATAGGAAGACTACAAATATGAAAAATGACAATCACAATTTGCAACAATGTGAGATTAAACCCAAAATATTTTTATGTGAAAGTAAACACTAATATGAGTGTCTCTATTTAATTTTTTAAATATTGAAAAAACACAATTAACCAAAAGAAATATGAAAATGTCCTAAAAGAACCATAAGAATTAATCTCGTCAACTTGTCCTAAAAGAACCAAAAGAAGAAACAGTTAATCGCACTACTGCAAGAAAAAAAAGAAGGAAAAATACTCTTTCCAATTAACTACTATAACTGCAAGAAGAACAAAATGCAAGATCCAAACTCCAACAAGCACAGCCAAACGCCGCCGTTTCCAGCAGCAATGCGGTCATCCCACCACCGGAGAGCCCAATCGGAGGTCAACTTCCGGCTGCCGGAGGATTTAGATCTGGGGTTTGATGGAAGTTTCGAGGAGATGGGATCGGAGGATGATCTGTTCGCTAGGTACATGGATATTGAAAAGATCTCCGGCGGTGGCGGATCTGGGGTTGCGAATACGGGTTTTGAAGATGTGGGTGGCGGAAGTGGTGGCCCGGCGGCGGAGGAGGAGGAGGAGGGGGAAAAGAGCGGCGGTGGTGGTAGGGGGAGGCATAGGTATAGTAATTCAGTGGATAGTTCTTCGGGTTTTTTGTTTACTGAGGGAGGTAGTATTGAAGCTAAGAAGGCTATGGCTCCTCATAAACTTGCTGAATTATGGACTATTGATCCTAAACGAGCCAAAAGGTAATATTTTTTTTTATTATTAAACTTTTTATTTATGGGTTTCTGTTGATATATATATATATATATATATATACATATTGTGTGTGATTTGAATTTATGAGATGGATATGAGTGTAGTTTCTTGATCTCTAGATAGATCTTTGTGAATCTTGATTTTGTTTTACCAAGTTGACTGATTTTTTCCATGGAGAGAAATACTAATTTGGACCTGATTTAGTTGAAATTACATTGAGATTCTATTTGGTCTGTAATTACATTTGAGTTCGATCAAATTGATTCCAGTTTAGGATTTTCCAATGGCACAAATGCAATTCAAGTGCATTCTACCTAAGAGTGGGGATTTTATTTATTTACTTCTGAAAAAAATTGAGGATTTCGGTTTTCATGATGGATAACTTGATATAGGTACAAATCCCTATTACAAAATCGAAGTTGAATGATGTCCAAGCCTAATACTACATAGTATAGCTATGGATCAAACTTCCCTATTATGATCCGAGACTTGAGTTCTGAAGTTCTCGAGGGATATTTTGATAAGGTTGAATATGGGATTAGTTTACCCTATATCTTAATCACATATATTTGCGTATCATAGTTTTAAACGTATTAAAACTAAGAACCAGTCGTTTCGGATTGGGCATCAATTTTGAAAACGTGGTAAAAATGAAAGCTAGTGGTGTAACTTTTCGATACATTATTTCTCGTGCATTTTTAACCATCAAATTAAATGAAATCCAATGCTTTCATTTTTCATCATCATCGTTTATAGTTCATTTTCTTTAATTTATAATATTGTGCAGGATTTTAGCAAATCGACAATCGGCTGCTCGATCGAAAGAGAGAAAGGCGCACTACATGACTGAACTAGAGAGAAAAGTTCAGACCCTTCAAACCGAAGCCACAACTCTCTCCGCACAACTCACACTATTCCAGGTCTTTCTCTTTCTCGGCTTGAGTATGCATAGAAATATTTCATGCGCAAAAGATTTTTCCCAATTCTTATTAGTTTGTATAGCTTTTCAAATGCTAATTGAAATCTTACCCGTTTGATATTGAACTTTATCCTACATGTATGATTCTTACGAGCTCCAATAACCCCTGGGTCCCGATATAATCACAATCATATGTGAATATACTGCAAGTGGGTCCCACCACTTACGGTTGTGATAGTTTACATTACGAGCTCTTAAGAATGAACCGCATGTGAACCACTTTTTGTTGTCTCCTTTGTCTTCATACTCTAATATTTCGAACATTTTTAGATGCATGTTTGATTCTTAAAGGCCATAAATCCGTTTTTTTTTTCAATAACGGGTTTTTTCTTCTACACGGGAAATACTTCATTAGTAGTCTTCTCAATGTCTTGTTTGCATAAGATTAATTAGAAATTACAAACCTTTAGAATACCTTATTTTGAAGTTCATACAGACTATGTCTCGACCTTGGGTTTTAACTTGGAAAATACTGAAAAAAAAAATATTATTTTCTAACTTCAAAGCCTATATGTGCTTTTATTTGTTCCGCTTACGTTTTCTTTTTCTCACTAATCTTACTAACAATTTGCATTTCTTGTCACAATTTTCCTTCAAAACAATGATTTGAAGATTTTATTTTTGACTTAAATTTTTTTGCATGCAGAGAGATACTACAGGACTGAGCAACGAGAATACCGAGCTTAAGCTTCGTTTACAAGCCATGGAACAACAAGCTCAGTTGCGTGATGGTAAGCACGCTTAATTGCTTTAATAAAAACATATCGAATTTCGACATTTTTGAGAGTTTATCGAAATAATGCAAATTAAAAGCAAAACTAAGTCGTGGTACTATTTTGCACGTGTGTAAACGTTGGGACTAAAGTTGCAAAACTGCATATCCTAAAGGACCAATATCGCAATTTTTTCCCTTGTTTTAACAAGTATTTACGATATAATAATTTAAAACTTGCAGCCCTTAACGAAGCACTAAAACAAGAAGTCGATAGACTTAGAATCGCAACAGGCGAAATGTCGACAAATTCAGATACGTTCAACTTGGCAATGCAGCACGTCCCATATAACCAATCTGCCTTCTTTTCATCTCACCTTCAACCCGGGACAAACGGGTCCCACAACGTACAGATGTCGCAATTTCATCAACTTCCACCTGGCATGCCAAGTCAGCAGCTTTCGGGTTCTCATAATGCACGAGACCTTTCTGACTCTTTGCATTTTCAAGGCCTTGATATCAGTAACAGAGGCTCTCATTTTGTGAAATCTGAAATCAATTCTCTTTCTGCAAGTAAAAGCCACAGTACATTATGATTCAAGTTTTTTTTTTTTTTTTTGGTTTTTTTTTTTAAAGTTTTTTCGGCCCGTTTTCTTGTTCATAGACTGACACCGCGTTTAACTTCAGTTGTCTGCATTTTTTTTTGTTTTTCTAAATAGTCGTGTTAGTTTTTTTGCAGTCGATAATTTGTTTATTTCTTTGTTTTTTTTGGGTTTATTTTTACATTGTTTGATCAAAGCTAAACAAAACAGATGTCTTGTAATGTGGTTTGGAATTATGTCGATTGAAGCTTTCTCAGTCTGTCTGTTAGTTGTAATGAAATGCATACATTTTTTTATTTCTAAATTATACAACATTCTTAAGATTGATGCTATATAACATGTTATAATTCACTATTTTCTACTTTCTCTAAATATGGTAAAATTTACATTCAACAAATGCATTTAACATGATCATTGTAATTTATATTTACTATAATAAAAAATATTCATATCAAGTAATGGTGAAAAATAAATGATGGTATATAATTTCTCTTTTCTTAATGTTATATTGTTGTCATTTTATCAACTTTTTGTGTGTGTGTATTAGTTTTTTTTTTAAAATGTTGTTCAATTTGTAAGAAAGGATCTTAATTTCCGTTCCAACGTAATCACAAATCACAACCCTTCATTGTTCTTATAAGGTTTGGTACTCGAAATGTTAATACAATCACACACGTTCATCATATAGGTCGACGAGATTATCTCACTCAATGGTCAATCCACACTAAACTTGAAATATGAAAATATACATACATACATATATACATATATATAGTCACAAACTCTAGATGCATTAATATGTAGAGATCAAATCATGGTCGAAAATGAAAAAGGTCCGTAAAAAATACTTAAACGTGTGGGGCCCAGATGTGTACGCCATCTCACAATAATTAATAAAAAAAAATTGTATATTCAATAAAAAAAAATGTAAATTATTATTGTGAGATAATGTATACATCAGTCGAATGCAACTACTCGATGTATCGATAACAAGAGGGGACTATTAGACACCCTTTTTGCTAGAGTTCACTATCTTTGGCCCCTAAACAATATAAACTTGGATAGAGCCCAAATTGTGCAATTTGTGGGTGTTATTTCATCTATAGGCATAATTGTGTTTCGGCCTATCATAATATTTTTACTATCAGCTATGGGCAACCTAGGCTGATTTACCTCTGGTTTGCAGGCTATTACACAAGAGCGGGGTTTACCCAGTGCGCACCCGAAAGGGTAGCGGCTGCGGGTTTCCCTCGTCATCAAAAAAAAAAAAGAACACGATTTTTTTTCTTAAAAAAAAATGGAAGTACCAATAAATTCAAGTTATAGAGTGAGACAAACACAATAAATATTGAAGCTCATGTTTTACTATTTGCTTTTGTTTTTAATTTATTTAAATTTAAATATAAACAAACAAGACCCCAATAAATCAAGATCTATGGAATAAAACAAGAATTGAGATTCACAATATCAAAAGTAAACAAAAGAGACAAATAGTAAATATATGGTGACATATTTAATATATTATCCAAGCTTGAGGTAATGAGGCCTTGTATTTTTGAAATTCATTAAGAAAATTGAAAAAATCAATTACCCTATATATTGTGTAATATTATTCAAGTGATATATATTCTTTGTGTTGTTAATTATTTTTACAAAGTCAAGCAATTCTCAATTTTTCTATTAATATTTAAAATATTTTAAAAAGTTATGTACCAATATATATATATATATATATATATATATAATTTTTTCTTGTGATTAAAATTGTATGTCAACAAGATCATGAAAGTGATGTACGGATAAAACGGAGCCATCATTCCCGGGACTTGCATGTGCCCCTAACATGGTAGGACCAAACTCTTAATCAAATCTTCACTATTTTTTCAACACTAACCTACTCTAATTGTTGCCCATAAATCACATTTAATACTAATGCAAATTTGTATTTTATTCCTTATAAATAATATAATTGGAAAAAATATACAATAATTATTGATGCATCAAATATATGATATGTTATTAGTTTTTAAATTCTGTTTTTAGTTACTTCGAGTTGTCTATGTATATACGTTGGTAATATAAACTAGATAATAAAATTTTTATTAATTAAGATACTATTTATAATAATTTTACTGTCCTTTTCGAATTGAGAACCAGATAATAAAATTTTAAATGATTAAAATGTTATTTATAGTGATTTTACTATTGGCCTTCCCAGGCGTTATTAATAAAAACTCACTTAATTGTAAAATAATATATCAATATCAAATTTTATATATAATTTATTTTATTAAATTACGAGATTAGCAATCATATAAAAATGAAAATTGAAAATGAAATATTGATTTTGAACAAAATCAAACCGGCATATAAAACTACAATTAAGTAACAATCAGACCAACCATGATTATAATATTAGTTAAATAGTTTGGTTAATAGTACAAAATGATTAGGAAATCATTATCCCGTGTAATGTTTTGATTCGAGCGATAAATTTGTTTATGATTAGGCAAATTATGGACTGAACACGTGTAACTGTAGAAGATCGTGACGGTTAATTTTAAAAAGGTTATTGTCAATTACCAACGGTGGAGATTAATGAATTGAATTGTGCCTAAGCATTTTATTATTTTTGGTTAAATGGATTTTGTGCCTAAGTTTCATAAATTGCAAAAACAATTATTCTCAATTCTCAAATGTACACACTAGGCAACTTAATTTTTTTTAGTGATTTGAGTCATATACGTAATACGTCTGTAATGATCTATTATTTGAGTTAAGAAATATATAATACTATATTATATTTTCTATTATTTGAGTAAAATTAATCTAACCAAAAATAAATAAAATTGCTTGACATTCTTAAATTATTTAATTTAGTAACTCTATTTATTTTTCTTTCTTTTTTGTCACCTTTTGCAACTTTTCGTTAAAAATTGACTTATGGTGCGTATTTTATAATCAAAGACTTTATTTCTTTAATCACAAGTAGGTTTCCTACTTAATTTTTTTTATCCTAATTATGGAGCAGTTAAATCTACCAATAAACTCACCTAGCCTAATAAATTTAGGCATAGTGTGAAATAATTTATAATTTTTAAATCATTGGTTCAAATCTATTTGAATTTAGCTTTTTAATTACATAATAGTTCGTTATAGATAGTTTTGTAATATGAAAATGTTGTTCATTGATATTTGTGTAACAATCAAATGGCTTTGCTAAAAAGAAATGGTACTAATAAAGTTATCCTAACTTTCTAGCTTTTGATTAAATGAGCATAATTGGCCCTTTTGCATCCCCATTTTTCAAATTAGATTCAAAATAATGTTGGGTAGAACTTACTTTCTTTGACTTTACATGTATAATTTATTTATCATATTCATATATAAAGTTTTATTGTCATTTTTAGGAGCTCTTAGTGGTCGGAATTAATGATCATGATGTTTCATTGCGCGAGAACAATTTAATCAGGTTTATATTATATTTTATTTAAAAGAATATAAAATTTTTAAGTCATTTTTAAGAACTCTCAGCATTTCTCGACAATTAAAACAATCACAATTGTTCAAGTAGTGAAACACATCAGGTCCTAGTCATTTTATTATCTTTCTGTCACTAAAAACAAACTATAATCATCATAGCATATATATATATATATATATCAACTATAATCATATAATGCAAAGAATTTAAGGGTGAGAAATTTGACTTTTACATCTCCATTAGTTAATACTTAATATTTATTCCTTATTTTGTTCAAATATCACAAGTCTCAAATCTCTAGAGTCAATACAGCGCAATTTCAGGCATATCATAGGGTGAAAAAAGTAATCAAATTATTTATTTCCTAAATGATTATAATATTTCATTTCACTTATTTAAAATAAGTGTATATACGATACGTATACATAACCCATATCAATTTTATATATTCAAACAAAAAATTATACACACAATACATAAATAAAATACGAGATGAAATAACATTCTGAAATAAATGACAGAGACTCGAAATATTATCCCACAAATTATATAAAGTCCAAAAATAAATACATCTTGAAAACAAAATAAAAAGTGAAAAAAAAAGGGAAAGAAACAGTTGAGAAATGCATGTGCTTGTAGGGTCCTATGAGACTAGCAGTTGGTAACTCAAGTTGGAAAAAGGCATGTGCAATCTTGGTCTTTGTTATGTGACAATAAAATACATTTAATTCAATTTTTGTGGCTCTCATAAATTAATGCTACAAATTTGTCATTTTCTACCAATACTATAGTTCACATATTTTTTTTTTTGAAACTATATAAATAAGGGTCATCTTACTTCATAATTTTGTACTAAACTCTCACCATACAAAAGCCCCTTCAAATTTCTCTTTATCTTCATCAACAATATAACATTTCTTTTTTTTCTTAGCTCAAATGGCTAACTTTAAAGTATCCATGGTCTCTCTAGTAGTGTTTTCATTCTTTGGGTTCTATTTAAGAACTACTTATGCCGATTACGGAGGCTGGCAAAGCGCGCATGCTACTTTTTACGGGGGTGGTGATGCCTCTGGCACAATGGGTACGTTAAACGACCACCAAATTATATTAACGGGCAATTATCTCTATAATAAATATATCACAGTATACTGCGCTGTAATAAAATTTTATTTCATTTCTAAAGTATTTAAGTTAAGATAAGAATAGTATACTTATAGTTATATAGTTATTGTCTATTGGATGAATCGACTCTATAAAGGTAATAATTTTAAACTCATGGACCCAATGACATGATCATGACTAATAACAAAGAAATAAATAAATAAAGCAAAAAGGTGAATTAGGGATTAAATTTTGCTAAGTGACACAATATAATGTTGCATATTATTAATGCAGGAGGTGCTTGTGGTTATGGCAATTTGTACAGCCAAGGATATGGTACAAACACTGCAGCACTAAGTACTGCTTTATTTAACAATGGCTTGACTTGTGGGGCTTGCTATGAGTTAACGTGCTCGGGTGATCGAAAATGGTGTGTTCGTGGAACTATCACGGTCACGGCCACCAACTTTTGCCCCCCGAACCCTTCTTTGCCTAACGACAATGGCGGGTGGTGCAACCCTCCTCGCCAGCACTTCGATCTGGCTCAACCTGCCTATTTGCAGATTGCTCAATACAAAGCTGGAATTGTACCTGTTTCTTTCCGAAGGTAAATTTATGTTACATTAATTTATAACTCGATAAGTATTATTGAGAAAAGTTATATAAAGTTCGATTGAACCCGATTCATTAAACTTTCATGATGACTCTGAATGAGAAGTGACATTTTGAACAAGTGCTAGACAACACGAAAAAAATCTATAACACATCGAGTTCAACAGATTCAGTGTGTTATTAACCACATGTTAATGGGGTAGTAGGTGGTGAAAACTGCTCACCCACCCCAAACTGTATGGTGTATGTCATATTGAACCTGCTGGACCAGTATGGCATAAATTTACTAAAAAAAACTTAAATTACTGATATAATATGTGATGGTCTTAAACAGGGTGGCATGCAGAAAGAAGGGAGGAATTAGGTTCACGATCAACGGCCACTCGTACTTCAACCTAGTCTTGGTAACCAACGTTGGTGGGGCCGGGGATGTCCATGCCGTGTCGATCAAAGGGTCGAAAACCGGGTGGCAATCCTTGTCGAGAAATTGGGGCCAAAATTGGCAAAGCAACACATACCTCAACGGACAAACCCTATCCATTCGTGTCACTTCTAGTGATGGAAGGACCGTTACTAGCTACAATATTGCGCCCGCGAATTGGCAATTTGGTCAAACATTTGAAGGGGGTCAATTTTAGTTCTAAATTGGGTTTAAAATTCAAATTATAGAAAAAAATTTGAAAATAATAATAATAATGGATTAAAATTTTAAAAAAAATGTTTTTGATATTTTTGAGGGTGAGCTGTGGTGGCACGTGCACCCGCTTAGGCCTAATATGTGTATGTAGTAAAGTTATAGAAACTACCTTTTTTTTTATTATTGGATTTTTATTTTGGAGATATTTAAAATGGTGGCTAATATTGAATGAAGCCACCAAGAATAAATATCATATATAAGTTTGTAGATTTAATCCCCAGTTCAGTACAAAAATTGGGTAGGGGCTACTTTTAATATAATTGAATGTTTCTTTTTTCATTTGCATTTTTTGTTTATTGAGTATTTTTCTAAGTTTCTTTTGTCACATTAAATTGTGAAAATGGCTTTTTCAATAGCTTTGAATTGACTGCAAAATTAAGTAATATCCAACTCTACATATAATAAATCACAAAGTCTTCTGCTAAATTGTACCATTTTCACGGGATGAAATTTTTTATTCCAAAAATACAAAAATAAATGATTTAATACTTATAAAAAAATATTTTTCAATGATAATCATCAAAATTGAAAAAAAAATCTTCTAATCTTGCAGATTATAAATAAATAAACTATGTAATAATACATAAATACATATATTTATTGCTAATCTTGATATAATTAGTATCTCATATCTTGACACGGGGTTAAACAATTAGTGCTAGGGCCTAGGGGGTTTATCATCTTATACTCATCCTCTAAGTGGGAATTCAATTTAGTATTATAGGCCCAAAATAAGGCCCGGCCCAAACTTTATTGGGCTTAGTTATGGGCTCAATGCACCTCTAGTTTGGAATAAGGCCTTCTGTATTTTGCACTGGGATATTTAAGTATGGATTTAAAGTGGCCCAAATATAGTGACTAATTTCATGCTTAAGTTCGATCAAATCGAATTTAAATTTAAAAAAAATCCGAGTGTTCACTTTTCAAAATATGTAGCATTAAAATGTTTGTTCACCAAATAAAGTATCAAATTGCCTTTTCTTTTTCACTTATACGGACAAAAGTTTATTTAAAAATCTCGTATAGTACTAATTTTAACAATTATTCTACTAAAGAAGCATGTTCGTAATATTGATAATTTGAGGGGAAAATAGTTTTGAAAAATAATATATTTTGTCGCAATAAATTCAATTACAGCGGAGTCTTATCAATTAATTAACAATGTTTTTATAAGAATCGATTATATAATAATGTTATGAATATTATATTGCAATAAAATAGAATCAATTAATAATTATAAAATTATATTTTAATAATAGTCGATTTGATACGTGATGTAATGATTCAACCGCCTTTAAAGGACCATTTTATTACGGGACTTAATTATGGTAAAGTGAATAGTTTGTGGGGCGATTTGTAATTTTAAAAAATAGAATTATATGATAAATTAATACTTATGTCCTTCAATTAGCAAGTTAAAAAGGTTAAGTAGAAACTAGAAATGAGTAGGGTTGTTCCACTCTACTCTAGAATTTTCCGCATTTTCACCACTCGAAACCCCCCAAAATCCCCGCGGAATTTTCGCCGGGGTCGTGGATTTCATCATCAGGTTGTTGCCATTCAATCGCTACTCAGGCCCTGTTCCGCCATTTCGACCACTACGCACTGCATACGCGGCGGCGTTAGAGGATTTCCGACGATGTCTAGCGGCGGCGGCTATGGCGATCAGGTGGCGGTGTTCCAGCTGTCGCTGTCCAGTGTTCTCAAGATTCAAAAAGGTGACATCACTACGTGGTCAATCGACGGTTCGTCCGACGCCATTGTAACAATCTCTACTCTCAGTCCTTTTTTTCCTTGTAATTTGTTTATGTTTTGAGGTTTAAATTTTGCCTGTCAAAAGAAATGGGATTTTTGGGAGGTTTTGATTGTTGAAACTGAGGCGTAATTAAGGATCCGATTTCTGCAGTACAAATTTAATTGTGATTATGAATTCAAAAGTAGGAAACTTAGGTAGATAGGAGCAAATATATTCTATCTTCCTAAACTTACATTTTATGTAATGTTGAAACTTTTTTTGTATGATTTAATCTAAGCTTTACGATTCAATGGACCGTTTTCTTCGTAGGTCAATCCAGCTAATGAACGGATGCTTGGAGGTGGTGGTGCTGATGGAGGTATTATTCATTTTCAAATTGTTTTCTGTTAAACACACTTATCACTCATCTTCATCATTTCATTTTCCTCTCTTATTATCCTTTGAAGCCATACATCGAGCTGCTGGTCCACAGTTACGAGCCGCATGCTATGATGTCCCAGAAGTGAGGCCTGGAGTTCGCTGCCCCACCGGAGAAGCAAGAATTACTCCGTATGTGTTCCTTGTTCAAATAATATATATATATATATATATATATATATATATATATATATATATATATAAAGCATGCTATACATTATGTTGATCTACTAATTTCAGTAACATTATGATGTACTCTGTTGAAATTTTGAAATTTATAGAGGTTTTCGGCTCCCAGCTTCTCATGTTATTCATACAGTTGGACCCATTTACGACATGGATAAAAACGCTGAAGCCTCTTTAAGAAATGCGTATAGGTAAGTAGTTGAGCTAGCTTCAAGTGTTCTACTCACAAAATTATTTGTAATAAGTAATAACAATTGTGAGTTTCGTCTTTCTTGAAACTTGTTACAGAAATAGTTTACGTGTTGCCAAGGAGAACAACATTCAGTACATTGCATTTACTGCCATATCTTGTGGAGTCTATGGGTATGTTTTCCCTTCATAATGGCTGATGAAAGTTCACCTTTTTTTTATATCATCATCATCATCATCATTTATATCTATCTTTTAAAAGAAATAATTGGCTTCTGAAAATGCAGTGGTTATCATATATGGGCTAGATCAGTGTGCATGAATGGTATTCATATTCCTCCAGATATAACTTAACTTCTCGTTTGTTCAGAAAAGGAATAATACTTTCATTTTTTTATTGTAACCAATCTAGAAACCCTTCTATTGTCCATATTTGTGTGTTTATTGTGAGTAGGAATTATTGATCTTTTTTGGATTGAAATGTATCGATGACGATTACTTATACACAAGACAACTTTAACCTAAAAATATGGCTCGTGGGACAGCAAACATTGATTGGAAAATAAGCTAGCACCTCTGTTGTTTACTTGATATTTGATCGATACCTTTGGTTTGTATACTCTAGTATGGTGAATTATGCATAGCCATAAATTCCTATTGTTGCAGATATCCTTATGATGAAGCTGCTACTGTGGCCATCTCTACAATCATGGAATTTGCAAAGGACTTTAAAGAGGTATTTTCTATTTTATGGGACGTTGCTTCATTGTAAACAGATCGAACTATAAGAGGTAGACGGTGGATTTGTCAGTCAGCCCCCTTGAGTCTATATCATTTGAAATTTTATCTCTAAATTAAATACTCGTTAAAAATTTGATCTCTTCAAATTCCTAAATTGAGCTCTCGTGGGTCAAAATTTCTATAATGTCCCCCCAGGATTTAGAACTCCGTATCCTTTCATGGATAATCGAAGCTTTAATCTCCCTCAACTTTTGCATGTTTTAGGAATGTTTGATACGGAGGGTACTTCAGTATTTAAAGCGTAAGTTTATAGGAATCAGTAGGAAATCGAAGGGCTTCAAAGAGGTACCTTCTTTTTTACAAAAATTGTTTAACTGTAAAACTTGTGAGTCGAACTATTATTCATTCGACTTAGAATGTGAAACTGACGTGGATATTTCAAACTACCGAAACATTAGTTTGTAGAAGTCAGTAGGAGATAGTATATTCATATGGGCTAACAGTAAAATTTTGATTTTGCCAAATGGTCCTTTGAGTATATGAATTAGAACAGATCGGTCCCTATAACTTGATATGTTGTATTGCAGGTGCATTTTGTTCTGTTCTCGGATGAGATTTATAATGCTTGGTTAAACAAGGCTAATGAATTGCTTCGAAAGTGATCATCGTGCATGAAGCTGCTCGTTGCATATCCCGAAACTTAGAGAATTTACCCAGGATATTTATTGTAAATATATGAAAATTTTCAGATGGAACATTAAAAATTATTATTCTGATTTACAGCATCATATACTATTCCTGCATTGATAACTGATAAGGGTGGATATATGTTCTGGAAACCTATTTATTCGACTTATATGCGATTATGAGATTGCTGATATACTCTTCTTTATCTTCTATGGTAAATCAATGGTTCTAGAAGAAAATCTGCATGTATACACCGGGTGTGTAATATAAACCTAGGCGTGCCATTGGTGGGTCGGACCCAGATCCTAAGTTACCCATAACTTTGGGTTCGGGTTTGGACCCAGATCCAGACTCAATAATTTTTTTAATTGGGTTTGGGTCCAGGTGTCCAGGGTCTAGACTAGTGATGTCAAACGGGCTGGCCTATCAAAAAATTTCATGGACTGGCCCATGATTGGCCCAGGACCACGACGGGTTGGCCCAACAAAAAATTTCATGGACATGCCCATAATGGGCCTGGGCCGGCCCAGACCAGCTCAACTTTGTTTTTTCGTGGGACTCCAGACCCATAGGCCCAATAATATATGATGAACAAATCTTGTTCCAGGTCTGTAAACGTTGTCGTATCCTCTTTTTAGCCAATTTTTTTTATATTATTTAAAATAAACAATTCTTATTTCATTGTTCAGAAAATAATTTTTGGATTAAAAGAATTTAATAATTTAATCTTTCAAATTAATCAAATAAAAGTGTTGGTAGAGGTGAAGCACTCATTTCCCACCTTGTCATCTCCCTCGGGATGAGTTTTTCTGTTCCCATTTGGTGTTCCACTCCCTGTTCCATAAATGAGAGGAGGACATGTGTTGAGAGAGTAAAAAATCAAATTTATATAAAATTTTACTTTTCCATTTTTGCCCCTTTCTCTATACGTGAACTACCTTCCTATTTTCTCTCAAACCCATTTCTCTCTCTTCTATCTCTATTCAAGCAAAACAAAAATATAATAATTTATTTCCCCTTAAACAAGAAAATAAATATTTTGAGATGTACATGAAAATCACATTAAATTAAACCGGTGATTTAAAAAATAGAAATGCCAGATTGTATATGTTATTCCCTATCCTCGGTGTAAATCACGTTTATCTGTGTATATACACTCAATTATTCACTCTCAAGGTTAGTTGTATAATTATAATTTACTCTTTTTAGAGTTTGTAAAATTTATTTGTTTTTCAATTATAACTGATGTGATAGTTAATGTAACAATTTAACTTATATCATTCAAAAAATATAGTGAAACATATTGATCATATCCAACTAATTACATAATAATTTTAAGTATACTTATCTCCTAATTCATCATCTCTTTAAAATATTTACTAATCAACCTTTTTGGTGCAATGTATTAAACGACGATTTTTCCAAACATAAATTTAAAGTAAATACTGTAAATTGTCTTAGATTAAAATTTAAAATATTTTTACTGATGTATATTCTAATCATCAAACATGGGTTCCATACATGTTTTGTAGCTTGAGCAAATGGATCAAAATAAACTAAGTGAATAGCATCTAATTATTTATAGCAACAGCCTCAACATAATTGAAGAGATACATCATCCTCATCTCCTTGAGAGTTAACTATGATCAGTTTTTTCCTGAAAAACTCAATGCAATATAATGCCACAACTCACAAATATATTAGCACAAACTCCATTGTTATCCACAAGAGCAAAGTGAAAGTATAAGTAGCAAAGTAAAAAAGCCAACAATTACGTCTCTCAAAATCTATAAGTATACTTAACAAAATTTCACAAAAAAAATTTTATTGGATTAATAAGACCAAAAAATATCAAAAAGATGAGACATGAAGTGCAGAAATAAAGGTCAAGGTCAGGTAATTTAGCAACACAAGAAAGAAAAGAAAATAAAATTTCTAAAATAAAATTGAAAATAAAAAATCTGCAATTTTTTTCCCCACCACTACAGCCTACAGGGGATGAGTTTTCTAATTTCAATCAAAAAGATGATGAAGATGCAGATGAGTTTTGCTTGAATAGAGAGAAGAGAGAGAAATGAGTTTGAGAGAAAATAGAAAGGTAGTTCACATATAGAGAAAGGGGCAAAAATGGAAAATTAGGATTTTATATAATTTTGACTTTTTACCCTCTCAAACACACTCCTCCTCTCATTTGTGGAACAGGGAGTGCAACACCAAAGTGTAACACCAAAACTCGTCCCATCTCCCTCACTCTTGAAAAGCTTCTAATACTCACAACAATGGCGGTTCGAGCCCTAATCACTAGAAAGACCCTACGATCTGCGCCCATAGGGTTCCGAGGCCTGCAGACGTTCTCGCTGCCCGATCTGCCATACGATTATGGCGCACTTGAGCCCGCCATTAGCGGTGACATCATGCAGCTCCATCACCAGAAGCATCACCAGGCTTACATTACTAATTACAATAAGGCTCTCGAGCAGCTCGACGGTGCCATTGCCAAGGGAGACGCATCCACGGCTGTGAAGCTGCAGAGCGCCATCAAATTCAATGGCGGAGGTTCTGAACAATTTAATTTATCTGTTGATTGAAATGTTAATTTTGATTGACTTCTGCTCTGGCTGTGCTTGGTGGTTCGTCGATTTAATTGAAATTTAAGTGCTTGCTGCCGTATTGTTTTGTGTAATTTGTGAAATGTGTTGAGAATATTTTGATTTGAAATTGTTTTTGCTCTTAAATTTTGAACTGTCTAAACAACTGGCAGAGATTCGATTCTGATTTAAGTTTGGAGTGATGAAGAAAAAACGTAATGTAGCAGAGAATCTTTTATGTTTATTATTGGGCTTGTATTTTCTCACAAGGGTAGAATGGTTTAATTTGAATAGAAATGTTCAACCATTGTCATCGTTTGCATTTTCATGCTTACGATTTCAACTGTTTCTCTATATTTCTATTTTGGTGGTCTTTGTGCAATTCTACATATTTGCAATTTTTGAAGAACTTTTATGTGATATTGCTTACTGCTCTACTTATGTCCATACAGGTCATGTTAATCACTCAATTTTCTGGAAGAATCTCGCACCTGTTCGTGTAAGTAATGTCCTATATATCGAACTTTAAATCTTATTGTTGATCTATTTGTTTGAACATGTGGAGAATTCTCTCTAAAACCTCATTGCAGGAAAGTGGTGGTGAGCCTCCTAAGGGTTCTTTGGCTTGGGCTATTGACAATCACTTTGGCTCCTTGGATGCACTAACACAGAAGATGAGTGCTGAAGGTGCTGCTTTACAGGGTTCTGGATGGGTGGTAAGTTTCATGAAATTTTATTTGGGTAAATTAGACGGGCATCTTTAATTATGAAAAACACCCCGTGATTTGAGAAATTACCACAATTTCCCGTGTTTACGATTTCAGCCTGATGTTTTGTAAAAGCATACCTGGAGTTTCATTTTGAGTTGTTTGATATAAGGTGTCTTGGTTATTTGCAAAACCTCGGGGGATTGTGGTAATTATTACCCAATAAATGAGGGATGCGCTTGTAGTTAATCGTTTCTGTTTCTGTTATAACTATGTTATTTTCTGTAATAAATGCTTGCAAACGCTTCTTGAATACTAGTATGCTGTTTACCTCCATTTATTTTATTTTATCGATAATTCCAGTGGCTTGGTGTTGACAAAGAATTGAAGCGCCTGGTGGTTGAGACCACTGCTAATCAGGTACATAATGAGGAATTTTTAGTTTCAGTTGGGGGGGGGTTCTAAATTTTTCTCCTTAATGTGTAATACATTGGGGCTTAACTGCTAAGAGTTGAGTCCTTCGAATATTTTGTTGATTGATTCAGTCTCGTAATTAGAGGCAGAAGCAGAAAAATTCACGTTAATTTTATCATAATGTGAAAGCTTTACAACGATTTATTGTGATAACACCGACTTTTCTTGCAAAGATTTATACATGTTCAGAAATTCACTTTAATGTGATCCTCATTTCTATTATCTGGTCCTGTTCTTTAGCCTTTAGGTAATCGTCTGTAGTTGAATCGCCACATTTTGAAATATACGAGAATTACTGAATAAATCAAATTATTTTCCCAAACGATGGATGACACACTTGAATAAATTACTGTCTACAAGACTGTAACTAACAAAGTGTGAGAAATTTAATATGCTCTACTGTTCAAGTTATGCACTTGTAAGGGGCTTGGCAAATGTTATATTCTTGCACTAAATTTCTAGACGAATATAAGATAAGTTAAGACGAATCGTTCATGGTGGTACTTGATTTTTGAAAACTAAGTGATAAAAAATTGATTTTTTTTTTCTGTTATATTAACAATTTCATCCCATTAATTAATTGTCTTTCTCATCTCGTGTTGAAGGACCCTCTGGTTACTAAAAGCCCAGCTTTGGTTCCTTTGCTCGGTATCGACGTATGGGAGCATGCATACTATTTGCAGGTCTACTTTTTTCTCTCCTATACTTTGCTATTTAGATGCAAAATCATTATTCCTGCTACTAATTATCATGTAAGGGTTAAGAAATAAAAGATGATTATGGTACTGATATTCAATCAACTTATATGTAGTAAAGTTATTGACCCTTTCAGTTATTGAGTAAATACCACGAGCCCGTTGAGGTTTTGCAAATTACAAAGATACCCCTGAGATCCTGACCTGACCAACTCAGAACCCGGAAAAACAGGGGTAAAATTGTAATATGCATTTACTGACATAAAGGGTGAAAATTGAAATCTTCATGTTTTGCTTCTTCTTACTATGCAGTACAAAAATGTGAGACCTGATTACCTAAAGAACATATGGAAGGTCATAAACTGGAAATATGCTGCTGAAGTTTATGAAAAAGAGTGTCCTTGATCGTGTTATGTTGGATTAGTTACTCCGATTTCTATGTTGAAATAAATTTGTGTGGGCATGAAAACTGATCTTTTGCCATATGTTTCGTGCCCTTCGATATCTACTCTGTATTTGGCAAACATTTTTTGTGTTTATTGAAGCTTAAATTCATTTTCCTAATGCAGTTATCGATCTGAAAGTATGTTTTTACGGGAATGTAGCTAAGTCGAATGGCACGTCTTTATTTGAGTACATTACACCGGAATCAGATTTTCTATTCCAAAACACTACAAGAAATTATGTAGTTAAGTTGATATATTCACATAATTAATTAGTCTAATATAACATGAATCTAGTTCAACTCAAGTTACATGCATCATTTATTAATCAAAAACAAAGAAAAATCTCAAATCAGTTTTCACTCCCTGATTATACAATATACTAACATTTCCTTATCTAATGGGCTCTAAAATTCACTCAGCCCGGCCCGAATGTCTTTTCAGGGCTGATACATTACTATGAACCCATAAGGCCCAAAATCATCATCCCAGCAGCTCGGACCAATACATACTAGATATTAGGGGAAGATAAGTTTTTATTCTTATAATTATAGGGTGCTTTTCTAGTTTTATTAGTTATTATATCATAATTATAAAATAAGCCACATAATAATTAATCTTTGACCCCACATAACATATTTTTTTTTTTCTTCAAACATAATAATTAATACATACCTTCTTTGCTTTGATTAGTTTACTTAAATCAACACACTTTGTATACCATAATGAATATATTTTGTTACTCTGCCCATAGTTTGGTCCAAATTTCAAGATTATTAAAGTAACATATTTTATTAAATTAATTAAAATTTTAAACATATGTAGCCGGAGCTCCGGATATTCCTTATTTGGTCGGTAAGAAAAGCACAAGTGTCGGTTCATTTAACCAGAAAAACCCTCCAAAATCGGACCCTCCTACCCGGTAATCTTATTTTCTCCTAAAATAAAGAATTTCACTAATCAATATAATTTAAATGTAATAAAATTGATCAAATCATAACTATCGATATAGTGGGGTGAGACGATTTAATTCACATTATCGACTTTACAGTACATTAGTGAGTTTACCTGGACCTATGAACCATTTGATACATATATGATGATGTCATAAAGTGAAATATCGATATCATATTGTAAAACGTAAATGAACACATACCAAAATATGAGATATTGAACGAGTCGATTTATCGCTCATTTTATCGATAAATTTAATAATGAAAAATAGAGCAATTTTACATTAAAGAATAAACATAAAAAACTTTGTTGATTGTGCCTTTGCATTGATGTTGTTCAGGTTGGCCTATATGGCTGTGGATAGGATGTACTAAATACACTATCACACTCATATTTTTGGCCATGAGAAGTCCAAGAAGATATGATATTGGTATAATGTGGATATTACAAATACATTTGTTAAAATGGTAATAATTCTTGACATTTCTTGTAAAAATGTTCTATAATAATGTACTTCCAATAATTTATAATTTTTTTTCTTCAAATTATCAAATTTTCATTTTTTTAATTATTTCAGTCAATCTTTAATCAAAACTCCAAATTGTATCCAATAAGCTATAAAATTTTCAGATTTTAATTTAATGTCAAATAATCTGAACTTAAGTGAATTTTTAACAATCAATATTTTTATCCCGAAAATTGTTAAAATCTTAAAGATAGTGTATTTAAACTATTGGTAGGTTTAGCATTTAACGGCTAGTAATTTATGCAGTACTCACCAACAATTATTATTGCATTTATAGGTTGGTTGATTTAAAGGCCCCTCTATCATTAACTCCCAGTCCCATCAAAATCATTACTGAAAAACTAACTAAACTTATTAAATTCACAATTAATACATTAATTGTAGAGATTAACACAATAAATTGACATAAAAGATCTGCATAATCAGTATTAACCCTCGAAAGACTAAAAAATTGCTCCAAAAAATCTACCTTTTCGACATTTATTACGTGTTAAAGAATGAAACTAATGGTCTGTGACCGAAAATTATGCAATTTTAAAAGTTAAAATGTTGAATCCGTGATGATTGATTTTAGTGTCGTTGCTGAATTTTAGAAAATGGTGAAAGTTGAAAAAAAGTTGAATTTATTTGAAATTTTGATTGAAAAAACAGAAAATAATTTGATAACGAAGAATATGAAAAACAAAAAAAGGTGGCTTGAAATTGAAATGGATTGGAACAAAAATGTTTGATAGAGAGAGGGTCCATGTTCTAATCACGTGGTGCTGCTACCCACAAACAAGATATACATATATAAATATATATAATATATAATATTTATATATACACATTCTGGAGTACAAAAATTCCCACTTTTGTCTCTGCTTTTTGGCCTGAGTACAAAAATTCCCACTATTATTTAAATACCCTTTTTTTGCTTGAAAATGAAAGATTGATAGATCAAAAGAGGTAAAAAGTGAGATCTTTCTAATGTTTCTTGAAAGCCCTTTTCAACTTTTGAATTCAATTTGATTTTCTGCTGTGAAAATGAAAAAAAAAATGATTTTTTTAGCTTTTGCTAATTGAGTAAAGCCAAAGGGCACTTATTTCTTTAGCCCATTACTGTATTACATCATCTTTCCATTACGTGTTTCATATTATAGTATTTATCTGTAGCTTTGAACTTGTTTGAATAATAGATTTCCGGATTTTGTGCCGGACTGTGTTTTATTTTCAGATTTTTTTATATTTTTTTTCTCATTACTTAAAGCTGGTAGAATTTGTCATGTCAATCTTCAGTAAAAGCTTTTTTCTTTTTTTTATAAAAAAAAATACAATCTTTGTATATGTAGAATGATTTTGGTGTGACTGATTTGATAATGCAACCCTCGTTGAATCATGTGATCTCTCTCTCTCTCTCTCTCTCTCTCTCTCTCTCTCTCCACTGTATGCATTTTCTTATTTTACCATTGTTACAGTTTTGTGTTATCTTCAAATTTTCACTTTTCTAAATGTTAAAACTTCTTCAACTCTGTTCTTTTTACCAGTATTTATCTGGGCTTTTTCCATTATTGTCAACCACAAAAATATAAATAAATGCAGAAGAAATGGGATAAACTTCAGTTTATTTGGCAGCCAATTTATGTATTTTAAATTTATGATTTTGATAGGATAGGTTTGAAATTCTCCTAGCCCTCTTATTTTTTTTAAAAAAAAGATATATTTTTTGCATTATGCTGTGCTAGACAAGTGTGAGTATGCTAACAATGCTGAAATCATGGTATTGCCACATGGGTTTTCTGAGATGTGGGCAAATGTTTGGTGGTTTTTATGTTTGTGGTTAGAAAGTAGATTTATGAATTAGTGTCATTTAGGTCATTTTTTTCTTGTAGCATCACTTTTATTACATTCTTGCCTATCTTTGAGTGAGGATCTGCATCTAATTCTTGCTATTTTTCAGCATTGCTATGGATCTTAACTATGGAAAATGTTGGAGCTCTTCAAAGGTTAGTTAAATTTTCATATACAGAAAATTTTGATTATACTTTGAATAATTGTGATTATATAGAGAATTTGAGTTTCAAGAGGTTCTAGAATTTGTTTTGCTAATGGTATTTTGAGTTTTATATTCTTGAATTGGATAGTAATTCTTGCATTGTTGTTATTACATATCAGACGAATGATTGTGATTATACTGGGAAATTGAATCCCGAGAGATTCTAAGAATTTGTTCATGTAAAGATACTTATGATTATACTGAGAATCGAATCCCGATAGATTCTAAGAATTGTTACTTATATTTTTCAGAAGGATTCTTGGAAGACTACATTGCTATTAGCTTACCAAAGTCTTGGTGTAGTTTATGGAGACCTTAGTATTTCCCCTCTTTATGTGTACAAGAGCACATTTGCCGAAGACATTCATCACTCCGAAACAAACGAAGAGATTTTCGGCGTTCTTTCATTTGTTTTTTGGACATTAACTCTCGTCCCATTGTTCAAATACGTTTTCATTGTTCTTCGGGCCGATGACAATGGAGAAGGTAATGCCATGTTTGGATATATATATATATACTCTTGTTTTTCGAAGTTCACATAATTACATACAAAACTAGAATTTTTCGTTAAATCTATATTTGTTATTCTCGGTTATTGCAGGTGGTACTTTTGCATTGTATTCGTTGATATGCAGGCATGCTAAAGTAAGCCTTCTTCCAAACCGGCAAGTTTCAGATGAAGCTCTATCGACGTATAAACTCGAGCACCCTCCCGAGACGAAGAATAGTTCAAGGGTAAAAATGGTACTCGAGAAGCATAAGTTCTTACACGTTGCTCTACTGATTTTGGTTCTACTAGGCACGTGTATGGTCATTGGAGATGGATTACTCACTCCGGCAATATCCGGTGGGTTATTGTTATTGGTTTTACCATGTTTGTTTTCGATAAGGTGGTCTTGATTTGATGATATATAATGTGGGATTATGTCCTTTTGCAGTTTTTTCTGCTGTCTCGGGTCTTGAGTTATCGATGTCTAAGGATCACCACCAATGTAAGCTTCTTTTGATGAGTTTTTGCATTATGGGTTTCGGTTAACTATGAGTTTATTTCTTCTTCTTAGACTTCGACCTATCTTAGTGATGGGTCCCATTAATGAATAAGGGTATTTCTCTAATTTAATAATTTTTGTAAGAGCAACTTGAATACGTTACGATCATGGGCAACACAAATGGGACTCGAGACAACGGCCCACTAAGACGAGCCCATGGCCCAACAAAGCTTGCAATAAATACCATCTTAATCAGATAAAAACCCGAATTACTTAGGAGTAAAAACTAGAATTTTACCGTCTATAAAGATCAAGGAGTAAAAAAGGCTTGATTCTATCAAAGTAGCTACATAGGCAGCTCGAAATTACTGAGCGCAGCCCAAACCACTAAAATGCTAACTAGTCTATCGTGGGTCGGATTAGATCCCATCCCCACGTGTAATTCACGTGATACATATTTGATGTCGCATCACTTAGTATATAAATGTATGGGTTGAACTAGATATCCATCAATCTTTGTTTTGTTTCATAGATGTGTATTTTGGTTTGCAGATGCAATGGTTCCTATAACATGCTTCATATTAGTGTGCCTATTTGCTTTACAACACTACGGGACCCATCGTGTCGGTTTTTGTTTCGCGCCAATAGTGTTGTTGTGGCTTCTATGCATAAGCGCTCTCGGGTTGTACAACATTTTCCATTGGAACCCACACGTTTATCAAGCCCTTTCCCCGCTTTACATGATCCGGTTCTTGAAAAAGACGAGGAAAGGTGGATGGATGTCTTTGGGTGGTATTCTTTTGTGCATAACGGGTAAATATTTTTCGAAAGTTGTACCTTGTTTTTCAAAAACACATACGAATACTCGTATTTAATAAACCAATCTCGACTCCATTTGTGTACTGCAGGCTCTGAAGCAATGTTTGCTGATCTTGGTCATTTCTCATATGCTGCAATTCAGGTGAAATTTTTGTAAACCAAATTTGTTTCCTTTTGGCTTATTATAAATTCCTTATTTTTTCGCCAAATCTTAGTTTGAAATGGGATTCTATGGCTTATGCAGATAGCTTTCAGCTTTTTGGTTTATCCAGCCTTAATATTGGCATATATGGGTCAAGCAGCTTTCTTGTCAAAGCATCATCATACAATTCACAAGATAGGCTTTTACGTCTCCGTCCCTGGTACGCCATTCTATCATTATATTATTCAAAATTTTATAAATATTCACGGTTGATAGTTTCGTTTTATACAAATTTTGGCTAAGAATTTCGACACGTCATATATATCTTAAAAGTATTATGAGCTTATTGTAGACTAATAGTTCTACTTTCTGCAGAAGCTGTAAGGTGGCCAGTGCTTATAATAGCAATACTCGCCTCTGTAGTCGGAAGTCAAGCAATTATTAGCGGGACGTTTTCGATAATCAACCAAAGTCAATCACTCGGCTGCTTTCCGAGGGTCAAAGTTATTCACACCTCGGAGAAAATACACGGTCAGATTTATATACCCGAGATCAATTGGATGCTCATGATCCTCTGTATTGCTGTAACTATTGGATTTAGAGACATAAAACACATGGGAAATGCCTCGGGTTCGTTAAATTACATAATCACCCCTTCATTTTACGTTAATTACGAAAAACGCCCGCAAGTTTGATAAATTTGTAATGATCATTGTGCAGGATTGGCCGTAATGGCGGTGATGCTAGTGACGACTTGCCTCACGTCGTTGGTTATTATCCTTTGTTGGCATAAGCCTCCGATTTTGGCTTTGTGCTTTTTACTCTTCTTTGGATCGATCGAGTTGTTATATTTCTCGGCTTCGCTAATTAAGTTTCTCGAAGGCGCGTGGCTCCCGATTCTACTCGCGCTATTTCTTCTCACCGTCATGTTCGTTTGGCACTATGCGACTATCAAGAAATACGAATATGACCTTCACAACAAAGTCTCGTTGGAATGGCTATTAGCCCTGGGCCCGAGCCTAGGCATAGCGCGGGTCCCGGGGATCGGCCTCGTCTTCACGGATCTCACCTCCGGTATTCCGGCCAATTTCTCTCGTTTCGTCACCAATCTCCCCGCCTTCCACCGCGTCCTCGTCTTCGTCTGCATCAAATCGGTCCCGGTCCCTTTCGTCCCGCCGGACGAGCGGTACCTCGTGGGCCGCGTGGGCCCCTCGACCCACCGCTCGTACCGGTGCATCGTCCGGTACGGGTACCGCGACGTTCACCAGGACGTCGACTCGTTCGAGTCCGAGCTCGTGAGCCGGCTGGTCGACTTCGTAAGGTACGACTGGTACAAGGCGCGCGGTGGGCTCGTCGGGACCCACGACGACGAGGGATCGTGGTCGGGCGGGTCGTCGGGCGAGTGCCGGCTCGCCGTGATAGGGACGGTCGCGTTCGCGGGCCCACGTGGGTTCGAGTTCGAGGAGACGTCCGTCGAGCCGGCTAGCGTCTCCATAGGGTTCCAAACAGTCGAGAGCTTGACCGACGTGATCGAAATGGAGCCGGTGGGGCCCGTGTCGGATCGACGGGTGAGATTTGCCGTTGATGATGAATCGGAAACGGATGGTGCGAGATCGGAGTTGCAGGAGGAGTTGAAAGATCTATACGAAGCTCAACAAGCCGGGACGGCGTTCATTCTCGGGCACTCGCACGTGCAGGCGAAACAGGGTTCGTCGGTTTTGAAGAGATTGGCTATAAATTTTGGGTATAATTTCTTAAGAAGGAATTGCAGAGGGGCAGATGTGGCTCTAAAGGTGCCTCCAGCATCTCTACTTGAGGTTGGCATGGTTTATGTTGTGTAAGAATGTATTTCAAACGATGTCGTACAGTGTATTTAAAAAGTGATGAAATGTGTGAGAATGTTGATCTTGCTAAATGGTTATAGAGAATTAGTGTAGTCTTTTAGTGTTCAAAATCGCTTTTGACAAAAGAATTAGGACAATATTATGATAATGTATTCAATAATATTGATCTAAATCACTTCAAATCAAATATTTTGAACAAGGTTTTCCTTGTATATAAATATAATGTACCACATAAATCTCATAAAATACTTTAAACTTTATTTTTTCATCAGAACATCTAGACTAATGTTGGAAATCATTACACTATTTCAATCTAATAATATCAGAAAAGAGAAGCATGAATTTATGTACATATGCACTAGCTTTCAGTTTTCAATAAAAGTAGTTCTTTAATGCATTAAGTCAAATTTTCATGTCAATCAAGCTTTATGTTTTGAAATAGATATAGACTATTGAATCAGAATTCATGTAATTAATTTATTATTTAAGTTTTGAATATATAAATTGCAATGTACATGAATTTTTTACAATCATGCATTATAGTTTATTTAATAAATATTTACTAGATTATATCATTGTTTAGGTTTAAATGTTTAATAATTAGGTTTCTATTACATGTTTTTTAATTTTATTTCCTTCAACTATTTTAAAGGTTCATTAAATTTGCATCCATTTTTGAAAAAAATCATATAGTTCATTGCATATGCAGCGAAAAACTTAGCAGAGTAAGATGCGATAACTGTGATATTATTATCAGAAAATGCCTTTCAAACGCTCTGTAAAAACACGAGATTGACAAACAATCGAACTCCGGAGCCCATAAACACTGCAACTAGTTTTCAGAACTACAAACACAGAGAATTAGATCAAACAATGATGCCATTTCGCCAAATACATATGACACAAATTTAAACAACTTAAACGCAACTATATAGAACTAAAGCCTCAACAATTTCCAAAAAGAAAGGCCAAAAGGGAAGTAAAACCCGAGCCTTAATAACCGCCCTTGAGATCATTAACCACATCATATGGAATCGGAGTGACGGTTTCAAGGGTTGCACCTTCGACCATGAAACCGGGTTTTGGGCCCTCTGGCTGTCTCTTGGTGCTAATCACTTTGCCTTGTGCCTTTGCCTCAGCCTTCAATTTATCGTTCTTTTTTATCCTTTCAAGGATTTCTTCATGGCAACGTGATGGTTGAACATGTTCGATTCGAACGTGTAATCTCTTCCTTATGATTCTGTTACCAACCTGGAATTTAGAAACATGATATTGCTTGGTTCAGTTTATTTTTTTCAGTCGAAAAGGGAAAATAAGGAATGGTTACGGTTTTGAGAGTTAATTATTTGTAGGGTCGACGAGCATTTCATTAACATATTAACGAATTCAATTATACAATCTATGATGATCTTTTGACTAAAGTTGCAAATGCTTCTGAAGAACAAAATACAAGACTCGGAATTTATACACTTTGGAGAGTCTAGTTAACACTAATGCAACTCAAAATTACCAACCAGATCACAGTTTAATCAGATGTCAACCCACAATCATTTCCAACTTAAAAATTGATATTGCCCAAAAAGTCTAATCCATCTGAGAATCAATTAAGGTAGCAAAAGATATAGCTATCTCTGATGACAAGAGTGAGTTAAACAAGCTTCAAAGTTTATCTTCATTAGAGCCTTCACTTTGTCTAATGCCTAATTTCAAATTTAATGCTTATGAAACTAAGATTTTGTTATAACCCGCAAGGGTTAAAATAACAAATGAAGCTTAGTTCACATTTTTTAGCAAATAAATCGTCTCAGACATCCAAGGAAGGATAAAAGCAGCATAAGCTCTCAAGCCTGGCGAAGGCGAAAGCTCTCAGGCGGCCACTGCGAATGTTTTGAGAAACAAGCCTTAGATTTTGTCATCATAGACATAAAAATTGACTGAAATCATGCCAAAGGATATGATCTATACAACAGAAAACAAAATTCTAACGTAGGAGACATAATCTAGCATTATTATGATTTCAATACAAAAATCCAACACACATGCACGAAAGCTATAGATACAAAAAAAATGATCGTAAAATACAATTCTCACCTGCTTGTTGACTTCAACACCTATTGCGCGCTTGGTGACGTTCCAAACCCTTCCGGTGCGTCCATGGTAGAATTTATGTGGCATACCTTTGTGGATCGATCCATTAACTTTAACATCGACATAATCGCCGATCTTGAAGATCCGGAGATAGGTCGATAGATGCGTCGGACCTTTCTTCCTGAATGGCCTCGCAAAGAGATCTCTGGTGCGCGACCTTAAACCGTGCCCCGCCGGCATTTTTGTTCTGGTTTGGGTGTGTGAAAAAATGGCAGATTGTGATGACGAGGATAGTATAAGTATTAGGGTTTAAGATTTCATGGCCCTGTGGGCTTTGAGTTTATTTAATTGGGCTTGAAAGTTTGGGCCTCCAAAAATTCTTGGATTTAGACTGTATGAATCTTCCAATGGCAGATTATAGCCAAGCCCACTAATTTTTTCTTTTTTTTTTTATGACGAAAAAACATACAACCGCTACCTTAGGGTGAATATTGAGTAAATTTTATTCATTGTGCAATAAACGTACAAACCACACAAGAAAAATAAACCAACTTAAGTTCGTAGAAGTCATTTCAAATGGGAATCGAACCCTGATCAATACAACAAAATTCAACTGCCCGACCAACTCTAATGGAAGTAGTGCCCACTAATTGTTCAATTAGTTTGTACAACACTTTTCAAAATGTCGATGAGATGAAAAAAATAGACGTGACATGTTCATGTTGCACTAGAAAGATTAGAAAATGGTGCATTTACATTAAAGATCTCGATACAAACAAGTTAAGCCAAAATAGATCGATGGGTTTTTTTGCTAGCGATGAACCCATTACAAGTATGTGATCATTGGTTATGTATAGTCGATGGATAAGATGAGTAGTATACTATCTATTTCACGTATTCTGATCTATTTCATGTCTCGTTGGTAAAAAGCCAGTCAATACTAATCGATGCACAACATTGTGACTGTACAGGGAAAAATAGACCTATAATATCGCTCTTACATTTCTTAATCCAACTCATCTTGGGATATTTCCTCTTCTGGCAG